>VWZF01005462.1:129415-140207 GCA_013396755.1 Sclerurus mexicanus
GTACGGTTACCCCTTCGGGGGGGGCTACTACGGCTGCAGGTTGTCGCACTCCCACGGAGTCAACTTGCAGCAGAAACCCTGCGCTTACCACCCTGCGGAGAAGTACCCTGAGGCCGGCGGGCCCCTGCCCGGCGAGGAGCTGCCGTCGAGGGCCAAAGAATTCGCCTTTTACCCCGGTTTTCCCAGCTCCTACCAGGCGGTCCCTGGCTATTTGGACGTGTCGGTGGTACCGGGGCTCGGGGGTCACCCGGAACCGAGACACGACGCTTTGCTTCCCATGGAAGGTTACCAGCACTGGGCTCTTTCTAATGGCTGGGATGGGCAAGTGTACTGCTCCAAAGAGCAATCGCAGTCCGCACACCTCTGGAAATCACCTTTCCCAGGTAGGCTGCTCCGGGAAGTGGCGTGCTCGCCTGTCCCCGACCGCCAGCTCCCAGCGGAGGGTGGATGTGAGTGTGTGTGGATGAGTGCGCACATTTATCTCTCTATATACACAGATAGATCCGTGTATGCCTGTATATGTAATTAAAGGGAAAGAAATGGCTCTGGAATGCCTCCTGTGCCGGGCAATGTGTATGAACATGTATGGAAAGAAGGTGAAGCAATCATTTCTGAATCAAAATACACGCCGTGAGCTTGCTTGGAAAGTAACTTCGCCGTTTAATTCTTTAATTCTTCCCTTTCTTCTTCTCCTCCCTCCTCTTGCCTCACCTAAGGAGAGTCTCTCGGTGCCTTCTCTTCATCTTTACCTCTGCTTGCCGCACCTCTACCTGCAGAAGGCTTAAAAAAGGAAAAATAATAATAATTTAAAAAGCCATCTCTAATGGTTCGGTCGAATGAGAATTGTCGGGGGCTGGGACAGTAAATCATATCACAATTACACACAATTATAGGAATAGGTGTCAAGTGACAAATGAATGTGTTTGGAGAGAAGGAGGGAAGCAGAGGGGTGGGGGACCGGCGGGGCATCCTGCCCGCCTGACAGCCCGCAGGCAGTCAGGAAGGCAGAGCCTCTCCTTGGAGCACCTTTTAACCCAGTAAAGCCCTCGCTCCCTTCCCCTCCCGGTCCCCCCGGGCCCGGCGGCAGCGGCAGGAGGAAGGTGATGGTGGGCGCTGCCTCCCCGTGTCTCTCCCCAGGCTCCTTCCAGCCCCCCACTCACGGCGTTGGGTGGGGAAGGGCGCGGGGGGTGTGAGTGGAACGACCCCAGCCAAGGGGGTGACCCGACCCTACATCGTCTTGGATGGAGAGAAGGGACGGGTCGCGTTAGTTTTGGTGGGGGACGACGTGCGGGGACACACGGGTTTATTTATCTTCCTTCGTCGCGACAAAGAAAGGCGGAGAATGAGCTTTCCCGAGAGCTTTTTGGGGACACGGAGAGGGAATTTGGCTGCGTGATGGAGGGAATGTGGCTTGGGGAGATCCTCGCATTCACACTGTGTTTGGGGAACCTGCCACCCCGAGCGCTTTATCTCCGTGTCGTCTGCGGCTCCGGCGAACCTCCAAAAGGAGAATCCTGCGTGTCACCACTGGCCTTTGCGGCAGCCCCCAAAGAACCGAACGTCCCCAACGCTTCCCAATTAGCTCCTGTCAGCCATAATTGGGGCTGCTCTGCCTGCGAGCAGAGCTCGCCTCCATCTTCCTGCTCCAGACAGCTGGGTCACACCTTTGCGGCGCGGAGCTTCGAAGCCCAGGTCACCCCCCCCGACCTGGCAGGGCGCTGGGAAGGGGACAAGGCTGCCAGAAAGCTTAGGGGGAGCTTTGCCCCCTTCCCAGTAGCGGCAGAGCAAGGGTGAAGCTGCTCCCTGAATCCCTGCTGAATCCATTCCCCGTAGCCCCAGCAAGCAGTGAGCATCTCCCATTCCCCACCCCCCGCAAAAGCTGCTGGAAGGAGGCGCCGGGATTATTTTTTGCTGGGTTTGCTCCCTCCCCGAGGGGCTTTCTGGGCTGCAATGAGAGGGTGGGGGAGGTTGGGGGGCACTTGTCGTTGCACCAGGCTTGGTGTTGGGGCCGCACATCTGCGGGGACTCCCGAGATTTGCTGCTGGGGGAAAAAGGGGGGAGAGAGGAGAAAAAGGAAGAAAGAAATAGGAGAGAAGCTCTAGATATTGTCCAAAATCTGCCGGTTTGAAAGGTCCCTTTGATTGCCCGCAGACCTCAGTCTGCGGGTTGTCTTGATGCTCCTTGTTTATCAGCGTGGGGAGTGTAGCCAAGAAAAGCAGGCTTTCACCCCGTGAATTATTCCTGTTATGGTATTATTCCTATTATTCTGGTGTTATGCACCTTTGCGGGATGCATTTTCTCTCTGTCTTGCCTCTTTCCCTTCTCTTTCTCTTCCCCTGCATTCCTTCACGTTCCCCCTTTTCTTTCTCTCCCTGGGTCTCAGAAATTCTTCCCTCCACGCCCCAGGATGCAGTAACCCTCCTTCTTCCCCTCTTCCTTATTTTTTTTTTTTTTTTTTAAATCCAGACGTGGTCCCCTTACAACCCGAAGTCAGCAGCTATAGGAGGGGACGGAAAAAAAGGGTCCCTTACACCAAAATCCAGCTGAAGGAGCTGGAAAAGGAGTATGCGGCCAGCAAATTCATCACCAAAGAGAAGAGGAGGAGGATTTCGGCCACCACCAACCTGTCTGAGCGCCAAGTGACTATCTGGTTCCAGAACCGGAGGGTCAAGGAGAAGAAAGTGGTCAACAAATCCAAGACAGCACATCTCCACGCCACCTGACAGAGGATGACTTTGGAGGAGAAAGGGGCAAAGAAAAGGAAGCAAGAAGCGTAAATATTTATCTGGTAGTTTGTATGATCACATCATCGGGATCCTGCTGATTCCAGTTCATTATTTAAAAATAATAGTAATTAAAAAAACCGACATTCACAAGTGCAGACACGCGTGTCCCCCTCAAAACAGAGCTCATCTTTGATTTATCCCTTCGCCCAGCTGTGACTGTGAAACCCCAGTTTTGCTCTGAGAAAAAAATTCATCGATAAGGTTAAACTGTGTATATTTTTAAAGGAAAAAAATAATAAGCTAAGAGTGTAGTTAAAGGAGACATGTCGCCTTGTAATGCTGTATAGTCCGACCCCCCGCCAGTCTTTCGAACCTTGCGCCATTTCACCCACCGATGTGTAAATGTGTGGAGAACCTCTGGCAAAGTTGCATCAGCTTCGTATTTTCTCGGCACTAGGGACCGAAAATAAGGAATAAAGCTGCTCCTGAGGGGACAGAAACCATTGCTCGGGGTCACTTCAATATCCCAGCCACTGGGTTTAGGTCCTGGGTGGGAGCGAGTTGCTGTACGAGACTTTTCGGGTATGTTCTCATGAGGGTTTCTCTATCTCTGCCAGAAAACTGGAATGTCTGTTCTCCGCTGACAGGCCGGGAAATGCACAATGTTGTCTTTGGGGCTTGGTTCTTTCCCTCTCTCAACCGGCTCATTATCCACAGTGTTCTTTGAATATGTAAAAGCATTTTTTTTAATGTCTTGTATATGTATATAAATTGTGGTGTCCAGATGACTTGTACCGACTGCAGATGACATTTCTTAGAAATAAATATCTTTTTTTGTTGTTGTTTTGCCTTGAGGAAAAGCTCTTTGTGCACCTCTTTGTAGCCCTGTGCTTCTCCCATCCCTCCCTCCAGCCGCCTCCTTTCCCCAGCACTGCAAATATCGCCTGGGCAGGAGCCTCTGTAGAGAAAGGATGCAAAAAAAGGGGGTAAATTTGGCAAATTTGGGTCGAAATCCCTCAATACGGGGCTTGCAGAAAGAAGGCGAAGGATATGAGGGACAGATGCGTGACCTCAGGGAGGGTTGTTTGGCAGAGGAATAAAAAGCGGAGAAAATAAAACCGCAGAGACTGAACCAACTAAGCGCTTTTTAATTAAATTTGTATTATTTTTTCTCTCTTTCCCCCCCTCTTCCTTATTTTCCTCCTGCCCCCGCAATTACCCCGAAAAAGCAACGACTTTCCGGGGACGCTTCTAAGCTCTTAAAATCTCCCTCCCAAAGGACGTGTTTCGCTAAACCTGTTTGACTCTGGCCTCGGATAAAGATTTCCCAAGGCCGCTGAGCTCTGCGGCTCTCCCGGCTCCGCACCCGCGGAACCTCCGCGGCCCCGACCCGGCAAAGAAATACGAGAGAGGAAATTGTTTCCATAGGCGCATTACAATCTACCATAATATCTGCGAGATTTAATCACCTCGTTAAATGATCCGAAGGGGAGGGGAAGAGGGAGAAAAGGCTTTTAAAGGGATGTAACCTAAACCAATGTTATTGTGGGGTAAATTTGCATCGAGTGGGGCATATATTGGTGAGGGGAGGGCTGAGCAGGACAAGCGGTGTAAAGCTATAGGGGGAGAAGATTAGCGTGGGTGTGCACAGAAGTGCACGTAGAGGTGCTCTACGTGTTCAAATTGATGTGCCTAAGTGCATTTATATAATATATATATATATATATTTATACAAAGATATATAATGGCTTGTGAGTATGACCGTGTATGTCTGCTTCTTTTTGTGATCTGAGAGTCGGTATATATATATATTTTATATATATATATATATACTACATGTAGGTGTGCAGGGCTTGGCAGCGTGAATGGAATTCATAACTTGGGGTATTGAGGCGATCTGTGTGTTTTTTTCTCTGTGTCTATCCCCTCAAATCACAACCTATCTATACTATACTATATATATATATANTTCCTTATTTTCCTCCTGCCCCCGCAATTACCCCGAAAAAGCAACGACTTTCCGGGGACGCTTCTAAGCTCTTAAAATCTCCCTCCCAAAGGACGTGTTTCGCTAAACCTGTTTGACTCTGGCCTCGGATAAAGATTTCCCAAGGCCGCTGAGCTCTGCGGCTCTCCCGGCTCCGCACCCGCGGAACCTCCGCGGCCCCGACCCGGCAAAGAAATACGAGAGAGGAAATTGTTTCCATAGGCGCATTACAATCTACCATAATATCTGCGAGATTTAATCACCTCGTTAAATGATCCGAAGGGGAGGGGAAGAGGGAGAAAAGGCTTTTAAAGGGATGTAACCTAAACCAATGTTATTGTGGGGTAAATTTGCATCGAGTGGGGCATATATTGGTGAGGGGAGGGCTGAGCAGGACAAGCGGTGTAAAGCTATAGGGGGAGAAGATTAGCGTGGGTGTGCACAGAAGTGCACGTAGAGGTGCTCTACGTGTTCAAATTGATGTGCCTAAGTGCATTTATATAATATATATATATATATATTTATACAAAGATATATAATGGCTTGTGAGTATGACCGTGTATGTCTGCTTCTTTTTGTGATCTGAGAGTCGGTATATATATATATTTTATATATATATATATATACTACATGTAGGTGTGCAGGGCTTGGCAGCGTGAATGGAATTCATAACTTGGGGTATTGAGGCGATCTGTGTGTTTTTTTCTCTGTGTCTATCCCCTCAAATCACAACCTATCTATACTATACTATATATATATATATGCAAGTGCAACCCTCTACATTAGCCTGTGGCATGGTGGGTAGATAACATGCATGTTATATATATAAATTTATAGGTATAGCAATATATGCAAGTGCAACGCGCTGTATTATCATAGGAAGAGGTGTGTAAATCTCATTTACGGTCTCCAGCCCTGTGTACATGGAGAGTGTGTGGCTGTACCGATGGATCGTGTGGCTGTACCTACACGTGGAGAGCCTAAAAGATTCTATATATTTGGATCATTCAAACAGCGTCTCTCCGAGGCTCCAATGCGCTGCCAGAATGTGCCCTATGGAGCCCGTACCACCCCCAGAGACGCTCTTTATGGATTCGGGCGCTTCCCGGAGTGATCCCAAATCTTTGTCTGGGTCCGGCAGTGCTGCTACCAAGGGGCTGGATCCTCCCGTCTGCCCATTCTTTCGAGGGGGAGGAAAGGTGAGGATCCCTGATTTCTCGGAGCGGGGAAAGCCAGGTGCTGAGCTGAGGGGGTTTCCCGCATTTATTCCGGGAACTTCAATGGTTTGGAAGCGTCCTCAGACCTTGAATTCTTCACATTTTAGTGATTTTTAAAAGACGCTCAGTTAGGAAATATCGCAATTCCTCGAGACACTCATCACCGGTGCTCTAGCGGGACTAAATCGTTGGTACAACCTGCCCCAACTCACGAGACCCAAGAAAATAAGTGTTTTAGGTGTAAAAAAGGACTCTTCCTCTTAAAAAAAAAAAAAAAAGGAACAAGAACCCCCCAGAAGGTTGTGTGTGCAGCGACTGCAGTGCCCGAGAGCAGCTCCAGACAAGCCCAAATCCGGCACTCTGACAACGAGCGTGTTCTTTGCTATGGCTGTTCTTCCTCATTGTACCTGAATTTCACTGGTTCTGGGGTAAAAAATTACACATATAAATAAGTAAATGGATGAAAGTGAGGTTAGAAAGAGGGAATTAGAGGGCATGGGAGGATAGGGGTAGATACTTTATTATTTCCTTTACCAGTGTGGCTGATTGAGGCCAAGTTATTCACGGAGTTACAAATTCTGCAAGTTTTTTGTCACTTGTGGTTTAATTTTACTGGAGGGGAGAGGGTTGGTTGTGCGTCCGTTTGTGTGTCTGCCGCCCGCACAGGGAGGTCTTAAAAAGGGGGGGGAAATATCCCAAAAGGGAAAAATAGTCAAAACCAGAGAAGAAACAAGAAATTCATTCATTCCACTTCAGGGCACCAAGGGGTTTTGATGATCCGGCTTGGCAGATTCTGGCGAGACCATGAAACCAGGCGATCTCCTGCCATCGCCATCGTTTCCAACAATATTTGAAATTATCCTTATTTCCCGTGTGTCGCTGGAGCTTCCATCCTCCTCCCGGGGCTGCCCCTCCGCCCCAGAGCCGGGCAGGGGATGCTGGCAGCGGATGCTGAGGTCCCGGCTAGGTTTTTTTGGAGGGATACAGACCCCAGGACGACCCCGACATACTCAGAACATCGGGGTTCAGCCCTCGCAAAGAGTGGCTGAGCCTCTTCCCCACACCGAGGCTGAATTGGACCCTCCAGGGCAGAGAGGAGACGCGAGATGGGCAAACCTTCCCCTTCGCCTCGCACAAATCTCGGGCTCTTTGTCCTCCCTTTTCATCCCGCCAGTTTAAGTGGAAAAAAAATTGTTTTCGGGCTGGTAGGATAGAAATAATGCCTTCATTATTTTTATTTTTTTTTTAATGATAAATCCTTTCTGCCGATCCCAGACACGGTTGATTTGGGTTGTTCGGTGCTTTGTTTTGTTTTGTTTTCCCGGAAGAAGCGCAAAATACAATCTACAACTCAAGTTATTTGGTCATCCCCTTCCAAGAGCGTTGAAGAAGGCAACTTGCCTGGAGGAGAAGAAATTAAAATAAAAATCAGAAGAAAAATTAAATTCAAACCAAAATTGTGCAGACACACACCCAGAGAACACAAGACCGGGGGAACAGCTCGTTATTTCCCCTCTGAAGTTCCGTGGGCGCAGAAGCAAATTTCCCTCTGACCTGACCCGTCAGGGACACAAACCCCATTCATTTCTACCTTTTCCCACCTATTTCTTCACCGCCGCGTTAGGAAAGGGAGTTGGGAATCTCTTGCTTCTCCTTTCCTTGCTTATTTATCCCTGTCCGGAGCTCACTGGGTATTAGGTCAGCGGGCCGTGACGTCACTCCTGTATTACCCTTGACCGTGACTAGGCGTTGTTTGACCTTGACATCACGAGCTGCGGGATAATAAGCGAGGGGACCCTCACCCTTGATCTTCTCCTCTGCAGCCCCAGGCAGCTCCCGCTCCTGTTTACAGATAAACAAGGTGTTATTTGAAGTCTAGACAGGCGGGCTAATGGCCAACAATAAAGCCCTGAAAAGGAAGTTTCCCAAGTTTAGCCTTTTCTTTCCTTTGTATCAAGGACTTTGAATAACTTCCCGACGGCAGCCTTTATGGCAAAATCCCGGACAAGGGATTTCCTTCGCCTTTTTTTTATTTCCTGCTATTTAATTTTTTCTTTTTTCTTTCTTTTTCTTTTAATTTTTCAGTTTTTAAATTATTTTTTAAAATTTTTATTTTTTTAAAATTTTCTTTCCTATTCTCTTGTTTCCTTATTTTCCCTTGCTCACGTTTGCCATTTTCCTGGGGCTTTTTTCTTTTCAATTTTCTCTTTTCCCCTAACGCATTTTTTCAAGAGTAACTTCCTAATCGGGAGGGGGAATTCTGCTCTCGCAGCCCTGTGCTCAGTGCAGAGGTGAGTAGAAGTCTTACTAGTTATCTTTCTGTATATTTTGGAAGGGCTTGGTCTTTGAAAAAAAGACTATTTATTTTTTTTTATTGCAGCAGAAGAGAAGAGACTTCCAAAGGCTTTGCCAAGAAATTATTTCTTCAGACACTGACAGCCAGCACGGGGTGTTTGTGCACATGCAGCAAACCCCCACAGCCCTGCTGGTTCCTTGCTCAGAAACCGCCTTGCCTACGTGGTTCGGCACCTTTGGGGAAAACTTCGTGCTTATGGGTATTTAAGAATTATATCCAGCAAAATCTCGTCTCTCCTGTCGTCTCCACCTCGGGGGGAAGCTGCTGCCTGGCAGGGAGCTCAGCTGGCGCAGCCCACGGTTGGACCAGCCGTGGCTTTAATAAACTCCCTTTCCTCTCCACCACTTTCTCTTCCTTTACAAGGAACATTAAATAAGTGAGATCACGCTTTTCGGGCTCTCCAATTGCGATTTGCTCAAGACTCGTGAATTCTAGACCATTAACTGGTTTGTTGTTACAGTTGTTGGGGGTTTTCAGCTCTCCAAGGGAATTACAGTATGAAACGCCAACTTCTCACCCAAAACAAGAACAGGAGGACAAAGCAAACTTCCCTGAAGTTGGGGACAAAACCTTTGCCTTTCAGAGGATGCGGGAGGCAGTTTAAGCTAATGGGAGGAGAAGATCCTCTGCTGGCAAAGCTGGGGAAAAATATAATGATGTTCCAGACATTTAACTATTCCCTGCACCGAGGCTGGGACCTTAAAACTGAAACTGCCTCGGATGATCTGTGTATTGGATGAGCTGAAGTGCAGTGGACATTTTTATTCGCATCCATTTACCACTTTTCCATGCTGCTGTATTATTCTTCTCGCCCAGCTCCTCCTCATTCCATTTTCCTGCATCTTATACAGATATGTATGTAACGTGTCTCATGTACTTAAAGGTCTATAAGGTGTCTGTAGATGTGGATGTGCGTTTTCCACATCAGAAAAAGCAGCCGGGGCAGGTTGCAATGATATATGGCTACCCCGAAATAACAGTTCTGAGGACTTCCCAAAGCCTGTCTATATTTTATTCCCCGTGTCATGTACCTCTATATTTACTCTAAATACTTCCTTTTTGACCCTGGCAGGCAACTTCTTGGTCGAGTCATCTCAGCTCCTTCCAACTCCCAACCAATTTGGGGTGAAATTCAGTTGAGGAGAAAAGTGGAGCCATGACGGGATCTGTTTTTCCAACCTGCCGTCACACAAGGAGACCTTTTAATTTGTCTTTTTTTTTTCCTTTCCCTTTTTTTTTTTTTGTTGTTTTTGTAGTTGTGTTTTTGCCCAGGCAGGAAAATGCAATATCTATGGTAGAGAATAATTTTGCATTATGAGGATTACATTTCCCGGTCTCTTCTGGGGGAAAACTGAAAGTGGGGCACAGTCCTTCCCATCTGGGATGTAAATAGATAGCTGGGGGGCCATTAGACTGAGGCCAGTTTAGTTTGGTTTTGTATTTCTAATTTGGATTTCTAGAAAAGCCGAGGCTGGAGGGGTAGGGGAGAAGGAGCCTGTTCCAGTGGGAGCCGTCGGCCGAGCTCAACCCCGTGGGCTGCACAGGGGGAAGATGAGGAGGAGGGGAAGGGGAAAATGTTATTTCTCAGACAGGGGTTGAGACGGTGTGAAACGGGAAGAGGGGGAAGGGGGGAGCGCTGGAATAAATTTCCCAAACAGATGAGGAAAAAGGCAAAGCATAGAAAAGTCAACCCAAAACTTGGGATTGTTTTCTCCGGGCAGCGAGTGATGCTCATCCGAGACAGTCATTAGCATGGGATGCCGATCCTCTTTACTACACTAGACAGTGACCTTGAACTGAGACGCTGCAATCTCGCTTTTCCAGCTTCTTTTCGTCTCCCTCTTTTTATTCGTGGCTCTTTTTTTCCGCGGCTTCCACAGGCAAAGATCTTCTTCCCACCAGCATTTCCCAAAAGCTGCCTGGGTGGAAGTTGAAAAAAATAAACCCTCCCGCAGGATTAGGAAATACCGTCTTCGAAAAGGTTTCTGTCTGCCTGAGAACTGGGATTACTGCACAGGAGGAAAAGCTCAGAGAATTTTTGTAGCTGGGCTTGGGAACTGCCTTTTTGAAGGAACACCACAAAAAATAATAATAAAAAAACCAGAGGGGTTGCCCAAAGCAATGCGGGTGGAATTGGGGATAATTTTGGTGGGTCGTACAGGGGAAGCTGCCTCAGCCGGTGCCTCGGGCAGGAGGGCTCGGCTCAGCCTTTCGTTTTTGAACAGCACTCAGCTAAACCGAGCATTACAAAAGCCCAAGCGCTCAACCTGAACTGGGAAATGAGTTTTTAATAGGCAAGAAATTCCCGGGAAAACGTGGCAGCATTTCTTAGGAGCCCTCAGGATTTGTTGTTGTTGTTGTTTTTTTCTCCTTTCCTCGGACCTGCAGCAGCGCTGAGCTGGGAGCCCTGCTCAAGGCCACCAAGAGCAGGGAGTTCCTCTCCACGCTTAATATATTTCTGAGCACGGCTGCGGCGTTTCCCAGCTAAGATTAAAAAAAAAAAAAA
>VWZF01005462.1:140240-169116 GCA_013396755.1 Sclerurus mexicanus
TGAAGCGGGGGTGCTTTTCTGCCTCTCCCTTACTGAGATGCCCAGACTGACATTGTCCCTCCACTCACAGTTTGAGAGTCACTTGCTCTGCAGCTCAGCCCTGCAGATGCCTCCCCAAATATAAACGTTTGGTTAAATTTTTTGTTGCACCCTGAAAAAAAGAAAAGCCAATTGCATCAAGAGGAAAAGCCCCAGATACCCGGAGACTGGAGCAGAAATTCACTTTCCCAAGGTCCGGCGGAGAACAAAGCCCTGCAACACCCGGGCACGTCTTATAGGGGGAATTTTACAAAGAAAAGAGCAAGGTAGAGGAAGGGTTTTCTTAAAAAACAGAGCAGCAAACAAAGCCAATTCAGATGGCAACCTCAGGGGATCACGTGCTCATTTTTATATAAACTATTCCTCCCCACTCTTGCCCAGCATCGAGACCAGCTTCTTCTGCAGAGAGAAGACACTCCTGGAGAAATTGCGAGCAGCTTTTTCACTTATACCTGCAGGGAGAAAAATTCCTTGGCAAGGTTTAAAAAAAAAAAAGAAAAAAAAAGAGGGAGAGAAAGAAAAAAGAACGCCAAAGTTTCATTCTAGCAAAATATTACTAGTGGTCGTATTTCTTCCTTCGCAGGCAAAGCGTGTGGGAAGGTGTGCACGTACCTCTGCAAGGTATGTATGGAGCTTATCCATAGGCGTGCCAGGGAGAGAGGGGTAGGAAAAGGTGGGATATAGGTTTTCCACCTTCAGGAGCTGTCCATGGAAGCACCTCCAAGAGTTATTTTATTGGCACCTGATATTTTTTTTTTCAGAGTTGAGAGGGGGTCACCTGAAGCCCCACGAGGAAAAAAAATGACTTTATGCTTGAGAAATATAAGAAATAGTGGTGGGGGAGGTGAGTTGTGTCTGGGAAGGCGGCAGTTGGGGAGACTCGGCTACACCCGCTCGGCTGAGGCTCCGCGGAGCGGTTTTACCTCTACAGGAATATTTACGGTACTTTGCAGAGTCAACCTGGCAAGGGGAACGCTTGGATGTTGCTTAAGGCAGGCAAAGAATGCAAAGCCACGCAAAAATCCAGCAAACGGGGGGGCACGTTGGTTCCTTAAAAAAAAAAGAAAAAAGGAATGGGAGAATAGGAGAAAAAAACATAAGGAGGAAAAAAATCCAACACAAACCACCCTCAAATGGCTCCTCGAGTTCCCGGCTTCCATACAATGCTCCTCTTCCAGTATTTTTTCCCCCTTTCAGTATTTTTTCTCTTCCCCCAACATATTTATTTTGCACTGATAGCAGCCAGTATTGATTTTTTTCCCCTCCATCCCTTGTATTCCTTTGCAGCAGCTCTTTTCAGTACGATCACGAGAAGAGGATGGATGGGAGGGAAGAGCTCTGTGGTGTTACGAGGGCAGAATATATTGCTATAATGTGGCGAGGAACCAGCTCTGTGTGTATGTCTGTTTCCAGGGGTGGGGACCAAAGAAAATGGGCGAGAGGACTGGAATTTTTATTCATTCCCAGAAAGGAAGCAAAAAGATTTAGATTTAAACCCTTACTCTGTAAGTGTGTGCGCCTTGGTGCATATGGAATATATACCGGGTAAATGAAGGCTACACACGGTCGTGTTCTTCTGGCCGCTGTATTCGACACAGATCATTAATAAAAGCAATTGAGGATTGTTAAAAAAAAATCTTCCATCCCTTTTGGAAAGCCTGGCAAGAGCCTGGGAAGACACTGCATTCCCCAGCCCGCGACAAACCACCTCGTCCGAGAGGAGGGGGAAAAGTGATGATAATAATAATAAAAAAGAGTAGGAAAGGTTGAAAATAGCCTCCAACTCTCCCATCCCACAGCGCGTCAATATGAGCCTGTTGCGGGCACCATCATTCGTCTCCTTAAAAAGCCCGTAAACTTTATATGACACAATATCTAATAGTAATTTATTGGGGAGATATTGTAAATTCGAACTGTTTTAGTTAATAAAGGAGCTAATTAATGAGAACCAGCCTCGCTTTTGCAGATAGTGGAGGGGTCCAATCGTTGCCGAGGGAGGGTCCCTCAGTGGTCTTGGGGCAAAACCCTCGCTTATCGATTGTTTTATGCTAAATATGACATTTTAGGGCTCTTCGCCGTCCTTAAGCCGGCGCTGGGAGCCGCTTAAAAAAAAAAAAAAAAGGAAAAAGAAGCTTTATGGGATTTTATTAATGAATTTTTTATTATGGGGGGCAGGTCGGGAGGGGAGGGGGTAGAAAAGGCGTAAAAAGGCGGAACTTGCTGTTGTGTTTTGTCTCGGCTGCCAAGGGAGGGGAGGGTCCCCCCCTCCAGCGCAATTTGGGGCTCACGTGACCCCCTCAGACCAATGGGCACGAGCCGTCGGTTTAACTATGTTTAATGTCAGATAGCAATAAAGTAGAAGCTTTCGGTCAGGCCCGCGGAAATGGGCGAGCACAACCTCCTTAATCCCGGCTTTGTGGGACCTCTGGTGAACATCCACACGGGAGACACCTTCTACTTCCCCAATTTCCGCGCCTCCGGAGGGCAGCTGCCCGGGTTGCCGTCCCTCTCCTACCCCCGACGGGAGAACGTCTGCTCCCTGCCCTGGGCATCCTCGGAACCCTGCAACGGGTACCCTCAACCCTACCTGGGCAGCCCCGTCTCCATTAACCCTTCCTTCGGCAGAGCCTGCGACCTCGCCCGGGTTGAGGAGAGCAAATGTTATTACCGGGAGACCTGCTCCGACAGCAGCGGGCTCAAGAGGGAGGAGAGGGGCAGGGACAGTGCCTTGCTGCCCCTCGAACCCAGCCTCCCCAATGGCATGGGGGGCAATTTCAGCAAATATGACTATCCGACCGGCGAGGCGGTGCCCCACGACCCTCCGTCCTGCCAGTCCTTGGAGTCAGACTCCAGCTCTTCCTTGCTCAATGAAGGGAATAAAGGCACGGCCGGAGAAGCGGGGAGCTTGGTGTCCCCGCTGAATCAAGGCAGCACTTTAGGCAACGGTGGTAAGACCCGGGAAGGACGGTCTCGGCACTGGATCTGGTCGTGCTGGTCTGGGGGGGGGGTTTGCCTGGAAACTTGCCGGCTTGGGGCTTCTCGGGGGTGTAATTCCTGGGCTCAGCGGTGGGAAGCGGCGCGCCTATATGTGATGAGACCACTAGGGGTAGCACCGAAATCCCTAATGTTTTATTAGGTGGTGCTTCTTTTAAAAGAAAAGGCTATAAACATGTAAATATCCCATAAAAAAAAAAAAAGGAAAAAAGGGAGAGAGAGGGAGACGCGGAGCAGGGCAGTGGTTGAGCATTCCTGCGCGGCGCGGAGTGTCTGGGAGCTTTTGAGGGACATCGCAGAGGTGTTTCTGCCCGAGGGACGAGGGGAAAAGAGGGCGATGCTTAAAAATAACCCCACGACCTTCAAAGGTGCCACTGGGGTGGGGAGGTTTCTCCCTGGTACCTTTCCAGGTGGGTCCAGGCTTGTCGCCCGCTCTTTGCCCTTCCTTTGCTCCATGCCCCACTTCCCACCTTTCCCTTCCTCTGCCTCCAGTGCCCTCCCCACGCATCACCTGTGGCCCCGGGAGGCAGCTGGGAGCATCCCTGAGCACCCCCGGCCCGAACAGCGGGGTCCCTGGGGACACCAGGGAGAGGAGTGCTGGGGGTGCCGCTTTTTTTTTTAGAGAAGTGTGTTTTTATTCCTTGCCAAGTGCTCAACTCTCGCTCCCCCCTTGCCAGGTGCTCCTTGGTACCCGATGCACACACGGTCCCGGAAAAAGCGAAAACCCTATTCCAAGCTGCAGCTGGCAGAGCTGGAAGGGGAGTTTATGGTCAATGAATTCATTACTCGCCAAAGAAGGAGGGAGCTCTCAGACCGATTAAACCTGAGCGACCAGCAGGTGAAGATCTGGTTCCAGAACCGGCGTATGAAAAAGAAAAGACTCCTCCTGAGAGAGCAAGCCCTTTCTTTCTTTTAAAGTTTTAAAGGCGTCAGTGTCGGGTGTTATAAAAAATAGGAAAAAAAACAAAAAACAAACCCAACCAAAACCCACATAGACTCTCTAAGCGTTCACCCGAGCTCCCAGGACTTTACCTGATCACTCTTAATCCCCTCCACCCCTCCCTAAGAAATCGATGAATAAAGAAATAATATGAATAAATAACCAGTTTCCCTTAAAATATGAAACCCGACAGCGAGAAAAATTAATCAGAATAAGAATATTGCATCTTCTCCGCCGGGACGGTGGGGCTACAGACGGCTTCCAGAGATGCTCGTCGGGATGAAGGGAAGGTTTTAAGAGCGACTTTAGGCGCTTGTCCTTTACCAGGAGCACAGGTAGGGTTTCCGTGCAGCGCCGGGCACCGTCGGGGCCGTCGGGGACCGCCGGTCCCGCTCCCCTCCCCGCCCTTTCACCCCCGGTTGGCGGCGAGACCGGGACTGAGAGTGATTAGCGATCCTGGAGCATCTCCTGGGATGCCACACGGGGCTTAGGGCTAATTTGATGTTTAGTAGGAAAGTGGGAGGCAAAAAGAGCAAAAATTAAAGAATAGGGGCAAAAATAAAGGGTATGGGGAGCGTGTTGTCTTAAAGGACCGACCCAGCATCCTTACGGAAGATGGGTTTTTTTAAGTGCACGGTGGGACCCACGATGTGGTTTTCTCAGTCTAAATTGAGGGTTTGCGCCTAGTCAGTGTCTCTAGGTTTGATCAGGATCTCTAGGCTTAATCAGGATCTCCAGGCAGAGGCGCGAGACAAAGACTGTGTACATATCCAGTGTATATGGTATATATCTATATAATATATGAGGTGCGTGTATCACACTATGTCCCTATAGATGTGAGGCTTTGATGCAGGCGCTGGGATTGTCCTCAACGCCAGAATGTCACAGGGAGAAGGAAAACGAACCCACACCCCCCGAAAACTCTCCTAGGAAAAAAAGTCAGAATTTCCTTCCAAGTAAACTGAGCCTTTTGGAGATCTTTTTCCCCCTTCTCTCCTAATTCCCAGCATTTCTCTGCACTACCCTAAAATTGCATCCTCCCTCTTTAAAGAAAAATGATGTTTCCTTGCAGCAGCTCTGCTGGTGTGCACTGGGGTTTGATGACAGCGTAGGATATTCGGTTAAAAAAATCCTTCTCTTTGGTACCCTGCGGTTCCAGGAGCCTGTTGGAGCCGGAGCTCGACGTATCCTCCCTTCGTGGGATAACTCGAGATGCGTTTTGTCTCCTGGACGCTCTTTTCTCGATTAAACACAGCAACAGCTGAAGGAGAATGCGAGAGGTTTTTGACGGAAATAGAGCTCAGATAGATCAGCTATGAATCACGTTAAAACCCTGCAGGTTTCTAGCGAGGGTGATGCTTTCTTTTCCCTCCCTGAAAAGTCCAGCTAATGGAGACAGCCCCATCTTCAAGAAGAGGTTTCAGTCTTTGGGGGACAAGGAGGGGGTATCCCTAAAGCTCCTGTCTGGCTTTTCCCCTTTCAGGGCGATAGAAAGGGGCCTGGAAGGACGCGACATGTTTTCTTTGTACTTGTACTCGCATTTCCTGGAGGAAAACCCACCAAATTTCCCTATTCCCAGTCAGATCTGTGTTCAAGGCACTTCTAGGTTGAGGGAAGCGAGACAGAAGGGATTGGGACACGGGGAGCAGCAGGTTTAGGACCCAGGGAAGCTTTGCTTGCTTGGAAATTGTAATTTAGGAGAAAAAGGAAAAAAAGTACAAATTTTTATTTCAGGCCGAAGGGGAAAGGGGGCCGTCGGTGCTGCGGCCGTGCTTTGCTCCATTCGTTTTATATCGGAGGGGGGATTAATTTTATGGCAAAGCAGCGTTTTCTGGGAAGTCTGGATGCTCACCACGTGCTCCCGCTTCCCCGCGTTCATGGTCATGACCAGCAGCGCCGAGGAATGCTTTTATTTACGAGCTGCAAAGGATGGAGCCGACTCCTTAAAAAAAAAAAAAAAAATCCCTCCCTGGGCTGGAAGAAGCCTTTTCCTTCAGCTTTATTTCTTCAGCAGCACCCTGCAGACCCTCCTCCCGCCATCCTCAGCCCTTCCCTTCTCTTTCTTTTCTTTCCCCTCCTTTATTTTTTTTTAAATTCCTAACCGGAAAATGACACGTCTTTATTTCCTTCCAGTTGCTCTTGCAAAGAAGGCCCCCCCCCATCCCCTCCTTCAATGCCGGTTTCTGGGTGAGGGTCCCCTTTTGCCCCCTCCTCCCACACAAAAGATCCTCGCGGAGGGTCTCGCCTGTGCAATAAAGCCCTGGATGTGTTAAAACACATATATGGAGACTTGTGTCTCTGGATGCTCCAGCCCAACCATGTGCAATGTGGAGGAATGCAATGTCTTGGGGAGATTTATTTTTTGGGGTGGGGGGAGGGTGGTCGTGAGGGGAGAGAGGGAGATTTTGGGGGGTGGTCGTGGCTTTGGGTGCTCTCAGAGCACCGTGTCGTCGTGTCGAGGGGCTGAGCTGGCTCCTCAATGGGTGACTTGGGGCTGTGCGGTGTCGCGGGGTGCTGGGGGAGGGTGTAATTCCACGGGGAAAAGAAAAGAAGGGCCAAACCCACGCAGGTTTTGCCAACTGAGCTCCCCAAAGCGCCCCCGCAATGAGGCGGTGGAGGCGATGGAGGCCGGGGGCTGAGGAAGGGAGAAAGGAGGGTGAGTTACGGGGAGATGTCAGAAATGCTGTGTTGGATTTCAATCCCACCATCGCAAAAAACAAATCAATCCGTTTCGTTATTCTTCACCCACCGAGGGGCTCTTGTATCCCCCGAAAAAAGACCCCACCGCCCTCCCCAACACAAAAGCCGAGACACCAGCAGAAACCCCTGGGGAAAATGCCGAAGAAAATGAAAATATATGCAATATTCTCTTCCAGATTGCTTTAAAAAGGCGGCTCGGTGGGATTTCTGTTTGTTCTGTGTTTGTACTCCGTGTACGTGGCATTGTTTTTTCTGCTTGTATCGCCTAGTTTAGGTTATTGCCGTTGTTAATCTGCATCCCTCGCAGTAGAGTCCATATGTAATGGTTCTTACCTCAAGCTATTCTATGTAGGGTCTATGCAAATGTCTGTTATAGCACGTTCCGGCTTTATAGAGTCATGTAAAAAGTTGCTTCACAATAATAATAATAAAAAAATA
The DNA here is from genome assembly GCA_013396755.1 of Sclerurus mexicanus. Classification (NCBI taxonomy): domain Eukaryota; kingdom Metazoa; phylum Chordata; class Aves; order Passeriformes; family Furnariidae; genus Sclerurus; species Sclerurus mexicanus. Next base: position 147,352 of record VWZF01005462.1, read on the forward strand.
ATGTATTATTATGTGATTTCTTGATAATAAATAAAATTGCCCAAACATCTTATGGTGATTTACTGTTTACTATTTAAAATTTTAAGTTGGAAGGTTAATAAAAGAGTAACAAAAAAATATATTGGTCAGCGTTGCCTTCTGTGTCTTGTAGATCATCTTTTCGGGAAAACAAAATTAATTAAATGAATGTGTAAAAGGCATTGTAAAAGAAAAAATATCGCTTGCAATGTCGGTCTAAATATAATTAGAAAAATCCTGGAGAAGCAAGACACATAAGTTAATCTCCGAATTGCTGCTTTAATGAGTTAAACTCGCGCACGTAGCATTAATTGGAAGCAAAACCCCACCAAAACGTTATTTTTGGGCTAAAGAAGCTTAAAAATGGGCTATTTGGGATTCTTTTGTCCGTGCTGAAGGGGACTGGGCGACTGCACCTCTCCTGGAAGCAGCTCCCTCCCCAAGGGGCCCCCCTGTTCCTGCTATTGCCGGGTTTCCTTATGGATTTAGGAACCAGAAGAACGTCAAAAATATCCCGGGTATGACTTTAAGATGGGAATGGTTCGTGAAAGAGCAGCTCTTAAACTGGAAATATATTAGGCTGGGTTTGGATTAGGGCATGTTGATGCTTATTGTTATGGTTATGGTTATTAGGATCAGCATTAAGGCGTTTCTTCGACGTAAATTCGCAGCAAATTCATTTAACAAGAGGGAGAAAACGAACCCCGTCAGAGCAATTTAAATAAATTAGATTATGATGTCTTCGATCTCTCTCTAAGCGGGTATTTATCCATAACGGCTTCTCTGGATTTTCCTTTCGGGGGAGATGCCACACACTCCCCACGGGGGGGAAAGAGCTTTCAGGAGATCCATAAGGGATTTTAATGAAAGCAGCGCCGAGGGAACCCACGGTGGGTCTACGGAGGATGTTCCCCTAGTCCTGGCCTTTCCCAGGCCCAGTAAATCCCGGCTCAGCTCACCCCAGGCCGGACACACTGGATGCCGCCGCGCCAAGGCTCAGCCTGATGGACTTAAGACCAGTTTTTCTGCAAAACCCCACAAGATTAAGAGAAATTAATATATTTTTTCCCCCGCTTCCTCAGGCAGGATTCCCCAGTGCCAAAGTCATGAAGATTCACCCAGTCCTGAGCAGTTTCCTACTTTTTTTTTTTTTTCCCCAGGAACTGCTTGATTTGGACAGAGGAGGAGGAAGGCGAAAAGCAAATATTTCTATAGTAAGGGGCCCCATCTCTGCCCGTTCCATCCCAACCACCCTCCGGCAAGATGAAGTCGGGGGATATGGAGCAGCAGTACTCAGGGAAATCTGCAGGCTTTATGTCTTCGACAGAGTGAAAATTCACGTTTTTCATGCAATAGTTACTTTTCAAACTTCTTCCTTTTGCTACACTGGTGCACCCACCCTCCCTTTGTTTCTTCTGCTCCATATTTATTGTCCAGACAAACCCAAGTTTGACTTGTATCTACTTTTATTTCCTTATTTCTCTGTCCCTGCACCAACCTGGCAGGAAAATAAGCAGGAGGAGGAATTATGCCTAACAGGGCCGAGTGCTGTGGAGTGACATAAATTGTAGATATTGTAAGTCTGTTCACCTTGAACAGGAATAGTTGGATTTCAAAGACATTCAAACACTCACGAAAACAGATAAAACTTATTTATTACCAGCGAGCGGATAGAACAAATTGTTGCTTCGCCATAAAATCTGTATTATTTCTGGGCTGGTTTCTTTTATTCAGCAGCGTATTTCATTGCTCCAGCTTCAAAATGAATTCGTTAGTGAGGGGAGAAAATCCTCCGCTCTTTAATTGCAAGGGATATTTCTACCACTAATGACCAAGGCCGGGGTACTATTTCACAACTACTGAAACATCGTGGAAAATATTAATGCGTGAGGGTCGATTTTAGGGATTTATTCCCATTTTGGTGCTTTCAGTGTATACACAAGTACAGGAAATACAATGAACAAAGTAGGATTTTTCCTTTCCTAGGCCATGAGATTTGTTCTGGACAACTTTGTGTCGAAGAAATGTCTGATTTCTTTGAACTCCTTCTGCAAAACCCGACCCGACTTAGCCCTGAGCTCATTTCAAAGCAACTAGGAGCCTCGTTAAGCCAAGTTTAATCAGGTAGCCTGCAAGAAGCACTGCAAATCAAGGCAGAAAGTCAAAATTCTCGTCTCCCACTCCTCATTTTCTCACTACTCTCTTTTTTCCTGACCCAAACCAGGCAATTTTACACCAAAATCCAGGTGGGCGCTGGAGCGGATTAACAGAAGACGCACTAGAAAGAGTTAAAATTGGAGGGGACAATGAGAAGAACTGAAATTGGGGAGGTGAGGATAGGGAGAAATAAAATGGAATGAGAAAATGAGCAAAGTTAAAATTGGAGACAAGAGAAAGAATTAGAAGTGGAGGAGAAAATAAACCTGACCACGCTGCTGCCCCAGGTCGGTGCTTTGGCCTAGAGAGCTGGAAACTCTTTTCTTTGCTTCTCTACACCCCCCAAAATAAGGAGTAAAGGCTGAGTCGATGGTGCTCGGAGGGCTCCGGGCTGTGGGTGCCTGGAGGCGTCCCCGCGTGTGCGTGGCCTTTGTGCCCTTCGGACCCGGCGTGCGGAGAGAGCGACGCGAAAGGGGCAAGGGTGGGGAGCACGGGGGTGTGGGAGGGTGGGGGACACTCCGGCTGGCTGGGCTTGCCTGTGGGGTGCTGGCGAAGCAGACGGCATGGGAATAGCGTGCTGAGAGAAACACGAGTTGTGCTTCAAGACACAATCCCAGGGTTGCCCGTGTCCACGCGTGAAAACGTTTTGCCCCCTCAATACAGCCCTGAGAGTCCTCAAAAGCAAACAAAAGCAAAGCACCCCCTCGCAGCTGCGTTTTAGGGCTTAAAGGACTACAGCAATTAACAATAAATATAATAATTCCCATTAAAGCGACAAGAACGGCTGGATTTCCCTCTGCCGGGTGCTGTGTGGCTCCGGCTCCGTCCTTTGGCTGATTCCATGATATATTAACTGTTTGCTTTCCTCCCCCGTGCCTTTATCCGGACTGTTTTCAGGCACATGTCCCCCCCACGATTACTGAGCCACTGCGTCCCTGCCGAAGAATGCCTCGGTTTGGTTCCGAGTGGGGGTTCATAAACATAAAATAAACACAGAGTGGGAATAATTAGCAGCATTTATCAGCATATGGCCACCCACCCCACTCCGAAACCTTCCAGACCCTGCGAGAGGAAAATGAAGTACATTGCAAGTGATTAGTTTTACGCAAATCAGTTCAAATAGGAACTTATAGGTAAAAACTAATGAAGTGCGAGGGGAGGGGGGGAAAGCCTCTCTTTTATTGCTTGGTAGGTAGCAAGTAGACACAGCAATATTTTACTGTTGAGAGAATAAATTAATTAATATCTCTGTAGCTTGCAACTACAATGGCTCCATGGATGGCTGCATTTAAAGGAGATATATGTATCCAGTCTCATCGGTGTTGTTAACAAGAGTGATAATAAAGATGAAAAGGATAAGAAAGATAAAAAGATCGGTCGGGTTGTGCTTCTTATTGCGGGTAAATTACGCGAATTTTCTAATGGCTGCATCTTGTTGACTCTCTATAAACTCTTCTTTTTTTTTTTTTTTTTTTTTTGAGTCAGACTTCATTAAGTGACTTTATTTTCATGTTCCTCGAATAGGAAATGAAGATACGCGCCCCGAGCTCCCCAATAAATCTCGTATTAACTATCCTTCTCTGCAGCTCAAGGGGAGGGGGGATCTCCCTTCTCCCTATTTCAGACCAAAAATCGACTACCTTTGAAAATAAAGTATTTTGTCTGCTTCTTTCAGTGAGCAAATGTAAACATTTCCCCCCTGTGCTCTTCTGGTCCCACGGAAATGAAGGCGTCTTGTATCTGCCCCAGCCAGAACAAACCCCATTTAGCCCCTGGTTTGGTCTCGCTGCAATATGAGCGCGTGTGCCTCAAATCCGTGTTAAAAATCTATCTGTAATTTTTAAAGAGAGTTTGTGCCTTAATTTTAGGCACAATTGGGTTAGTCAAGCGCTGCCACAGAGAGCGCATAAACCATCAGGATCTCTCATTATAAAAACGGGTGCCAAAATTAATCTATTTCAAAGGAAAAGCGTATTAATATTCAGTTTTGCGGCCACAACACTCCTGCGACTCCGAAACCTACACGTTGGGTGGAGAAATGTCGATAATTACAGAGAGTGTGGAAATTCATTTTATTTTTATGATTAACCAGTAAACTATTATGAGGTGAGACGAGACGCTGCTAAAGGAGAAAGCATTTAAAAAATTAGGTATGGAAAAGTACAGTGCGAGACCCAAGGCAGCAATGAGGGACGGCGGGCGGCTTTGGGACCAGTAAATCGAGGAATAAAAGGCAAAAAAAATGAAGCCACATACGCTCCAAATCAAAATATCTTAAGGTGGAAATAATAGCAAAAAATATTTGAATAGATGGTATTTTCTTCGCTAAAAATTAAATCCGGTGGGGGGATCTGCGGGAGTAAATGCGGCGCGTGGGGTATGTGAACACCTCGCGGAGTGGAAATGTCTGTGCACGGCTCCGGGGGGTGACCGTGGAGTAAGGTCCGAGCACGGCACAACTCACCCTCCTCACCCACGTCCTGCCAAGGACCGGCCAGTTCCTCGCACCCCCAGGGCATTTTTGGAGCGCTGCTGGAACCGGGAGGTTTTCCCTTCGGGTTTGGCCCCGCTGTAACTCTTTACACCTCGTTCCCCCCCGAAAAATTCCCACATTTCCAACTTCCAGCCAGAGCCCAAACACTGACTTTATGGGTATTTAAACCAACCATCTTCATCTGTAATTGTGGATGAAGAGTATTTATTGCTCCGGTGGAGAACTAGAGATATAATTATCTCTTTATAGAGAGTCTGTGAAATAAAGCATCTGTCTCCCCCCCAGACACACACAAAGGCGGCCGAACACCGACGAAGTTTCACATCTGCACAAGCACTTTTATTTCTTTTTCCTTTTTTCACCCAAAATGCATTTGCCAAAGTCCGGGAATCCTGTCCTCAAAGTTTTAAAAAATCCTCCCGAACTCGTGGAATGGCTCTGCCAGGGATTCCTCTTTCCTTTTTTATTTTTTTTTTTAAATGTGGCTAAAGAAATTATCTCTTTGCAAAGAGGAGCCGCGCTGGCTGCAGAGGTTCTGTATTGTTCCTTTTTTACTGGGGAAAGGAGATTTTGAGGAGAATCTTGGGGGCGGGGGTGGGGGGAAGATACTGAGGGAAAATATGTTGTGGGATTTTTCCCTGTCTGTTTGGAGGCCGGGAGGGGTTGTGGTCAAGGGGATGTGGTGGGATAAGAGGGGGATTTCTCGGGGAGGAGAGAGTGAGACAGAAGGGTCTGACTAATCTACACTTTTTTTTTTTGACAGTGGATAAATTTGCTTTCACCTCCTCTCCCCATCTCCCTCCAAAACTGCGAATAAAGTTTGGAAATTTTTGATTTTTTGGAGGCTTTGGGCTAGAAGCTGACCAGCATTAGCCTCCAACCCTTAGCTTATTTTTTTTTTCTTTACTAATTTTTAAGATTCTTTACTCTCTATTTTCATCTCTATTTACTTTTTAGGATTTATTTTACTTTCTCTCCCCTTTCCCTTGATTTCCGCGGCCGCCTGCGCTGCCCGCGGGAGGAGCCGTCTGGGCTGCCCGTCTGGGTGGGCGGGGGCCGCCCTCGCAAAGTGAAGGTCAAGTTAAGCCTCCAGCCTCCCTTCCGCGGCCCGTCCGCGCTGCTCCGCCGCGGCCCCCGAGGCAAAGCCATTGCCGGCGACCTCCCGCTCAATGCCGCAACCTTTATTTTAATTAAACCCCCTTTTCCCCCCGTTCCAGCCGACAAGGCGCAGAGAGAGGAGCGAAACGAGGGAACAGCAAAGGGATAGGTCGATACTATGGAAGCTTTTCCTCCAAATCCTGATATTTTTCATCCTTTCTCCCCCACCGAGCCGGACTTCAGACTTCAACCATGGTCTTACCCCCCTTTCTCCCTTTTCCCCCCTCATTTTTCCCCTCCTTTCTCCTCTTCCCCGCAAGATGCAAACCCGTCTGCCGTGGAGGAAATTAAACATCATAAAGAAAAGCCCAATTAAGGTTTAATGTCTGAACATTACCATTTCCTCCAGAAAACAATGAAGTTCGCTCGGTAAGGAGAGAGGTAGAAAGAAAAGGGGGTGGAGGGAGGGAGAGGGGCAGAATATTTTGTCTCAAAGGGGGGAAAGATCAGACACAGAGGGGTAATCCTTAAATATAAAGGGGAGGGGGGGTTAACTGGGTGTAGGGGGTGTTTGGGGTTAAGCTAAACCCGTCTGCTGGCGGTGCTCGGACATGAGGAACAACTAAATGAAATAACGTGGACTTTAATGCTGGTTTACAGCTGATTTCTGCTCATATTTGACTTGGGGGAAAGGCCTGAGCAGAGGCTGAGCTCGGGTGGAAGAGGCGGGGAAAGGGGTTAATATTAAATAAGCAATAAGGCAGGGAATGGGGTGAAAAGGAAGGGTCGGGTGCAAGAGCAGGGGGATAAAACCCCCGAGACCCTTTACCTTGCACTGAGTCCTGTCCTTGTGTGCACACCAGGAAAAAAATAAATAAATGGGCAAGTGGGACCTAAAATACCCCCCAAAATAAAGTGCAGAAAAATCGGTCCAATGCACCCCAAGTCACCCAAACGCGCTTGGGCCGTGGGAAAACGGCAGGAAGGGGACAAAGCTCAGCCGGGAGGGGACTTTGGGCAGGTCTGGGTTTGTGTCCTCGCATCCACTTTTACCCCCCGATCCCTGAATCCTTCCGCGACGAGCCGAGCCCGCAGTGGGGACCCCACCCGTGACAATGGGGATATTCCGGCTTTGGGGAGGGTTTTGCTCTTTGCTTCTCTTCGAAGGGGCAGCTCGTGGGTGGGGGGCGATGGGGACACACTCCCGGCCGCCGAGATGTGACAATGGGATGGCGCATCTCCCGGTGCTGCCACCCATCTCCCCACTCTCCACCAACACCGGCGGAGGAATAAAGGTTCCACTTTTCCTTATTTCCCACTCCTGCGAGAATATAGCAACAAATATCCACTTGATTTTCAGCCTTAGAGTCTGTTCAAACAGTAAAATAAAACTGAACCCCCATCACGGGCGAGTGCGGGAAGAGATCAGTGCAACTGAGAAGCCGATTTTGCAGATATTTGGAAATGATATAATTATTTCAGTCAAATCTGTGGTCTACGGGGTAGAAATCCGCAGAGATATTGAATCAGAAGGCATGAATGCAGGGTAGCAATTAACAAAAATGTGTATTTATGGGGTAAGAGCAAACAACTTAATGCTTCTGCAGAGTTGCCTGTGCTATAGACTAACAATTATAACATTTATAATAAGGATGGAAAGAGAGGAAGAAAGAGAGAGAGAGAGACGGAAGGGAAGAAAGGAAGAAAGAAAGAAGAAAAAAAATGAGCAAAAATACTCGGGGAGGGGCTGGGAAGAGAGATTAGAGAAGAGTGCGATCATTGGACCGATTTTTAATTCATAATATATCTACTTTCAATACATGAAGTTTTAAAAGCCAGTACCTTATTAAATGAGAGCTCCGGTTGCATTAATTTAGATCTATATTAATTTCAACTGACTCTGGCACCAAAAAAATTCTCCACCCTCATCCCCAAGGAAGAAAAAGATGCGAATATAATTTTTTATTCTGCAGGGGCATAAAAGAGCAGCTCTGCCTGTATAGGGCGTCGAGTAAAAGAAAACTTATCTAAGAGATGTCCATACCCGAATCCCTGTACTTCTCCCACTGAAAATTAGAGATGGATTTGCACGAAAGGGCAAATTTTACGGGGAAAGGGCCGTGGTGAGCAGGGCAAGGCAGGTACATCCATTGGCTCCATCGGTGGGTGGAGGGAGATGGATGGATAGAGGTTATACCTTCCTCTCCTTCCCGGCCGCATTGATCTTCTCCGGGGCTGGAGACACGCTTGGAAAAAGTCACTCCGTGGAGCAGCTGAAGGATTTTGTTTCATTTTATTCTGATTAATGCGGGGATGGACGAGGGAGCCCAGCGCCGTCGCGCTCTCGATGGCAAATTATTGAAGTTTATCCCCATAAACTGTTGAGATCCGGCTTTGATCAATGGTTGTCTGAGGGAAATACATCTCTGTGTTGGCTGTTGTGGAAAAAAAAAAAATCAAAAATAATAAAAAAGAGGGTTGCAGGAGCCAAAGTATTAAAGAGCAATACTTGGAAATGATTTCCTGAGTATTTAAGGATTAAGCACCACGCATGAGAACGTGTGTGTGGTTTGAACCAGGCTGGGGAGGATTAAACGCCCACATTCTATTCTGAACTTTGCATTTCGGGGTTATTTTGCTAATAAATGGGCTACCCAACAGAAAACACATTTTCCCTGCCACAATTTCCGACTTTTTACACAGTTTTGCACATTTTAGTGTCGCTGCTAAAGTTATCAAGAGGGAACGTCTGGCGAATAGAGGATTATTTTATTTAAAAGGTTTGAGCTGTTTTATATGTATTCCTTTGTGTTTGAATCAGTATTTTTAGAGGTTTGGAGGAGGAGGGAAGAGGGGGGAATAGAAATAGGTGTTGCTTAACGAGCTCTCTGTGTTTCCTGTCTCCTCCAAGCTGAATTTCGCAGCGGCTCGCTGTGAAGTTCTACTCGAATTCTCCAAACCTCGCCGCTTCCCGGGCTTCAGCAGCTCCCCGCAACCGAGCCGGGCAGGGGACAAGAAAGTAAATAAATAGATGGAAACATACAGACATTGCTATTTCCCCAGCCCCAGCTGCGGAGAAGGTGGGGGAGAACCCGGGCTGGTGAGAAAATCTGAAGAAGCGGCAAGGCCGATGGGCCAAGTGTGAGTTATATTGGTTATTATTAAGCCCAACTCTTCCTAACGCCTCTGCGACATCGCTGCCGCTTGAATCCAACCCCCGCCGCACATTTTTATCCCAGACAGCCCAGCCTTGCCTGCGGTTGGGAAGCATAGTTCAATCTGCTTTTATCTTGATTAAGTCCACATGATTTTGAACTTGCAGCTCAGGTCTAGAGAGATCTAAGTAAATTTTTTTTCCTTTCCCTTTGAATTGTTCACAGCTTATATAGTTTTCTTTCGCAGCCTGGCGTGCATCCAGTTAAATTTATCTCTGCCATTTGGGGACAATAATATTTTCCAAGCGCTTCCCACTTGTAGCTATTGTCTCTCCCTTCAGATTTCCTGGACACATACGCGGTGTCTTGTAATCTGTTTACTGGCCTGACTTTCCTCTCCTTCTCTCTCTTTTTTTTTTTTTTTTTTTGAGGTTTATCTGAGGAAGTCATTGTAGTACCCTCGTGGAAGGGAGGGAAAAATCACTTTGAGAACATCTGATAGGCCAAAGTCATTAGACATCAGAAGTTGGAGCCTCTTTAGCAGAGGCGAAGCACATCCCTGCAGCTGCTGGGAGATGCAGCTGCTAAAGAAGTGCTTCTTGCCCCCACTCGCAACGCGTTTACAGCTTTTTGCCCTCCCCAAACCCGCATTTTTTCCCCAAAAGCAGGAGGGAAAGCAAACTCTGATCAACTGGCTCAAATAGGGAAAGATTCAGGGTCTAAATTATGCAGCAGGTATCTTGAGAGCACAGTAAGTAGCAATGAGTAACGTGCTAAGCCAGGTTCGTATCAAATCTATTCTCTTCTATTTTTCCTTCTCTTTTTGTTGGGATTTTTTTTTATTTTATTTTTTTTTTCCTTCCCCCTTCCAGTCAGTGGTTTTTCTACTGTACGAGCTCGGACAAAGACTTCTTTATGGCAATGCTTACAAAAAAGTTTTTGACCGAATTTGGGAGCTTGGTAACGAATTTACGGTGCATTCAGATAACCCCAGTTTAGAGGTGGCAGGGAAAAAATATCATATATTCTCTCCCCAATGGGAGAGGGGGGGGGAAAAGGAAAATAAGAATGATTTATTGAGAAGAGTTCAAGTACAGGATTAACCTAAATCAAAATATAACTTCAGATGTTTACACAGCTCAGCTAAAGCCAGCTCTCACAACTCCAAGTTTTTGATTTTGGTACAATCGCTACAATGTTTTTTGGTCAGGAAACGTCTCGAACATCCCCTTAAAATTCCTGTTAGTAACGCAAAACACATCTCCCCGGCCTCGAGCCGACTTGCCTGCTGAAAACGCTGTTAAACGTGTTAAGTGTTCGCATTATATCGGGCAAATGAGTGGGGACTCCGGAGCAAGGCGGGGGGTTGGCTGGGGAGGGGAGTTGGAAATTCTTTTTCCTTCCACTTCGCTTTCGCTTTTTCTTCTGGGGAGCTTTGGGTGGGGAGAAATCGCCGGTGGAGATGCCAGGATGAAAACTGGGTATTTCGAGATGTAATTCCAGAATAGGCACAAGGAGCTCGGGGCTACCGCCTCCTTTTGCTTCCCTCTGGCTGCGAAATAACTAAATAAAGGGGGAAAAAATGGGGCAGTTTCATCTTATGCACACGGTCGTCTCAAAATCAACAAAATCAGATCTTTCCTCCCCTTTCTGAAATTCCCCCGGATGTTTTTTTCCTTGAAAGAACACAAATGCAGCTTTTCTTCATTTTCCCTCTCCATGCTCTAACGTTTCCCATTCTCTAGGAAATGAAGAGGGGTTTAAAAACGAAGGGATTGAAGTGCTCTGGATGCTTTAAGGTTATGCCTTAGAGTTATTTGTCTCTTTTTTTTTTTCCTTTCCTTTCCTTTTTTTTTTTTAGGGCAACCAAAAGGAATGCGAGCCGCCAGCCTCATTCCGTTTTATGGTGGTCACTTTGGTGGTCAAATTCAAGTGCTGTGACTCCACAGCTGCCTCTTCTTTGCTTCCTCGCAGGAAACAGCCAAATCCTACCCTTTAAACTGGGTTTAAAACCCAAACCGACACCAGGGCTTGGTTTAGATGTATTTACCTACGAAAGGCAATAAATTATTCACGCACCTAGAGGAGAGACGGCGAGGTTTATGCCACACGGATTTTTGTTGTCTGCTCTTGTGTGGTTTTTTTTTGGGGGGTTGTGTGTGCATTGTTTTGGGCTTGAGGAGCCCCTTGGATATTGCTTTTTCAAGGACATGCTGCAATTCCTCTTCTGGATGCAAAACTTCACACCTAGAGTCTTCTATGGAATCTAGACTGGAATAAACAATAACAGAAAGATGTGTGTTTTAGAGCCTTTTCCCCTCTAACAGAAAGGAGGAGATGTTCCACGCAGGTTGCGAACAGGAGGGAATTGGGAAAAAAATAATTACACTCATAAACAATCGCTTAACGTTATTAGTTTGTAGTTAGTATTAATATTGGTCCATAAAAAGCCAACTTAAAAGATCGCTGACACTTTAATTAAAAGTTTTGCCCAAAACGACGTCCAAGTAATAAAAGAGGCGGATTACAAACCTGAAGAAATCCATCTCTACCGCCAGAGTTCTTACCCCTATTTATATATATATATTTTATATATATATTCATCAGCCAAACGGTGCATTAGAGAGGAAAACACGTCTCATTTCGCAATTACAGACATATTTATATGTGTGTTCATCTCTCTCTCGCCTCACGGACGCATTCAGAGACACTCACACGCCCCGATCCCTTATAAAAAGGGTTTTATGAGAACGGCTCTTTAAATAGAAAACACAAAGCCAGAGAAGGGTGGGAAATCCAGAAATTAATGAGAATAAACGGGCCGAGGTGCGTTGTTCCCTTCCGGGGGTGAGAAAGGCTCGAAGTGAGGAAGAGCCAACAACCTGAGCATGGGAAACCGCCATGTTTCCCTTCAGATTTCCCAATAAATGCACCAAAATCCAGGCGCACCGCCCGATTCCCACTCGAGTTTGGAAAGCTCTGCTGAAATACCCACGTAATTTTTGCTCAGGAGTCCTGAAATGCCTCGCTCTCTGGTACGGACCCGCGGGGCCGTTTTCTTGCACGAAAATCAACTTTCCCCCCGCCCTTTCCCTGCATTGCTAGAGAATTTCGGGATACTTTTATTTTTAGCGAGGTTGGAACCTCTGCCCCGTTCCTCGAGGTGCGTTTTCCTCCTCATTTCTCTACATCCGCCTGGGAATTACGAAACCCCCTTGGATAAAAAGGTAACTGCAGGTTGGACGAGAACAAATTAAATAAAACTGATCAGAGAACAGCGGAGGGATGGAGGAGCTGGCCAGGGATGCTCAGCTCCAAGAGGGACCTCCCCGAGCGGGGCTGGGACCCTCAGTTTCTCCCTTTTTGTGAATTGGTTATTTTCGGATGTGGCCATGTATTACCTTTTTTATTTCCTCAGGGAGCAAAGCGAACACGCAGCAGCCGTCGAGGCTTTTTCTGCTCGTGAGTTTTGTGCTCAGATGCTAAGATTTGCCTTTTTTCCCTTCTTGTTCCTTGAATTTGCTGCGACTCGATTTGACAAGATCCCCTATAAAAGCATCTCGCTCGCTCCTGGTACGTTAGTTTTATTCGGAGTATTCAGCCCACCGGCAAATAAATCCCGGGATGGGGTTTGCGTGTGGCCAATTCAATATTTTTATTTTATCTCTCCTTTTTCTCTGCGTTTTAAAATGGAGAATAAAGGAGGAAAATGCCTGGGTGATACCCTCTGAAGAAAAGGATGAAGAAAGGGGATGCGCTGCAATATTTCCATCTGTAGGTGAAAGCAGCCGCCTCTGCCCGGCGGGGAAACGTTTCCCACCTCAGGCAGACGATTCCTAATCCAGGTGAAAACCCGATTAGCGCCCAATTGTTGCGGGCAATTTTGTGCCTTCCAGGCTATTTGAAGGCGGTGGCACAGCCCTGGTAGCGCGGAAGTTGCGCGTCCTTCAGGTGCATCTTTCGAATGGGTTTGCAGACAAGAATCTGTTTGTTTTCCCATATTCTATTTCTGCCGAGTAATTCTTTGCAAAACTCTCAAAATATCTGGCAAAGCTTCATTATCTCTGTTTTTTCGTATCCAAATGCAGCAGGACAGAGAAAGGAAAGGCTCCCGGGCCGCGAGATAGAAGACAAATGACTTTAATAAGAATATCTTTTTTAATTCAGCTGGCAGAATAAATGATGAGAGTATTGCTGAAAGTACATTCATTGATTGACAATAAACAATTGCATTAAATATTCAATATGCCACTCTTACGTAATAAATATTTAACCAAACATTAAAGTAGGTTTTCGAATATTTATTAGACATTGACTTAATTCATTTGTTCTATTCCTTGATATATCACTAATTCGATATCAAAAGTCATTAAGCCAGGCCTGCTTTAACTTCAGAGTTGGAAACTTCACACGGTCCCTGTCACTGTTTAACCGGAATATTCTCCATAAAGCACGTCAACCCGGTGATGTAGAGTTGATGTGCACATTGAGATCAACATAATTAGCGTATGTTAGAAGCTTGTTAATTAGCGCCAGCCCCCTCGCTCCCAGATAGAGAGATGGATAGAGATTGACTTGTAATTTAGCAGCCCGGAATTGCTAAGGGTTCCGGTTATTGGGAAATGTTGGAAAACTTACTTCTGCACCTCCAGCGATTTTATTGAGCTACCCACAGCCTATCCAGGAACACGTCTGAGGATAGAAATAGCCAGAATAATAAATTACAATAATCAGCGTAATTAAAATATTTTTTAAAAGGGTGGAAAAACACTGTTCGAGTTCCCTTAGACCCTCCCTCTCCCTCTCCCCCCGCTCCTCCCCAGCCCAAATCGCCCCCACCCCACCTCCAAACCCTGCTGAAAGCAGCGAGCGGAATCCAAATAGGAAGGAGAGGAGGGAAGGGGGGGAAAAAAGGCAAGGAAAAAAAAAGAAAAGCAAGGGGAGGAAAAAAAAAAAGCAGCAAGTTCCCAAGCCAGCCCTTGTACTTGTTCTGCTGTGGATGCTCGGAGGGGTGTGCCTTCAGGAAAATGAATACAAATCTGCAATTGATTTTCATAATGTTTCTGCGGTGTTTGCAAACCAATCGTTTGAACCTCTGAGATCTTACCTAAGTGAACCACTCCTACGCATCTAAGTGCTCCAAACTGATATATGACAATATCTACTTTGGATCACGTGTCCTCCGGAGCGACTAAGACGGATCGCGCGTCATCTCGCCTTCCCAAATTTTTTCCCCTCCGCACATCGGATCCAAAACATCTAGCTATAGGAGCAAGAAAAGGAGAAAGATGTTTAACTCGGTGAACCTGGGCAACTTCTGCTCCCAGTCGCGTAAGGAGCGGAGTGCTGAGTTTGGAGAGAGGGCAGGTTGCGCTTCTAATCTCTACCTCCCCAGCTGTACCTATTACGTCCCTGAATTTTCTACTGTGTCATCTTTCTTGCCACAGGCCCCCTCTCGCCAAATCTCCTACCCTTACTCCACCAACCTCTCGCAAGTGCAGCCCGTGCGAGAGGTCTCCTATGGTCTAGACCCCTCAAGTAAATGGCACCACCGAAGCAATTACGCCTCGTGTTATTCCGCAGAAGATCTGATGCATAGAGAGTGCATCCCGCCTTCCACCATGACCGAAATGCTAATGAAAAACGAGAGCGTGTACAGCCACCACCACCCCAGCTCCAACCACCCGGCATCGACGGGATTCTACACCAGCATGAACAAAAACACTGTCTTGCCCCAAGGTTTCGACCGTTTCTTCGAAAATGCCTATTGCGGGGCGGAAAATCCGACCGAGACCTGCCTGCAGAAGGGTGAGGGCAAAGTGGAGGCAGAGTCCCAACCCCACGCGCTGTCATCCCGCGGAGAGCAAGGTATAGACCCGGAAGATGAAGAGGAAAACACAAACCCGGGGTCTTCAGCCTCGTCCTCTTCTGTCACCAAGGAAGGAAGCAAAAGCAGCAATTCGAGTAGGTAGAGCAGTAAATGGAAAGGTTAAGGGACTAGCCCGTGTGTTTTGTCGGTCAAATTTTATGTGGAGTTTTATAAGCATTCAAAGGATTTTATTATAACCTACAAAGCTCTTTCTTCCAACGAGAAGAATTTTTACGATGGGAAAAGCTCTTTGAAAAAAATGGAGATGTTAGGGGCAGACACAGTATCTTAGAGTCTGTGAAATTTTAAAAGCACACCATCGTGACAAATATTAACTTTGATCATGAACTTACATGAGCATTTTAAAAGGATTTGGTCCCGGGTTGCTGAGGGTAAAAGGCAATTGGGCAGAACACTACTTTAGCTGCCTGGGCTTTCTTTCAGGCATTAAGATGCATGCGAAATATTTGGGGCAGCTTTTGGGTGGTTTGTTGTGTCTTTTTTTTTTTTTAAATTTATAATTAAAACTGTGTGTTGAGTCTTCTCTCTCGGGGGAGGTGCAGTGCTAAGGGAGAAATCTGCCGAATCTGGAGGGAAAGTGGAGCATTTTCTCCCACTTTTCTGTTTAAAGTGGTATTTATTCTCCTCCAAGCCTGGTGAAGCGTTTAGCTTTTGTCAGGAAGGGCTTTTACTTACGTGCTGGTTTGTTTGGGTCTTCTGGGTTGGTTTTTTTTTTTTTTTTTGCATGCACTCACATTTCCTATGCAGTCTTGGAGCTGTTTTAAGGGCTGAATCCAGGCAACTTTGCGAGTTCGTGTTCAGCGTGGGGCTCTTTTGGGAAGAGGGGAGGGTTGTTTTGTTTCCCTATTTGCTTTCGTGATGCAAGTCCCCCTTTTGCAGCTCAGATGCGAAGTTCTCTTACTTTGATTCCTTTTTGCGTGTGTGGCGAGGACTGGAGTTAATGAAAAACTTATGCGGAACATAATATCTAGTTCCTCTAATTCCAACCTTGCTCATGCTGTTTCTATACAGATAACAGATTTGCAGCTGAGCGTGGGTTGTTTCCCCCCTTCCAGTCTCCCTAAACTCTGCTCCAGCAGTCTCCTGCCTCCACTGCCAGGCTGGGTTTTATTTAAAAAAATAACCGATCTGCACCCAAAATGTCTGCATGGGAAATGTTTGCCTTGGGCTCGGTGCGGTGGGAAAACAATCAGCCCACGGTCCTTAAGACCCCGCGTAACCTCACCTCTGCTACCCCTAACAATAGGCTGAGGATATCTCCCCCCTGCATTAATAATTGGAGTTACGAAGCTGCTCCTATCTCTCTGATGACTCTGTGTCCTACGTTTCCTTGGGATATTTACCCTGCCTTCTGGTTCTTTTAAGGTGCTCCCAGAACGAGGAAGAAGAGATGCCCCTATTCGAAATTCCAGATCAGAGAGCTAGAGAGAGAATTTTTCTTCAATGTCTATATAAACAAAGAAAAAAGGCTCCAGTTGTCCAGGATGTTAAATCTCACTGACCGACAGGTTAAAATTTGGTTTCAGAACAGAAGAATGAAAGAAAAAAAATTAAGCAGAGACCGCCTGCAGTATTTCTCTGGAAATCCCTTGTTGTGAACATCTTTTGAAATCCCCTCTGCTGGTGAAGTGTTTGTGTCTCGAGGAGGAACAGTTGCGAGCATGGGTTTGCCCTTTGCGTCGACAAAGCAACCTCAAAGTTTAAGCCTTTTCATATTTGTATGTCTGGGGCAGTGCTGAGTAACAAAAGGAGAGAGATTTTCTTTCAGTTCCCGATTCAAGGACTTGAATTCCATGAACATTTAATTTAAGTCTTTTTTTTCCTTTCCTTTTTTTTTTTCCTGAACAGGTTGGGATTCCCTTTTTTATATTATTATATTATTATTATTTTTATTGTTATTATTCTTTAGGCACCCTGTCCATTTGAATAAATCGCGGTGCTGTGTTACTACCACGGTGATTTCAGTCTGCAGCTGTGTTATCACAAGAGCGGCCAAAGTCTCCCTGTAGGATCAAATCACTTCATCTGGGGTGAGTGTGTGTGTGTGTGTGTGTGTGTGTGTGTGTGAAGGAGCACACGGACATGTGTGTCCTTCTGTGTGTGTGTATGTGCACATTCACACCCACCCTACCCCTCTGCGTTCTCAGAAGGTTCATTATTTCCACCTCTTCCATCCACCCTTTCCATCTAACAAAACACATATAGGCAGATATATGGAAGCGTGTGCATATATATCCATTTATATCCATATATCTGTTCTCTCTAGTCTCATTTCTACATTCGGAGTCGGGAGTGGGGGGAAAATCCAGGCAAAATTACATTGGCAATAACTGCCTCGGAAGTGGTTTGTATATAAATTTCGTAGTGCTTTCATTTTATATTTCTGGAAAAGGGAGACGAAGAACAAGAGGGAAAAAAAAATCTTGAGAAAGAATAATAATTAAAAAAAATTCTTTGTGTATGTAAAGTGAGTCCCCGAGACACTCTGTGAAATTCTGTGGCAAATAAAGACATTGCAAGCTGTTCTACATTATGATTTTATTTGACCATTTTATTAGAATTTCCCCTCTTAAAAGCCTCTTTGCGGTCATTGTGGTGTGGGTTTCTTCCATCGGAGTTTAAATACCTGAATGCATATCAGAAATATCATCATCCATATTCATGGGACTCGCTGCAATCTGCTCTAATAGGGCCGGTATTAATGTGAAACCTCCACCTTGGAGCCCACGTTTCGTGGGGAGTTCATTGTATTCATCAGCGAACTGAAATTTATAGGATTTTTCTTGGCCCAGTAATCCTCCTCTGAATTTGGCTCCAGATGTCTTTCGCTGTTTTCCGGTTGTAGTTAATCTTCTTGCGTTTTCATGAGAACAAGATATTAGTCTCCTTTAAAAAAAACAACATAGAATTGAATGAAACTCGAATTCCACCGAGAGACGAGCTGCATTTCCATAAGTCAAGGATACCTTATACCTACAAAGCACAAATGCAAAGTCAAGTCCTTAAATTCCTGCTTAAGGAAAACAAGTTCAACTCCCAGGCACAGGGCAGAAAGTGATTTTTTTCCCCCCTCCTTGCACAATGACTTTTTCTCGCAGTGGCCGAAAGCGACACAACGTTGTCGAGGACAAAGAAACCCCGAAGATGCCGTTGGAGATGCGGTGCATGAATTTGGTGTAAATACAACTATTCAAGGGTTGTTTTTTGGGGGGGAGGGAGGGTTTTTATGTTTGAGGTTTCCAGTGTGGATTCTCTCCCGCTTTCTGATGTGATTGTGCACATGGAGGAGGGCGGGGGGTGGGATACAAGGGGGCGATAAACCCCCCAGCAGCCAAGAAAGAGCACATTTTATTCCCATCCATTGAGTGTGTTCTTGTAAAATTCTCATCTTTGCTTTTAAATACAACCCAGTTGAATGAAAAAAAAAAAACAACAAACCTTTGATGGTGTCTTCTGATTTTATTTGACAACGGTAGGGGAAAAAAAATTGATAAACCCACAAAAATGCTCTTCGTTTGCACCATCCCAACACCCCCACGCACCCCCTGAGCAATTAAATCCAAACCAACTTCAAGCTTTCGTGATAGACCCGTCCTGGTTACGCCACGATATGATCTTGAAAGGATGTTAAGAGGGATGTTTCTCATTAAAAGAGTGGGAAAGGGAAGGGAAAAAAAAGCCGGGTGGATGGCAAAGCGCTCCTTTATTTTCTTATATTTATTTTTGCAAAGACTGAGAGCTGAAAGGACGCTTGTCCAGGGCCTAAAACCTCGCCTAAGATTTATATTCAATAAACCAGGCGAAAGGAGGGGATATTTTTTTAATTTCTTTTTTTTTTTTTTTCGGATAAAGACTAAAATAGCCAAATGAAGATCGGAGCCATCTTCCTGGCAGATGTAGCAGCGCGGCGAGACGCGCCTGAGGAGGGAGCTTCTCCTTCGAAAAAGACCCCCAAAAACCCACAAGAAAAGCACCTTTCTTTAATGAGTGTTTGCCAAACCTTCCCAAGGTTAGGAAAACTAAAGAGAGGTGCAATAAGGTGAATATCGGGAGGTCAGAAGAGGCAGTTAATGCTCCGTAACAGCAGCGGCTGTCCGGACAAAAGCGGCTAGTCTAGACATTGTAATAAAGACTGCAGCACTAAACAGCTTAATTTTTCTTAATTACCCCGTCTGGCTAAAGGAAAAGACTTCCGCAGTAAATAGTAAACAAATAAGGGAGTCTTGCCCAGGGATTTTTTTCTCCCCCTCTTCTCTCTCTCTCCCTCCTTCCCTTTCTCTCACCCCCCTCCTTTTCCGAGGCTCCAGTTCAACTGCAGCACAATGAAACTGTAGGCCTAGTTCAAAGTTTTCGCGAGCTAAAATGGAATGCCAGTTGTAAAATCCAAGTTTATAGACCATGTGGGAGTTTACAGCAGCATTAAGCATCAGTGCCATGTAGGAAAAGGGCTGTTAATGTTCTGGGGAGGGAGGGGGGAGAAGGGGGAGCACGGGGGGCGCTGAAGATGCTTTGGGTACCACACTGGGGGAGCGGACAAGCAGAACAGAGTCGGGACATGTGTATGTGGCCAGCGAGCACCTCCACGGAGGGGGACAGAGGCAGCGAGGGCCAGGGGAGGCTGCCGCTCCTATTTAAGCGCAGAAAAAAAGCCAAAAATCATCCTTCCCCGAGGTGGGCCACGGGATGCAGCGGTGGGAGCGAGACCCACAGGAAGAAAAATGTGAATATATGATGTCTTTGAACTTCAATAAAGTCAAGTCCATCACCTTTAACCTTTTTGTAATAAAGCGGAATCAGAGAGGGTCGCGGCTCCGCGGCCGCCCCGCCCACAGGGAGCCGGGGGGGTCGCGCTGGGGAGGCCCCCACATTTTTCCCCTGGAAAAAAAAGCCCCCCACACTCTAATTTTGAACCCCGCGTGGCGTTTATGACGTTTAATATTTAACTCAGCCGAGCAGCATTTAATGCATCTCGGAGCAGGTTTAACACACACGGCGCACACGCTTTATTATTGTTATAAAGCTTTTGATATCTTAACGCATGAAGAGTTTTTATAACTTTGTTTGGCGTAAAAGTTTTACAAGTTTTTCCTTTTTTTTTTTTTTAACCTTTTTTAATTCCCACCACGCATTTTGGCATTTCCATCAACTTTATTTCTAACCTCGGATGTCCATCACAACAAAGCCTCCCTCATAGGCTGGGAAGCTCGCTCTGGGCTCTACGTTAATGACACCCAGACTAATTACAAAAGCCCTTTCCATGTGACGTACAAACACACCAACCCAACCTGTTTCCTATTGCTCCCTGGATTTCATACACAACATATTGGAAGCAGCTCTGGGTGACTTTGTCGTGAAATATTGCAGAGTGAGAAGGAGGAGAGGGGCCGGCTTCTAATTGGCTTCTTGCGGGATAATAATGTTCACTTCTATACAAAGGAAACTAATTCTTAAAAAAAAAAAGGCAAAAGAAAAGAAAGGAAAGGAAAAAGAAAAGAAAGAAAAAAGGGAAGAAAATAAGAAAGGAAAAAAGGAAAAGAAATTAAAAGAAACGAGAAATGAGACAGAAAGGAAGGAAAGAGAAAATAATGAAAAGAGAAAAGAAAGGAAAGGGGGAAAATAAAGGATAAAAAGTAAAAAGAAGAACAAAAAGAAGCCCGTGTGGGCTGGGGGATCTCAAGATGCTGCAAACGCTGGATTTTTGCGCCCAGAGGCTCTCGCTGTGCTGGACGGGGCCGCTCCCACCCACCCACCAGCACCCACTGGCACCCACGGCACGGCCCCTCTCGGCCTCCCCCGGAGGAGCCGGGGGCGCCTAACCTTGACTGTGTGAGAAGGCGAAAGCTCCGCGGTGGCGCAAATCCCGCCCGGCAGCCGCCCCGCTCCGCCAGAGCCGCGCACAATGACCACGGGGCACGGGCGGCCCTTCGGCCACGGCCACGTTTCCTCGCGGCTCTGACGGTCCCGACTTGGCCAGAGCCGGGATTTGGCGAGAGCGAAGAGGAAAACCCGTGGTTTTGGCAAGTGGACTCGGCTGGACCGTCTATTGAGCCAATCCTCGCCCGCGGAGCCCGGCGTGAATTCGTTTATTTGTGGACGAGCAGCTTTCCGGGAGCGATCGCTGCTCCCGGAGGGAAGCGGGGCCGGTGCGGGGCAAGGAGCGAGCCCCGGGTCCCGGAGCGCTCGCCCGGGCCCCCCGGTGGCCCATAACCTTGGCGGAAGGCGATTAAATTGGTTCTCCTGAAGCACCGAGGGGGGAACCGGCGGCGAATTTGCTGCTGAAATATTGTAAAGCCACCGGCAAAAGGAGGGAGGGGAAAGGGAGGGAGTTGGGGGGAGAGGGAAAGAACTTTGGGGAAGGAGTTGTGGATTTGGGGCAAAGCGTTTTGCCAACTCGCAATTCAGTTTTTAAACCTCCCTGCCACCAAATACACAGAGAATTCTAAAGATCACTTGAGCCCCAAAAGATATAGACGTCCAGAAATAAATAGAATTCCTTAGATAGAAAATAAATAGGGAAATAAATAAGTAAATAACCTTCCCAAATAAATACACCCAAATCCAAATAGGTCCCAGGATAATTAGACTCTTAAAGATGCTTAGAATCCCCCAAAACAGCACCATAAAAATAAATAACCTCCCCTCTCGCCCCAAATGAAAGGCCAAAAAAATAAATAATACCCCCCAAAAGGAGACGCGGAGGGGAGGGGGAGCCCAGGGCGGCTCTGCCCCTCCGCTCTCCGGGAATAGATCAAAAATAGGAGTTTTCATTCTTTTGCCCCAAAATGGCCGCTCATTTAGGCCCGGCTCGTCCGCCTTTGCTTCAGGCCGGGGGCTCGAGGGATGCTCAGCACATGTGAGATGGAAGCACGTTCCTCTGCTTTTGATAACTCCTAAATTACAACATGAAACCACGAGAATGTGGTTTGCAACCTCATAAGGCTTTTTTTTTTTTT
>VWZF01005462.1:169158-176658 GCA_013396755.1 Sclerurus mexicanus
TTTAATCTTGAGTGGTGGAATTAGGCTGGAACATTTGGCTGAGGGAGCCCATAAAAAACTTCATTTTGGGAAAAAAAAAAAAGGAGGGGAGGAAGACTTAATGTAAACATTACAATTGTTTATGTGCTACAAGTAGCAAAGTAAATTCGTTCGGTTTAATTGTTCAAAGGAGGCCTAATTCCTCCCTTTGAATTAAGTGATACAAAATCTGCAGCCTCTGCTCTAAAGATGTGCTTGATCTAAACCGTATGGGAGGGTGAAAAGAGCTGCAACTTTGGGGTTTGAGGGGAGCGGGGGAGGAAGAACTCAGGAGACACTCGAGGTTGTCTCTCGGGGCTGCAGGTATGGAAAAGGTTTGAAAAATTTTAAAAAGATGACATTGTTTTAAAAATTAAATCAAAATTAAACCCCTGCAGATCCGTCCCTCGCTATTCTCAACCTCTGCGTTGCGTTTAGAAGGCAAAGGTCCTTAAGTTTAAGCAAATACAGCAAAATAAAAAGAACAGGCTTTATCTACAGCATCTCCGAGCTGTAGGTGTGAAACCCGTATTTGTTGGGAATTCCTTTTCCCCTCCAGTAGCTCCTTTCCCTTTCTCCAGGAGAAACGTGAGTGTTAGCGGCGGGTCCTGCGGTGCCCTCCGGATTCTGGTAAAATTGGCATTGAAACAATAATGTTTATTTTGAGAGCTCGGCAGCCCCGCGCTCCCTCTTCAAAGGCGCCTGTTAAATTATCAGCGTTTTAACCAAGTTCCAAAGAAATCATTTTCCTATCGTCATATGTGAAAAATAGGAACTCTTTGAGGTTTGCTCTTAGCTCGCAGGGCAGACTCACATTTTGTTTTCAATTTTTATCTTTCATCGTTACTCTTCACCTCCTTCAGCTTCAACTTCTCTTTTTTTTTTTTGAACTTTATAAAATAGAATCGCTCCAAAATCCACATTTTGCCATCAACCTCTCATTTACTTTGCAGCTAAAAACTCTCAACCTAAAAAAAAAAAAGAAAAAGAAAAGTACAAAACCAACTTAAATTTTGAAATAATCAACATTCCCAGAACTTCCACCCGGATTTCTCCACCTCTGCTAGGAAAAAAATAAAATCTCTTTTTCTTTTCTTTTTTTTTTCTTTTCTTTTCTTTTTTTTTTTTTTTAAGGGTGTGTGTAATACTTAAGTTTGCTAACGTGGTTGGAAAATTAAAGGAAACAGTTCAGCACTGAATAAACTCCTCCAAAATCCCCAATCCCCGTGTCACTTTGCCGTGCTCTGTCACCCTGCCTGCTCTTGCTTATATATGAATTACACTTCCCAAATTTCGCCTCCGTGATCAAAGGGAAGGAGAAGGGTCCAAACTCCATCCAGGACATGGGTGCTACGTTGGGGGTAGAAAAACTTGAACACCGTTTTCAATACCACCTCAAGGAACATAATATCATTCCATAATTTTTTGACTTAAGTTACTCAGAAAGAAGGAAGCGGGGTAAGAGGGATTGTAAAGTTTGATAGATTTCTTGTGGTGATAGTTTACAGTTTCTAAGCCAACATATAAAGGCGTGGGTTTTATTTTTGCATCGCTGTTATTGTACTCCAGTGTACTTTGTCATAAATCAGAATTATTTCCGCTACAACATGGGGCATAATACCGGGCAGAAATACAAATTTAAGGTAATCATTAAAGTGTTGCTACCAAATACTTCCTCGAAGCGAAAATGAATGTTTGTCATAAAAACGTACGAAAACTTGGTAAAAAATACAATGGGCATAAGAAGCACTTTCTCCACATAACTCACGGTAAATAATTAGATTGAAAAGGGGACAGGTAAAATATTCCGAGGAAGTCCGAGAGATGCTTTGTCTTGGAAATCGTAGACATTTATATACTCCTCGGGGTGACGGGCACAGGAGGGGGGGCTTTGGCGTCTCTTCCCCCCCTCTCCATCCCCTCGGCCCCGGCCCGCGGCTCCCGGCCACGGCCAGCGCTCTTTTGGGGCGGTTTTAGGGCAATTGCTCCGTCTGTGGCGCTGGGGACACTGGGAGGAAGCGGGGACACCCCCGGGGGGGGGACGAGGAAGGGCGACCCCCCAGACTTTTGTCCGCGTGTCTCAGAGTTCATTGGGCAAAACCCGCGGGACCGGCCCAGAGAGGGCCAGGTTGGAGCCCCGCGGGGGGAGCAGCTTTGCGGGACCCGCGTGGGTCGGACACGGACGTGTGTTGGGATCCCCTCAAAGTGTGTAAAATTCCAAGTGGGTTATTAAAGTCCTTACCGCGGGCAGACTCCCTCCTTTTAAGTTTTAATAGCATTTGTTCGTATTTATTTTCTGTAATTAGAGTAAAGCATTTTTCCCAACGGGGGTTCCACTTAGGCTGATGAAT
Organism: Sclerurus mexicanus; assembly: GCA_013396755.1. Taxonomy (NCBI): domain Eukaryota; kingdom Metazoa; phylum Chordata; class Aves; order Passeriformes; family Furnariidae; genus Sclerurus; species Sclerurus mexicanus. The sequence continues at coordinate 171,528 of VWZF01005462.1, forward strand.
TTTATTTCTCTTTCCATTAATGACCCATGTTTATCATACTTCTAATTATTTTTAACTTTAAACAATATTCGGTCTCCTGGAGATGCCTCTGTGCTGCTTCCGAACGTCAACTTTTTCCTTCTTCCATGGCCCAAAAACGTACCGTGGAGAACTTTTGGGATACAGTCAGGTCGTATTTTATGAACAATTTGATTTTATATTTGCTTATCCCTTTGGTCCCCAAGATGCTGATCAGCAACTGCAGAAAGAGGCTTGAAAGCCTTCAAACATTTGTATCGGTAGCCTTTGCTGGCAAAAACTGGTCAACAAAATGCCTGTGAACGGCGTAAATCTTTATTTTATACTCACAACGTTTACACATTCATAAAAGATGATGTTTCCAGCATCGTTTTTTCCCTCTCCCACCAACCTGGACGAGGAGTTTCGCTCGAGATGCTCCTGCAAAGTGCCTGGTTCTGTGGAGAAGCAAATTCAAATTATTTAATGTCACGTTTGAAGAGCTCCGTGCGATTCCTTCATATCTCCTTGGGCAAGAGCAACCCCAGAATAAAGGGTGAAAGAAATCGGGAAAACCTATTTAATCTTCAGGCAGACAATGCAGGAAACTACGAGGTCAAATTTTGGTGTCCCAAAAAATGCACACGTGTAACTGTTTGACTGAGCAGCATAAATTATTGGGCCGCCACATCAGCTGAAAAAATAAAGTAGAAAATGGGGGGGGAAAAATCAAATCGGGGGGAAAAAAGCGCAATATAATAAAAAATTGCATTGGTCTTTAATTTCATCACCTATAAATGAGAAAATATTGGCTCCCATACTAAAGTTTTATTCTTTGCTTATAAATATTATGTGGAATTTTCGTTGGATATCATAAAACTGAACGATTTCTATCAAACTGTTTTAAAAAGACCTATGCAGATAACACAAATAGAGGCAATAAAGTCGCAAATAGCTTTCCAGGGGAACCAAATGGCGTCTGAAGCCTCCGAAAGCTTTTCCCGGGCTGGGCACGGGGGGACACGAATTAGATTTACGCGCTTTTAGGCTTTTTCGGCCTAAGATATAGAAATTTGTCCCAGTTGACGCGGAGAGAAGACCCGCAAGGCTCTGGGAAGTTAAGTCGAGGGGAATTTTACAGCCCTGCTTTTGAAAATCTTTGGGAAAACAGGTTTGCAGACGTGAGAATATTTAAGTAGGACTTTACTCTAAACCGTTACAAATCACCCCAAACGGTCAAGTTCCACTTTCTCTGGCCCAATGGACTTTTTTTTACCCCGCAATTTTGCACCCTTTCTTTTTTTTTTCATCATCTTCTTTCCTCCCCCGCCCCCCCATTTTATTTTCCCCTTCTTTTTTCTTTGTCCTTTCTTTTCCTTTTCTCCCTTATTTTTCTTTTTCTTTCTTCTTATTCTCCCCCCGCCTTTTTTTTTTTTCTTAAATGAAAGGTGGCGTTTTCTTTTTGTTTCCCTTGAAAGTGACTCTGAACCCGTCTCTTTCTAACCGTAATGATCTTGAAATTCCGGACTATCTCCCATTTTATTTATTTATTCACCATTGTCCTAAGCCAACGTTTCACCAAAAACCAGAGTTGACCCACAACCGCTGCAACGCGCCGGTGGAAAATGATGGAAAATCCCCATCGATCTTAATTAAGACACGATTTAGAAATAATAAAGAAAATAAAGTTGGGGGGAGGGCACGATAAGCACGAAGGTGCAAATTCCGTCCTGTTTAAGGCATCAAATCTTGCTCGGAGATTTAAAATTTCAAAGAAAACAACAACTTGAGCTGCCATCGCAGCGAATTGCGCCATGAAATATTGGAGAGAAAAGTAACTTTACTCGGCAAATCACTCCAGGAAAAATGAAAATCAAATAAAACAACACCAAATCCTGAAAGTTTCAGTTTGCAAGGGTATTTATGTGCGTGATATTAGTGAGTCCCACGTTGGATTTATTTGTTTTTCCCAGTGGATAATTCCCGGAGAGAAAGAGGGAGCAGGCAGAGACAGACAGACGGACGGGAGCAAAGCCACCACACTGCCGCTCCCTTGCAGTTCCCCATCTGAAAGTTGCTCCCTTTTCCCAAATCCGACCCCTTTTTTCCCCTCCACGAGGACTTTTTTTCTCTCTGTACACACCACACATGCCATTTTAGCCCAGAAACTTAAGACAGCTCGGGAATGAAAGTGGATAATTAAAAAAAGCTGTTTTCGCAGAGGCAGGGAAGTCGAAGCTGCTTTCCTGCGGGGAAAGGAGACGGGGGAAAAAAAAGGAAAATAAAGCAAAAATAGGATTTTGCCGTCTTTTTCTTCATTAAAAACGCTGCTCGGGAAATATCCAACCTGCTTCAAGGAGCTTCGGGGTTTCGGGAAAAGCCTGGCTGAAAGGTCTTTGAATTATTCCCTAATTTTCTCCCCCAACACCCCCTCCCTTCTTCTCTTCTCGCATCTTTCTCGAAACAGCAAAAGCAAAGGACATTCCCCAAACCCGATCCTACCCCTTCCAACGACCAAAATAATTTTAATAAGAATAAAAATATGGCCAAGAACCAGCGGCGCCGCAGCCGGTTCAGCCCGGAGCTCGTCCGTCCCCAGCCAGGCTCGGGAGGGGGAGGAAGGAGCAGCCGAGAGGAGGAAGGAGAAGGGGAGGAGGAGGAGGGAGGGGGTCGCCCGTTGGGAAGCGATAATTAAAAATCTCAATCGTTTTTGGGGCACAAAAAGAGGATTTCGAGTTGGCAGCAGAGGAAGAAGGAAAAAGGGTCGGGGATATTAATTTTTTTTTTTTAAATTTAATTTTCACCCGTTTCTCGCCGATTTTTTTAAAAATACGGCTTTGATTCTTGTTTTCTTAAAATTGCCTTTATTTTTCCCCTTCCTTTCCCCCTTCCCACGCGTGGCTCCGTTGGTAAACAAACGGGCGGGAGGGGAGCGGGACGCCGGGGCTCTGCCTTTGTTCAACGTGAAGGTCCCGGCCCGGCGCGGGCAGATGTCGCTGTTGCTCCACGATGCCGCTCCCGGTCGCGACAACTTGACCCCCGTGACGTCGTCCCCGTCTGAATCATCAAGGCCATTTTCAATCCTCATTGGCCTGGGCATCACGTGGGGGGGTGGAGGGGGGGAGAGCGATGCGTGGATAATTATGGTGCTTGATATTTTTTCCCCCTAAAAAAAAGATGTCAGCCCCTGGCTGGAGTATTCCTCCTTAAAAACCCTCTCTGAAAATGTCATGTCCCAACAATGTGACTTCTAACTCGTTTTTGATGGACTCGTTGGCCGGTACCTGTAGAGGGGAGAATTATTCCTCCAGCCAAGGGATGTACATGCAGCCTGGGAGCGATTTCAGCTGCGGAGTCATGAGGAACTGTGGAATTATCCCGTCTCTTTCCAAAAGGGACGAGGTGAATAGCGCTACCTTGTCTCTCAGCACCTATCCATCTTACCTTTCTCAGCTAGACACTTGGTGTGACCCCAAAAATACGTACAGGATCGAGCAACCTGTTGCAAGACAGCTCCCATCCTGCTCCTTCCCAACCAGTGTCAAGGAAGAGAATGTTTGCTGTATGTATAACGCTGAGAAAAGGGCAAAAAATGCCACAGAGACAGCCCTCTACCCCAACCAAATGCCTGAGCCTTGCCTAAATGACCATGAAGTCCCCGTTCCTAGCTACTACCGAGCAAGCCAAGGTTACCCCTCCATGGAGAAGACGTCAAACTGCAGCAATCCAAATGAGTTTGAGGCAAGTTTTGAATCCAGGGCGAGCCTGAACCCAAGGAATGAGCATCTGGAACCAGCACCACCACCTCCTCCACCTCCTCCGCCGCCCCCCGTGGCTAAAGTGAATTTCCCCGAAAACACAAAAACAGATAATACTCAGAACACATCCACGAACGAAATTAAAACAGAAAAAAGCGCCCCCGCACCCAAAATAACTCCTTCGGAAGCAGAGAAAGAGATGAATAAAAACACTGACACCAGCACTGACAATTCTGACAATGAAGCAAAAGGTAAGGGAATCATTCATTATCGGGAGCTAATTTCAGCAATTAGTAATCACCCATAGCTAATAAGAGCAAGAGTAATGTGAATATGCAGTTGTGTGCTCTCTGCCCTGCCAACTTCTCCCGCAGAAATTGGCATTAAAATGTTCTGTATTGTTGCCGTCTGTCGGGAAAGAATATTCTTCCTAAAACGCTGGGTGGGTTTAAATATATATTTATATTAGGGGTGAGAAAGGGAGCAGAGAGCTGTGTGAGAACTCTTCCTCTCGCTGTTTATATGGAGAAAATCTGCTGTACTTATGCAAAAAAAAAAAGATATAAGAAATTGGTCCTTGCGATCACGGCTGCAGAATGCAAAGAGATGAAGTGGCTTTGCTTTGAAATCACAGAGACTTGGGGTTTGTTTGCTGGGGGGGCTCTTGGGGAGGGGGCGGTGTGTTTTTTAAGGCAGATGAACCCTTAATTTTCTCTCCCTTTCATATAGTTTTCCATGCAAATGCTTCATTTCCGTGTGCGAGGCGGATTTGTCTTCTTTGGCTTTGCTCGGTCTTAGAAGTGTGGTAAAAAAATCAAAATGAAAATGCGTTCAGTGGAATTTGCAGCTCCCAAGCTCCGGGCGGGAGTTGTGGCTCCTTTCAGGGCTGGGAAGCTCGTGGGGAGACTCAGAGAGGAAAAAGCTTTTTTATTTTTTTTTAATCCTGGCGAATTGAGGTCTTGTTTGCGGAGGCAAAAATGTTTCTGTGTGTTGAGCAGATGTTTTAAGTTTGGGATTTTCTGAAACGAGGCTTTCATTGAACGCGTTTTATTTTCACTGCAGAGATGGCGTGTGGCTTGAAATCTGCGTGGCTGGGAATATTCGGGTTTGTTCCTCTCCTAATTTGAAGCTTGGTGGCTTCAGAGGCTTCTCTCAGGTCAATAAGTGCGAATCATGTGAAGGGATGGATTGAATTTCCCGAAAAAAGTTGGTAGAAAAATCCTGCTCAGATCTAAGCAGCGCGTTGCGTGGTTTGCCTGTGGTATGTGGATTAAAATATCTGCCGTGTGTCGGAGGCTGGGCTATAATTAGGGCTCCGGAGCAGAAGCCTGGCTGGGGGCTCTGCTGGTGGATCTTCATGCGGGGCTCACGCGTGT
>VWZF01005462.1:181658-185966 GCA_013396755.1 Sclerurus mexicanus
GTATGTGTTATTCTTTGCATGTATCTTCCTTTATGGAGCAAAATAAATTTCATAGATCCGTGTACAAGTGGTTTTTTTAAAGTGTATTTTTTTTAAGAAACACTTCTTCCCCCCTCCCCCGCAGTTTTTTTCCTCAGGACTCATCCTTTTAAGGCTTTCAGGAGAGTATCCTAGCGGGTTTAATATAAGTGAGAGACCATAACGTTGATTTAAATATTATCCAGGTGACCACAATAAGTCAAGGTCATAAAACAGTAATGTCAGGACAGTCTTGGTAAGCGCTGGAGGTGGATTTTATGATCTGCAAATATAATGTGCTGCAGCAGTAAAAGATGCATTTAAAGGTGACTGTGGAGGAGGGAAGGAAGGCAGAGCTGAAACAGCAATCTTTGGATGCACACTACTCAGAGCTTTGGGGCTTTTTGAGGGAAGACACGCTCCTTATGTGGTCTAAGGAAGAATCACTATTAAAGGGAATACACTTAAATAAAACAGGACATGGGATGGCAAGTGGAAGGAGTAGCAAGGTAAGAGAGACGATTTCTTGGCTGGCTGCATGTCTGGAGCACAAGTGGATGTATTTTCCTCTGTACCAAGGTAAACGGCAGAGCCGAGCTGAACTACACTTGGAAGCCGCAGCCTTACGGACGTGTCTTAGCTCTGGCTTTCTTGGAGGATATTTTTGTCTCCCCGGGAGAGGTTTCTACGCATCTGACAGCTAATTTTCAGCGAGAAAATGCATGGTTGAGGAAGGATTATGCATATATTTCCATTTTTTCCCTACCTCCCCCACCTCCTCCCTCGAAACTTACTTGTATGAAGTTGGCTCAGTGAACGATAGAGACTTGTCTATAGGTGTGAATTCTCGAATTATTGGTCGTTTTTGGGGGCTAGGAGAATGGTTGAAGGACTTGGAAAGCATATGTTGGCTCGGTGCGTGCAGAGATGCCTATATATTTCAGAGATGACTGCGGTGTCTTTCTAAGGAGGATGCTGAGGACAGTGTAGGCATGAGATGATTTTTTTTTGGTGGCAGTTTGGTTGTCTGTGGAGAGCTCTTAGGGAAGCCTTTTTCGCTTGCAGCAGGAGTTATCTACGCAATTTAAAAGGGATAATGTCAGGATGCAGCCACATTGGCAATGAAAGATAGCGCAGCCTGCAATAAGTCAAGATTTTAGAGCTATCCTGTTAAACGCCTCAATCGCAGCCGGTGCGAAGAGCAGTGCACGGAGCGTCTATTAAAAGGGATTCAATTGAGAGATTAAAGATGCCGCTTCGGGTTTTTTGGGTCTGTTTTCCCCCTTCCCCCCTCCCCCCCCCCGGCCCCCAAAGCATTTTCTGGCGAGACTGCTTAGGATGTTGCAATGCTGGAATGGCAATTTCGGGGAGAAAGGGGAGGGGGGTGAACGGAGAAAAGCAACAAAGAGGGCGAATTTCTTTCTTTCTTTCTCTTTTTCTTTCTTCCTACCTATCTCCCTTTCTTTCCTGTTTCCTCTGTCTCTTCTCTCTGTCTCCTCTCTCTATCCCTCTCTATTTTTTTTTATCTCCTTCCCTCCTCTCTGACAGAAATGAGTGGATCTTCCGCCCCTTTCCATGCAGCTGATCTGTGGTTTAGGTAGTTTCATGTTGTTGGGATTGGCTTTTAGCTCGGCAACAAGAAACTGCCTTAATTACGTCAGTTAGTCTTCATCAAGGGCAGCCGTTTCCGCTAGGCACACGCAGCTCCGCCGTGCGCGCCCCGGGGCGCTCCTTGCGCGGGGGCCGCCCGGCAGCGCCCCGCGCCCCGCGCAACTTGCAGCGAGCGCCGGCGAGCCAAAAAAACCCACCCCACCAATGTGGTGGCAACCGGAGCAAGGGCAGCACCGGCACAACCACGTCGCTGCTCCACAGCCCCCTCCCCGAGTTAGGGAGACGGTTTTCTGCCCCACGATTTTTGTCTTTTTCATTTTTGTCGTCACCTTTTTGCCCCCGACCCTCCGCGCTATTGTTTCTGCTCCGCGGATGAATGAGGCGCACAAAGGAAGCAGCTTTTCCGTCCCCAAATTATGAAGTTGCGGAGCGGGATGATTGGCAGAGCCCGAGCACTGCACATCGAGGGTGATGGGCACTCGCTCTGCCTTTAAAAAGGAGAAGGGGAGGAGGTTGTAAATAACTAATAATAATTAAAAAATGCCCCCTTCCCTCCCCGGATCCCCCGTGGTCGCTTTTTAATTAATAAATTAAAAAGGTGGTCATTTCCCTCTCGGAATTGGAAAGGTGATTTGGGATTTTTAATTCGTTTTGCTGGAGGGGAGAGGGTTGTGTTGGGGAAAACTGGCACGACGGTGCTGGGAGGTTGTGCGGGTGCTGGGAACGCTCCTCATGCCACCTTCTGCTGAGCCTTCTTGCTCTTAAACCCGAGAAGTTGCAGCGTATTCGGTTTCGCGAAGGTGGATGGAAGAACAAAGCAGAAAACTGGGGGTTCCAACTTCTCCTGCTCCCTGTGTCCATCCAGCAAACCCAGCAGAGATTAAATTTAATATCCCTTTTCCACGCTCTAATCGGGGTTTGCACTTTCACTCCCAAGAACACGGTTTCTGTGTCGTGCCTGGTTCAGCCTGGATTATGAATTACTCTCTAGTAAGGATACACATAAAAGCTCAGTAACTGTTGATGAAGAAAATCAGTCGTGTGTGTTACATGAGCAGTTTCTTCTAAGTAAAAAAAAAAAAAGGGATTATTTTACCCCTTTCCTCCCCTAAAATGATCTGGAAAAGTTGGGAAAGTTATATCACCATTTTCATGTGAAAAGGGGGGGGAATAAGGGAAAATGACAAAGGAAAGCAAATATCACGCATGAAAAGTGCGGGGTCCTGTGCGGGATTAGTGGTGTTTGCAGATGGCAAAGGTGAATCGCAGAGGGCAAATCGAGCATCCGGAGAGCCGTGAGCGAGGGCTGCGTGTGATATTTGTGTGTCGCGATAGCTTCAGAAATCGTGAGTGTGCTGGCTGCTGGTCTGAAGGTGGAAAGACGCAGGTTGACGTGGAGAAATAAAGACTGAAACTTTGAATATTTGGACTTTTCTGAATGAGCACAATGGCAGACTCGCAGGTTTCCCAAGGCAGGTTGAGATCCAGCGGGAATGGTGAATTTTGGGTGGGTTTTTTGGCTGGTGCATTGTGATATTTCAGTGGTTTCCCCTGCTCTGACTTCTCCCTTGCGAGCCTCAGGGTGAAGTTTCTGGACAAGGAGTGTATTTCGATCACAAAAATAGCGGTATCTCTGCTCTTTAGGACGGGTGCTGGGTCTGGATGTGGTAACTCAAACGAGAATAAAATCACGTGTGATGAATCCGTATGTGCTTTTACGCATCGGCTTAAAAACATCTCGCTTTGTTTGGTCGGCTGTGTTAAAGATGTTCTATTTTAAGTGTGGAAAAGACGAAAGAGTTGTTGATTTGGTTCAAAGCAATGTTGTGTGGGGTATTTTCATCATCCTTTTTTGCTGAATACACCAGGCTGGGGAAAAAAATGTAATAAGCAAGTTTATAAAAGGGTAAGGGAAGGAAAAAAAAAAGAAGAAATGCGTGCACGATCCTTTAAATTAATATTTCAACAGGGACAAGGTTGATTACTGGTACATTTAACCATAATTATTTGATATTAGTGCTGTGATAATTGAATGATTTAAAGGATTCATTACATGTATGATGAGTTTGCTTTCTCTGTATTAACTATCTGCAGATTTCTTTCCCTTTCTTCTAACAGCATGTACAAGACAAACCAATATCTATTCTGTGTATATTAAGATTGATTTTATTTCTGAGCCACCACCCCCCTGGAGAGAAAGAGAAGAATCTGAACTTAATATATGTTTAGCAACCCAACTCCAGAAACGCAATAAAAGTTAAAATCTCCCCCACGGTTTTTTAATTATGATATTAGATCAGGAAAGAGGGACGGTGGGAATTTATTGCTTCAACTATTTTGTGTAGATGCGTCTGTTTTTATGTGAAAACATGGGTAGTCAAAAGGACACCATGCTGTTCGCCTTCGTCTTCTTCGTGTAATATTGTTTGCTTTGCTGCCCGTGCTCGTGCACTTTCTGATGCTGTTATCAGAGTAAAATATTAGCGATATTACCATACGCTGGATTGCATAATTTTTCTTGCGGCTGTTTGTAGAATCCTCCTCTCCCAGCAGGTGTAATTTTCCAACCTGGAGGTTCTTGCCTGTGTCTGGCTGCGTGAGTACTTTGCCCGGGGATGAACTTTATCCTTTGCTCCTGGGGATGATTTTTGAGGTGGTTGTGCAAAGTAAAAAAAAAAA
>VWZF01005462.1:227551-258129 GCA_013396755.1 Sclerurus mexicanus
TTTTTAATTTTGTTTCTTCGTCCCCTCCTCCGCCATGAGTTCTTACGTCGCCAATTCGTTTTATAAGCAAAGTCCCCCCGTTCCTGCCTATTCCATGCAAAGTTATGGAAATTATGGAAGTGTGCCTGAGGTTCAGCCGCCCAGGTACCGCTACAGCGGCTTGGATTTGAGCAGCCCCCTCCCCTCGGCCGGGGCTGCCGCGTCCCCGGGCGGCTCGGACATGTCTGCGACCCCCCGAGCTAACCCCGAGCGACCTTCCTGCACGGTCATGGGTTCTTCAGGGCATCCTTTAGCCAGAGACGAGCAAGCGTCCCTAAATGCCGGGATTTACAGTCAGAAGAGCGCTAAGACGCCGCTGGAGGAGAGATCTAAGAGCGCGGCTGAAATCAAAGCCGAGCCCGTGCAAACAGCACAACAAGGAGGACCCCAACTGCAGCAGCAACAACCTCCACAAATTTACCCCTGGATGACCAAACTGCACATGAGCCATGGTAAAAAAAACTTTCGCTTCTTGATTTTTTTTTTTTTTTGTTTCGCAGGATTTTTTTGTCCTTTTTTTTTTTTTCCTTGGGTTTTTATAGGCCATACGGGGCAAATAATAAAAAACCTGAGGTCGTAAATTTTACGACTAAGGCATCAATTGCTCGTAAAACTGTCCACTAAAAGGCTTAGAGGCTATATACGCCCAAATTTATGACAGCATAATTGGATCATAGAAACAAAACGTGTATAAAAGGCAATATTCCATTTTTTTGGGAAGGGGGGGTTAAAAATAACTTGAAATACACATGTTCTTTGAGGGTGAGCTGGGAAAAAAAAGACACCATAAGAGAAGGTGGGGAGAAAGCACGGAGAGGTTTTCCCCCTCCACCTTCCCAGGGCAGACAGGGGGAAAAAAAGGGGCAAGATCCCCCCGAAAAGATCTTTCCCTCCTTTGTACACTTCCTTATTGTCCGAGAGGAAACAGGTTCACTTCTGGCTCATCTACATGTGTTTGATCTGGGCTTCAGGAGGGAAGGGGGGCACTTGGGGGCTGAAGGTGTTGGGGAATGAAGGATCTCAGGCTCCTTCGCTCCCCGCGTGCCCAAAGACAGGGGAAACTTCTGTATATCCGAGATTTGTAACGGGATTAAAAAAAAAAAATAATAAAAACTGTAAAATCCCTCCAGAACCGCTTTGGCGTTTCATGTGGTGTCTTCCCTTTTTATTTCAAGTTTGTTTTTTTTCCCCAGAAACGGATGGGAAACGCTCCCGAACCAGCTACACCCGGTACCAAACTCTGGAACTAGAGAAAGAATTTCATTTTAACAGATACCTGACGCGGCGGAGGCGCATTGAAATCGCCAACAACCTCTGCCTGAACGAGAGACAAATCAAAATCTGGTTTCAAAACCGGAGGATGAAGTGGAAGAAAGATTCCAAGTTGAAAAGCAAAGATTCTCTTTAGGTGGGATTGCAGGAGATGGGGGGCTCCCCTGCTTTTTTTTTTAATTAATATTAATATTATTATTTTTTAATTCTTATTTTCCATCATTTCTGGTGGAAGCGACCTTGAGGAAACTTTGATTTTGGGGTGGGGAGGGAGGGAGCTGCTGGATGGACTCTGGTCCGTACCCTCACAAATTCCTCAGACAAAGGAAATCTCTTATTAATATGCAAAAAGGGGTGAAAAATCCCAGCAAACCAACAACCCCTCTGGTGCTTCGTGCAAAAATTTAGCGTCTCGCTCCTTACGTCGTTATGAAGTGCCCGAACCTGTGCACTCTTTGGGGGAAAAATCATCAAGGGAAACAAAAAACAGGGCAAAAAGGGCTCAAAAAAAAATCTGCAGCGTGAATGGGTCGGGTGTTGGCAGCTCTAAAAATCGCGATATTCCCAGGAAAAGTGCAAAAAGGGCTGGTGAGGAAGGGGGGAGAAAAGGGAAATAAAGTGGAAAAAAAGCCCCTAAGCCACTAAGTTTGGTGAAGTCTCAGCCCCGCGCTCTGCTCCTCGGGGCAGAAGGGAGTTGCTGCTCTGGGTGATGCCCAGCAAAGCTGCTCTGGCACCTCGACACCAGCCCAGAGGGAAATGTTGCCCCTCCCTGGGCTTCGGCACCCCCAAAATGCACCCGAAAGCCCCGGCGAGGGGTCCGGGGGGGGGGCTGGGGTTGTTTTCCTGTCTCGCCGGGACTCGGATGGCGTAATTTTAGTATTATTTGCATCTTAAAGAAATGAATGGCCGTGGGAGGGAGGGGGGAACACCCCGAATCCTCCGAAATGTCCGGGCAGGAAAGTGCAGCAGGGGAGGGGAGGGGGAGGGACAAATAACCTCTGGACTTGATATTATTGTGTATTTATTTGTTGCGTAATTAATGTGGATTTGCTAAATGCTAAGATATCTATTAAAGGCAGACAAGGCGAACCCCAATTTGTACATCTCTGTCTAAATTCAGTCCCTGGCAGTAAATTCTTTCATTTCCCCCCCTCCTGCAGCGATGTCCTTGGTATATTTATTAGTTGTCGTTTCATCTGTGAGAGGGCGATGAAACTTCTATTTTGTCATATGGAATAAACAGCAAAATCACCCAAAAGTTGGCGGATATTTCTGTGCTCCTTCCCCGCCTTGGAGCACCTCCTGCTCCTCTGCTACTTTGACAAATTATCGATTTATTTGAGTATACTGTTTTTCATTTATTAAAAAAGTAGGTTTCCAGAAGGAGGAAGGGATGCTTTAGCTTAAAGCGTCCTTGTCCCCACACCCTGGAAAAGGTACGTGCTGCTTTTTCTATTTCCCAGAGCATGGAAAAGGGGGTAAAAGGGCTTTCTAATTTGGTGATGAAGCGCTGCCTGGGCCCTGAGGAAGGTGAGCTGCTCCCTGTGCCAGTTTGGACTTTTTAATCTTTATTTCTCTCAGGCTTTTCATTCCAGGCTGGTGTCCTCGCCTGGCAGATGGCACTTTAATAGGAATGTGCGATTAAAATTACCTTCTCTCTCTATTTCTTTCTCCTCCCCCCTCCTCTCTCCCCAATGTATACTCCGGATAAAATGATTTTTACCCCAAAATCTCGCAGCCGTCGCCTCTTGCTGCAGGTTGGACGTGGGAAGGAGGTCCCAGTGCCTAACTGGAGGTGACTGGGATGGGGATGGGGGTGCGGGGGGGCCGTCTGGGGAGGCGGGGGCCCTGCTGAACTCCCTTCTCCTGAGGGGAGCAGCCCTGGGAGAGGCTGCGGGGAAGGGCTGCACTTCACGTCTGTTTATATATGTATTTATTTAAAGAAAAATAGGTATTATTTTCTGTCTGGGCCTAACGTGGAACACATGGGGGTGGCTCCTGGGGTGGGGGAACGTGCCTTCCATAGAGTGTCCGTCCATCCATCCATCCATCCATCCATCCATCCATCCATCCATCCATCCATCCATCCATCCCGGAGGCCAACACTTGGCTCCAGATGGATCCTCCAGCCATATGGACGAGGCGCGGGGCTGAACAAACCCATCGCAGCGGGTCCCCTGCATCCCCTCCCCACGTGCTTTCACCCACGGAGGCGCAGGGTGGGCACAATCCCCCCTCCCCCTTTCCCCTCCCAAACCCACTCGTGGGCGCCCCAGGGGGGACTGCGCCACGTCCATACGTTGCCGGCGGATTTGCATAAGGCTCAACCTATATTTTCCCAGGCAGATGGTTCCGCTGCGCACCCAGACACGCACACGCGGGGCGGCTCCTCCCGGGTCCTGCCAGCTATTTACAGGCGAAAACAAATGCCGGGAGAAGCCAATAAGCTCCATAAAACTTTATAGGATTTCCTTTTACACATGGGAAACAAGGGAACAATTTCCTGAACCTGCAAAACAAAAGTTTCCTCCTCCGACAGCCCGGGCTGCCTTGAGGGGGGCAATTAGCTCGGGGGGCTCAAATAGGGGCGGCCTCTCGTCCCCGAGGGCTTTTCTTTTAATTCTTATTATTTTATTTGCTGGTTGTTAGTCGTGGATTGTTATCCCGGTTATTTGGCGAGCTGCAAAGATATTTAATTTTATTGGCGTTTAACACTCAGCGGATAAAAATCCTCTTTTATTTGCCTCTTTTCTGGCGTCTCGCCTGTCATTTTCCCGTCGGTTTTGGGGTGAAATACTGCAAAGCCAAGCCAGGCTCGCCTCCCCTCGCACATTTATCTGCTGCCTCTCTCAGAGCGGCTCCCCAACTCGTGGGGCCTGCGGTGATGGCAGGGAGGGCTCGGTAGCGATTCTAATCACCTTTTTTCCCTTTTTTTGCCCTTTTCCCGGTTTTTATTCTTTCCCCATGCTGTGTAAATCTATTGACTGGTTATTCAGGCACAAAACCCTCTTGGCGTGTACTGGTAATTGCTCGTTATTCCGTTCAATTTTCTCTTAAGCAACGTCTTCCCCTCTCTCTCACCGGGGTTATTGCGGCGTCTCCGGGTTATTATTTTTTATTCTGAGTTAATTCCGCACTCTAACAACACTTTTCCCCTCTCCTTTTTAACTGTGAAACTGTCAAGGCAGCTTGGGTTGGTCAAGGCAAGGGTTAACCACCTCCTAGTCCACGCGTGTTTTATCTGCCAGAGCAGGGAAAAAAAGCCAAACAAAACCAGACCCCCCCTAAAAAAAACCCCACTTTAAATATCAAACTTTAGCATTTCCACCCTGCAGAGCCGAGTGCGGCTACTTATGATTAATTATTGGCTTCTCCTGCCCCGGGGGTGGGGGGGAGGGGGGGCTCGGGGGGGTCTCTGCACCCCTCACCCCTCTCTTAAGGGACATTTTTCTGGGGACTGCTGGGTGTTGGGTGGGTGTTGTTGCTGCTGCTGTCTGGAAGAGATTTGCCTCTTTAATTCCCCTCTCGGCTACTCAATCCCTTCCCAAAGACTCAAGAAGGAAATAGAAAAGGACTTACCTTGCCCCGTCATCCGTGTCAACCCCGTGAGAACTTAAAATGGCCCAAAACCAACCAACAAACCAAAGTTCCTTTTTTTTTTTTTTTTGGTTTTTATATGGCTATTAATCCAGAACGACTTTTGCTTTGTTTGAAAAACCAAAACAAACCACCAACAAAACAAAACAAAACAAAAAAAGCAAAGCTCTTTTAGTTTCACCACGAACATTAGGCAGAAATACTCATGGCTTCTATGCGAATTTAGTAGTTTAAAACTTTTGAAGGTTATTTATGTGGATGGCCCTAAGCAAAAGCCCTGAATGGCTCTCAGGGAGCACGTGATGTCATTAAACTAAGTTTTATGGTTTGGGGGAGCTGACAAACCCACAATATATTTACATCATATATAATCTTAACTGTCCACCATCGCAGCTGCTAGAGCTGTTTAACGCTGGGACAGTGGGACAAGAGCTTAGTGCGGAGCGCGGCGGCTGCGGGGCTCCCGGAGCAGCTTCTCCCCGGCCAGCCCAGTAAGTTTTTCTCCTTCCTCAGTCTCTTTTCTCCTCGCAAATCTATTTGACTTCCTCCGATTTTTTAACATCGCCAAGAATTGCGAAACATTTTTAACCTTCCCCCTTCTTCGCGTGGGAAATGGGGCGTGGGGGGGTGTGTGGGGACGAGCTGGAATGTGAGTTTTCTGCAGGCAAAGGATCTTATCTGGCAGGAATCTCAGCCCCCCCTCCGCCCCCTTCCCATCCCCAGGGCTGCTGGAGGGGAGATAAGGCCAAAGAAAGTCTCTCTATTACTGGTTCGGCAGCAAAGGTCCCCCCTTCCCCAGCGCCCCCCTGGGACAGCCCCAGGGTGGGCTCTGCGCCTCCCAAAGTTTCACCTCCAAGGATTTTTATTTTTGGGGAGGGGAGGGATTAATTTACGTCGGGGAGAGAAGGGGTGAAAGGGAAAGAAGTAAAGGAGAAGGATAAAAAAGGGAAGAAATGTCTCTGTGCGGTGGGAAAGGCATACACAGGGCGGGCGGGGCCGCGGCAGGTGTGCGCGGGGAGGGTCNCCCCCACCCTCCCCATCACATCCCCCTCCCCAGACCACCCCACACACCCACCACACACACAAGGACCGGCACAAACACGTGCACACGTGTGTGCACACAGACATGAACACGCGTGAACACACGTGAACACACACACATGTGCACGTCTGGGCCAGCACATGTTGATGGGCAGGCGCAGGGGCACACGCATCCCACATACCCACAGAGCCCCCTTGGCACCCACGGAGCCCCCTTGGCACCCACACAGCCCTCTTGGCACCCACACGTGCCCCCACACGTGCACAGCCCCCTAAACACGTGCACACACACACGCGAGGCCTCGCAAGAAGACACCACGTGTGAAACTGCCTTTGTGGGGGTTTCTGGGGGCCTCTGGGGGTGCTCTGGGGGTGCTGAGGGGGCTCTGGGGGTGCTGAGGGGGCTCTGTGGCGTTGGAAGGCTCCGTGTGTTTTGAGGGGTCTGTGGGTGTTGAGGAGACTTCGTGGGTGCTGAGGGGACTCTCTGTGTTCTGAGGGGCTCTGTTTGTTCGGGGTGGGGGGGCTCTGTGGCTGCTGAGGGTCCCACAGTAGCCTTTCTGCAGGGAGGGGGACCCCCTTTCAGCCAGGGCTAAACCCCCCTCAGCACCCCTGGGACGCCGCTCCCCACCCAGATGTGGGATGGGGCTGTCCACCACCCGAGGGTGCTCGTGGAGTGGGGAGGGGTGGGCAGGCGGTGCCCCCCACTCTGCAGGCACAGCCTTTGGGGTAAGAGGCAGGGACACAAAGGGACCCCCAAATCATTCCCTCTCCACAGTTCTGAGGGGTCTCAAGCCCCCCCACAAACCCTGGGACAGTGCCCTTGGNAAAGTCTCTCTATTACTGGTTCGGCAGCAAAGGTCCCCCCTTCCCCAGCGCCCCCCTGGGACAGCCCCAGGGTGGGCTCTGCGCCTCCCAAAGTTTCACCTCCAAGGATTTTTATTTTTGGGGAGGGGAGGGATTAATTTACGTCGGGGAGAGAAGGGGTGAAAGGGAAAGAAGTAAAGGAGAAGGATAAAAAGGGGAAGAAATGTCTCTGTGCGGTGGGAAAGGCATACACAGGGCGGGCGGGGCCGCGGCAGGTGTGCGCGGGGAGGGTCGCTCCTTGCGTGACCCCACGGCACCCGTGGGGAGGACCCACGCTGGGGGAAAGAGTGTCTGTGAAGAGGGTCCGTGAAGTGGGGCTCTGAACCCACCTCCCCTCCCCGGTGACTCGTGGGGGGGTGTTTGGTGACGGAGGGGTTGTCACGCGTGGGGGGA
This sequence comes from Sclerurus mexicanus, assembly GCA_013396755.1. Lineage (NCBI taxonomy): Eukaryota > Metazoa > Chordata > Aves > Passeriformes > Furnariidae > Sclerurus > Sclerurus mexicanus. The sequence goes on from VWZF01005462.1 coordinate 234,758, forward strand.
GATCACGTGTGGAGCGGGGGATCTCCCCTGTCTTCGTGGCAGCTCGGGTTGGGGGAGCCTTACGGGGACCCTCCCACGGGACGCCCCCTTCCCGTGGGGTACTTTGGGGTCAAACCCCCCGCTCCAAGGAGACCCAGTCGGGGTGGGCCAAGGAGGGGTCCAACCCACTGGGGGAGAGGTGGCCTCGCTGCCACCCCGGGGTACCCCACACGAGCCGAGGATCCCACGGAAAACAATGGAGTGCCCCCCCCAACCCTCTCCAGGCAGTGGCAAGACCCCTGTTTTTCTCCAAGGGGGAGTACTCGGCTTTGGGGGTTCCCTCCCACAAGCTCCATCCTGGAGATATCCCAGGCCTGGCATTTAGGGGGGGCTGCGTCCTCGGCTGTGGGTGGAGCAGGTGTTACATTGGGGGGGGTNTGGCGTTGGAAGGCTCCGTGTGTTTTGAGGGGTCTGTGGGTGTTGAGGAGACTTCGTGGGTGCTGAGGGGACTCTCTGTGTTCTGAGGGGCTCTGTTTGTTCGGGGTGGGGGGGCTCTGTGGCTGCTGAGGGTCCCACAGTAGCCTTTCTGCAGGGAGGGGGACCCCCTTTCAGCCAGGGCTAAACCCCCCTCAGCACCCCTGGGACGCCGCTCCCCACCCAGATGTGGGATGGGGCTGTCCACCACCCGAGGGTGCTCGTGGAGTGGGGAGGGGTGGGCAGGCGGTGCCCCCCACTCTGCAGGCACAGCCTTTGGGGTAAGAGGCAGGGACACAAAGGGACCCCCAAATCATTCCCTCTCCACAGTTCTGAGGGGTCTCAAGCCCCCCCACAAACCCTGGGACAGTGCCCTTGGATGTGCGATCCTTTCGGGGACACCTGGGGGTGGTGATTTGAAGTCCAGGGTCCCTAATTTGTGGGTGTCCTGTGGGGGATGAGTCCCTGGGAGGGGAAGGGAGGGCTCCTCTTCTGCAGAGACCCTGTGAGCCCCCCCAGCCTTCGCTGTCCCCTTTTTGCAACCCCCTCCTCGCACCAGGGCCGGGGGCCACACAGACCAAAGCCGAGGTGTGTTTTGGGGCCGAGTTTTAGTCTCCATCACGGAGATGGAGATGAATTTCTTCCCTCCATCGCACTGGAAAGCTGGACTTCCCCCTGGGTAGATCCAGCTCCCTGAGTCCCACGCAGCAGTGGGGATCTACAGGGACCTCTAGATCACCCATCGATCTCCCTTTTGGGGGAGGTGCGACCTGAACACCTCATCTCCGAGGATTTATCAAAATCCAGCGCTTGAAATAATCAGCATTTCCGTTACACCCCCCATCAGCGAGTTGTTCCCACGGGTGTGCGACAAGGCCACTCAGGGATTTTCGAGGGGGTCCCTGAGATCCCCCCACCCCCCTCCACCCCGGAGAGTGCAGGTGCTGCATGCTTGGAAAAGAAAAAAAATGTTACAAATTGGAGGTCTTTCCTTTATTTAGGGGTCGTTAATAGTGGGGGAAGGTATCAGGAAAAAGAAGGCTCCAAAAAGGGCTCCAAGCTTGGGGAGCTGGGAACACACGGCCCCTGGGAAGCCCCTGGTTCCCGCTCCATCACCCCAAAACCACACGGAAAGTCCTGGAGAGGCTCGTTTTAAAAATGTGCTTTGGGGGTAAGATGAAATCGCTCCAAACCTGGAAGTATCCAGAGGGAAGATCTGGGAGGAGCGGGACCTCCCTCTTCTTCAGGGACTATCAGAGCTTTTCGGGGGTAAAAGGGGATGTTTTCCCACTGGCGTCGAGATTGGCTGGGACAGAAACACGGAGAGTCCAAGATTTGGGGAGAAAGATGAAAGTTTTTTGCGTCTGATGTGAAACTCGTCTCTTTTTTTCCTTCTCTGCGACCTCTCATTTCCCACCTCTTCCTCTGGGTGATGGATGGGGGGGTCATTAAAAATAAATGCCGGGTTGGAGACATTTCTTCCGGATATTTTAGATTTTCTCTTGATTTGAGTTAATACGCATTTAATTTGAGCTCAGAGGCTGCTTCGCCTTTGCATGTGATAGCGGGAGAGCGTCCAGTCGTCTAGAGTGTGAATTACGGGATCAAAACAATAAGAAATCTCCCTTTGTAGTAACAAGCAAAATAAATTTCGGCATAATTAGACGGGAGGAAAAAAATAAAGTGTGGAGAATGACTCCGAGAAATAAAATTTCCTCGTGTCCAGTTGGGTGCTGAAAAAAAATGAGTTATTGGAGGGTGGATGAAAAGAGGAAGGAAATCCGGCTGGAAGAAGCGCAGCCCGATGTTTCCGTCCCATAATCTGGGTGGTTTTTCCTCCCCGAGGTGAAAAAGAGAGTTTCTAAACATCATTTTCCATCCTCCCCCACCCCGTTCCCAGCAGCCGGGCCCCGCACATCTTATTGATGGATTGATTTTATTGATTTATTATCCGCTCCTCAAAGCGCGTTTCTATCAAATGATGTTTTGATCTGGGTTTTCCCGGTCAAGAGTTGAACCCCGAGTTATCGATTTCTATTTTCCCCTCTCCTTTTGCTTTACTGGGGGAGAGCCCGTCGCGATTTTTCTCTCTCCTGGCAGACACGACGCCTTTCCCCAGCAGGGACTGGGAATATCCATCCTCCCCATTTTAGGGTGGAAGGAAGGGATGAAAGAAAGCAAACCTACAATTCCATTCGCTGTGCACACATCCTTTTGATTTCTCTGTCCCAAATTCTCTCCTCCTTGAGGGGAAAAGAAGGACCAAAGCACCACGACTGTGAAATAAATCTCACCTTTATTTCCGCTTGTATAAAATTAATACATCATTTTCTCCCAGCTTGGGCGGTGTTTGTGTCCATATTTATATTACAGGCAGCAGGACGCTAGATATTTATGGATACATATGGATATATCAGGATATATATGGATAAATCCGTGCCTCCATAGGTGGGGCTGTGCTGAGCTCGGGCTGTGCACACAGAGACGCACAGTAATGTCAACAGACACGGAAATATTGAAATGTTTTCTTGGCACTTAGCGGATTCCTCTGATTCTCTCAGCAGTAAAATAATCACCAGCGAAGGCAGAGCGGCTACTGTTGACCTCTGGGATTTATCCAGGGCCAGAGCAGCATTTTAGAGTTTGCTGGAGTTTGGGCAAGAGGAGTTGCTTTAAAAAATGAAACTATTTCCTGTAGCGTTAAGATAAATAAATAAATAAAACCTGGAGGGAGTCAGCAGTCGGTAATACTGATTATCTTCTTCTTTTTCCACTTCTTCTCCTTCTCCTTCTTTCTTCTTGATCCCTCCGCTTCTCTTTCTTTGTTCCTCCCTTGATGCTTTGGGTGGCTTGGAACTGGAGAGATTGGATTTTGACTTAAGTGTTGTGGATTAATATANGGCTCAGCTCCAGCCTGGACGTGTCTGCTGGGACCCCCCGCCCGGTAATTCCGGGGCTCGGGGAGTTGGCAAAGACTCTCAATTCCTTCCTTCCTTCCTTCCTCCCTCCCTTCCTCCCTCCCTTCCTCCCTCCCTTCCTCCCTCCCTTCCTCCCTCCCTTCCTCCCTCCCTTCCTCCCTCCCTTCCTCCCTCCCTTCCTCCCTCCCTTCCTCCCTCCCTTCCTCCCTCCCTTCCTCCCTCCCTTCCTCCCTCCCTTCCTCCCTCCCTTCCTCCCTCCCTTCCTCCCTCCCTTCCTCCCTCCCTTCCTCCCTCCCTTCCTCCCTCCCTTCCTCCCTCCCTTCCTCCCTCCCTTCCTCCCTCCCTTCCTCCCTCCCTTCCTCCCTCCCTTCCTCCCTCCCTTCCTCCCTCCCTTCCTCCCTCCCTTCCTCCCTCCCTTCCTCCCTCCCTTCCTCCCTCCCTTCCTCCCTCCCTTCCTCCCTCCCTTCCTCCCTCCCTTCCTCCCTCCCTTCCTCCCTCCCTTCCTCCCTCCCTTCCTCCCTCCCTTCCTCCCTCCCTTCCTCCCTCCCTTCCTCCCTCCCTTCCTCCCTCCCTTCCTCCCTCCCTTCCTCCCTCCCTTCCTCCCTCCCTTCCTCCCTCCCTTCCTCCCTCCCTTCCTCCCTCCCTTCCTCCCTCCCTTCCTCCCTCCCTTCCTCCCTCCCTTCCTCCCTCCCTTCCTCCCTCCCTTCCTCCCTCCCTTCCTCCCTCCCTTCCTCCCTCCCTTCCTCCCTCCCTTCCTCCCTCCCTTCCTCCCTCCCTTCCTCCCTCCCTTCCTCCCTCCCTTCCTCCCTTCCTTCCTTCCTTCCTTCCCTCCCTCCTTCCCTCCCCTCTCTTTCCATACATCCCGCCTTTCTTTCTATCTTCTCCCTCTTCTTCTCCATCCCTTTTCCACCCCAAAACGAAGCCACCCCCATGGAAACCTCCAAAGGATCTGAGCAACCTTGACAAAAAGCAGCGTCCAGCCGGGGGTTTCGCCCCTGTTTCTCCCTGTTCTCTCATTCCTGTGTTTATTTTCAGGCCTTTCCCCCTCCCTTACCCACCCCCGACCCTCCAGAAGCTCCATCCTGGCTATGGACGGGGGGACACGCAAAGCTTCCGAGGGACACCCTTTTCTTTTGGGGGTTGGGGGTGACCTCTCTGTTCAGCCCCCATCAAGGGTTTGCAGGCTGAACTTGATGAGTATCTGTAATGAATAACGGCGTGGCTCGTGTGTCACCACTTCGGGGTCACCTCTGCCCTCCCCAGCACCCGGCCTGTTTCAAAATGCCCCCCAAATTTGGGATTTGAACAAATTTCCCCCAAGGCGGCACCTCGGAGCGTTCACTCCCCTCCCCGTGTGCCGAGAGAGATTTTGGGGGGTCATTGAGGGGTCTCGCTGCTGGAAGGGGGTGCTGAGCATCTCCCTTTGCCCCTTTGAGGGTTCTTCTTCTGGAGCATCTGGGTGAGATTTTGGGGAGAGGGGGGAGAAAGGCAAGTTGGGAGCGTGTCCAAAAAAATCCCTCTTTCCTCCTCATTTCCTCTCCTTGCCGAGGCAGAATAAACCCCTTTTATACGTTGGAAAAGGGGGAAAGATTCCCCTGCAGACTCAAGCTGACACTTTACATCTGTGTCGGCTCCTTTTCGGTCGCTGCCTCTTGTCGGAATTAATTCTCTGGAATATCGTGGTGAAAGAGGAAGATTTAAAAAACAGGCCGGGCCGTGTGTAAGGGGGGAAGTGGAGTATGAACAAACCGATATTTCATGGGAGGCTTCCAGGGAGCTGCATCAGCGCCTAATTCTTCACCTAAACCCCCAACGCGATGTTTCGAGGCGGATCCGGAGCTTAAAAGCAGATTTTTGGGGAGCAGCCTTTTGCACAAACCCTCGCAGGCTGCCCCTTGCAGCGACCCACCCCGTGTCCTCTGGATGCTTTCCCCTTATTTCCCCTTTTATCCCTTTTTATTCCCCGCAAAAAGCAGCAGCTCACCTTTTCCTACAACAACTAAAGGATCGGGGACACCTTTAGAGTTGGGAAAAGGCGACTTTTCCCCCAAACCCTCTATGACCCCGGCAAGGGGGCTGGGAGATTTTTATTTCATCTATTTCTTTTTTCTTCTTTCCCCCCCTCCCTCCTGCCTTTTTCTGATTTTTTAAAAATAGTTCTCTTTATTCTCTTCCTTCCATCACTCTTTCCCCCCCCTTTATTTTTCTTCCTGTTATTCTTCCTTTTTTTTTTTCTTTTCCCCCCTTTTACTTTTTCCAGGGAAGCAGCCGATTTCTTATCAGGTCGGGATTGATGCTGGCGGCCTGTTTCTCTCTATCATCCCCGCGGCTCCTCTTGTTCCAGCCCGGCTCCCTTTGCTCCCGGGGCCGTGAGTGATGGCTCCCGCAGCTCCCAATGCCGCTGGAATCCTAATGGCTCCACCGAGAGGGGGGAGACCTTCTCCCCTCCGCTCCCCGGCCAGAAATTTTAGGGAGACCCTTCCCCAAAAACCCCACCCGGGCTCGCCCTTCCCCAGCCCCTGTTGCTGGAGGCCCCCGCGGAAGCGACGCAACGTTTTTATTAAAAGGTTTTGATGGATTCGCCTTGGGGATTAACTAAGATAATAGTTTATTGCACTGCGAAAGATTAAACTGAAAGTACCCTGGTGCAAAAAAATAAATAAACATTAAAGGGAGCGCGGAGAGCCTTTTCTCGCCTTAAATCCCTGCTTTCCCACCCTAACAAGGGTCCCCCGGGCTGTCCGCGCCGCCTTCCAGGGCAGCATTATTATTATTATTATTATTATTATTATTATTATTATTATTATTATTATTATTATTATTATTATTATTATTGAATTTAATTACAATTAGAGGTCCTGTGATTAATGTTTAAGTACACTCGAGGGCTCGCCCAGGCTGTGGGTGCAGAGGGGACACCCCGCTCGCATCCCTCGTCCCTCGGGGAGCGGAATTCCCTGTGGGAACAGCGTGATTTCCCTGCACGCTGCCAGGGCTGGGAGTGCTGCGCACACGGGGTCGTGTCGGGTTTAAAGAGGGTGTTTACACAGCCAGATGAGTTTAAATCGCGGCCCGAAAGGCGATAAACCCGGGACTTTAAATCACGCGGCCCTTCCTCCCCTCGCTGCCACACGCGCTGCGGGCCGGGGATCTGCGCTCCCTGTGATGAGCCAGGACCCCCCACACCTCCTCAGGTCGCCCCCACGCGTGTCACCCGCTTGTCCTCCCTCCTCGCCCCACTTTTCATTGAGCTGCTCCAGAGGAAGGGACACCCGAGGGGTTTAATCACAGCGGGGTATTGATCGGAGCTTCCAGCAGCCTCCGAGGTGGACGGCGAGGGGCTGGGGGTCTCGGGCCGTGTTCTCTCACAGCAACGCGGCCGTTCCAACACCGGGGTAGGGAAAAAAGGGGATTTTCTACGTGCTTTATGCGGTGCTTTTCGCTTAAATTGTGCTGGGTGGCGTCGCAAGGGCAGCGCTCTCCGCGCTGATTTTGAATTGCAAAGGGGGCTAAAAAGAGCTGGTAAAAATTAGGCTTCGTCTCAGGTTGGCAGGACTCGAAATGTACCGAAAAGGTGGAGTTTTCCCTTATTTTGACCCCTTTCACCCCGTTTTGCTGGGCCAGGGGCTGTGCATCCCTGCGAGTGAGGGCTGAGCCATCCCCACCGCGACAACGGGTCCTCCTTCCCAAAATTCTCTGCTATAATCCCCCCGAGATGGTGCTGGATAAACTTTCTAGGGGGAAAAAAACCCCTTAATTTTTGTCTCCTGTCCCTACACACAAATTTTCCCCGGCCCCTTTTCCCCGGCCCAAGCCTTGGTGCACTCAGGATCAAGGACCCCAGAGGTGGAGCCGTCCGAGGGGGCCTGTGGGAGGCGGCTGAGGGGGGAAATGATGTTAATTATTAATATTGTCATCCCGGAGGAGGCTTTCCAGGGGCTGGGAGCAGTAAGTACCACTCAAGCAGGAGCTCTCTCCAAGAGGGATCAGCCTCAAGTTTGTGTATGTTCCCGTCCCATAAAATAACATCCACAGAGCCGCTAATGGGTTCGCGGTGGCCCCAGGACACTTTCTCCTCCAACTTTCTCTTTCACCCCCCTCAAAACACTCCCTTTTCCCCCAAAACAAGCCCAGCGCTTTCTTTTCAACTTAACCCAGGGTTCAGCAATTATCTGGTGGGTCAGTGTAAGTCGGCTTTGTGTAGGAAAAGTCAAGGAGAAATTTTGGCTCCTGTAAATAATCTCACTTAGAATCACCCTCCGACTCTGCCCTTGGACCCCCCACCCCAAGAACCCCCCTGGCACAACCCAAATAAATATTTTAAGTCTAAAAGAAAATGAGTCTGAAGGAGAAAAGCCTCCCTAAGGCCAACAAACCAGGGAAGGGCCCAGCTGTGGTCACATGAACTCGGGCGACCCAGCACACAAATAAAACCCGAGTGTGAGGTTATTGCTCAGCTCCGGCTCCGGGCGGCTCGTTAAGGGGGTGATTTGCTGGGGAAGTGGAGCTGTGGCACAAATCTGGGGCTGCCCGGCCCTGAGGAGCCGCAGGAGAAGTTGAGAAGTGGTTTGACTTGGATATTGGGGGCGTTGATTTGTTTTAAACAAGAGTTTCTCTAACAAAAAAAAAAAAAAAGAGAAAAAAAAAAGAAAACAAGAAAAAAGTAGAAGGAAGAAAAAAGAAAGAGAGAAGAAAATAAGAGAAAATAAGAACATAGGAAAAAAAGAGTGTGAAAAAAGAGGGGTGGGGGAAGGTAAAACAGGGTAAAAACCTATCAAAAAATAAAACCAAAGATGAATTGGAAAGTCTGTCGCCCACCAAGCAGCAAGTTTGACTCTTGCTGGGCTCCCCGCTCCGCACAGTCCTGAGGAGGACCCGGGCCGAAGGGTCTGTGGCAATTAAATTCTAAATAAAATAACAAATATTTCCAGCACAGCCAAACCTTAGCTCAGAGGGGCTTCGCTCAAACCCCTGATTTTTATTTTTTGCGTTTCCCCCCCTCCGTTTTGGAGGAGCAGAGCGGGAGGTGAGAGGAACAAAAACCAACAATTTCTCCAGCATAAAAATGAAACATCAAATTAGTTTGCCTCTGGGCTTCATTTTTCCCCTTCTACATTATAACTAGTTATTGAACTCGCTAGAAGATCTAAAGGCCATTTGTGAGGAGAGAAATTTCAATGGAGTTCCCCCATCAATAACTCCTTGGCAGTGACCTATTGGATCAAGTCAAACAGTTGAGGTGAAATTCAGGTCACGCTGTCTAACCAATATTAAAATGCGCCCACTTTTTAAAAAGCCACTTTCAACGAGATTTGAAGAAAATTGAATTCCTGGGTGGGGTGAGAAGGGGTGGGGGGAAGGGAGGGATGAAGATGCTGCTTTGCATATTTTATTTTATTTCGGTTCTTCCGCTAACACGAGGGGTTCGTGCTCAATACGCGAAAACGAGGGGATAAATATTTACATTATTAGTTTCTTTGAGGAAAGAGGCTCCAACGAAAAATGTGGAGGTTGGGGCTCGAGGTGACGGGCTCTGCTTATTAAAATCGTTTTAGGCCGATTCATTACTTTTACTGACAACAGATTTAAGGGAAAAAAATCAATTAAACATTTGCATATTTCTTTGCATAAATTAGACCTCGTCTATTTGCATTAGGACGGGACAAAAAGAAAAGGGCTTTGCTCTCGTTGACTGCAAGTTGTAGGCAAGAAAAAAAAATTAATTAATTACATGTCATTGCCTGTGGCGGGGAGAACCCAACTGGTGAAAAACCCATAAAAAATATATATTTATAGGCAGTTTTTTAGCTCTCCCACTACTAATTGTGTGCTAATCACTTTAAAACAAGACGGGAATCCAACTCCGCTCCCGAATTGATTCCCACCTCCCGCATCCCGAGGAGGCAGAGTTCATCCTCGGCGAGCCTTGGCCCCGCTTTTCCCATTCTTGTGGAACACGGGCGAACAAACCCCCAGTAGATAGGTACTTCATTTTTTCCTGGGAAGCACAGATTGCTAATGGGCCGCGGGACAGGTTACGGAACGGTCAGTATGGAAATGCCGGGCACAATGAATCCGCTGAGACAATGCCACTGATTTTTCTTCCGTACTGTCAAAAAGCCGCTTTGTACTTAAAAACGTCCCCGCGATCCTCCCCGGATCCATATTCCGCAGCCTAGGAATGAAATAATCCCCTCAGTAATCTCCTAAGTGGGGTTATTTCCATTTCCCCCCTGGTCTGGGCTGCTTTTTCTCCGCCGGGGTGCTGCGTTTCTGGGGGTTTTGTCCCTCCTAAAGTGTTTCTCGCCACGGTTGTGCTGGTGGGGGGACGAGGGATGGAGAGCGGTGGGAGGGCGGCTTTATAGACAAAAGAGCCAGATTCTTGTACAACTATTCTTCACACGTCCCTGCAGACTTATTTTACAGAGGGGGGGAAAAAGAGTGGGGATTAAATAAATAACAAATCCAAACACTTCAGTAAAGGGGCACAGCTCTAAACTCCGAGTAAAAAGCCAAAAGGGGGGGGTGTAGAATGTGAATCCACAAGAGATAAAAAGGGGAAAATAGGATTTTTTGGTGTATTTGTAAGAAATTCTGGGGATGTCTTCTTTTCTTTTCTTTTCTTTTTTTTTTTTTTAATTTTAGTGTAGTTGTCAGAAATCCGGACGCCCCTTCTCCCCACCAAGACACAGGGTGGGATGAAGGGAGGTGGGGAAGAGAAGCAAGTCCTCAAAAATAGATTTTGGGTGGAACTGGGAATTAGGGGGATGCAGTCGGTGCAAATAAAGTTGCGTTTTCCCCCTGAGAAAGAGAGAGAGAGCCCAGAGCCGCCCGGTTTGTGACCTTCACGCCTTGATTTTTTTTAATGCTTTGATTCCTGCCGAGTTGTTTCGTCTTTATTTCCATTTTTTTCTTTCTTTTTTTCTTTAGTTATTTTATTTAAAAACCGTTAAGAGAACGCATCCAATCTATCCTTAAGAGAACTACCTGTGGATATTTATTTATTCTGCTGGTGCTTATTGAAACCATCTATTGGGAGGGGGGGAAGGACGTGCGTAGGTAAAAATTACTTTATTAACTCTCCATCTTTATTCAATATTCCCTCAGCCTTGGAATAAAGTTGTTGCATCAGTCTGGACTATAAATGTCAAAGCCCTGCATGAGGCTGAGGTGTTCGGGCAGGATGAAGTATCGCTGGAGAAAAGGAATTTATTGGATATATTTAAATCAATGTTTTGGGTTCCGGAATACATTTCTATTCGTGTCCCTTTTTTCCCCCCATCCCCCCTCGCTCCCTCACCCCGAAACCTCTCAGGCAGAACAAGGATTTTACCTCCTATAGGTATATCCATAGGCGTTTCTCTATGGAATTCCGGGATTTACAACTTTAGGAAGGAGCAGGCTCTGCCGGTGCACGGGGCCAGCAATTAGCGAAGCCCTGCGAATCACCCGCCAATAAACCTCCCCCAAAAAGCCAAATAAAGGGGCGAAAAGCCTCAATCCCTGTCCCGGTGCCCAAAGAGACGCGGAGCCGGTGCCCGGGGGGGGCTCAGTCCCCCCTAACCCTCCCCGTCGCCTATATGTACCCTGTAGACTCGAATTTGTGTGAGCGTTTCCCAGTCACAAATTCGTCTCTAGGGGAATATATGGGCGATGCCAGAGCCTTGGAAAGTTCTGCTTTCCTTTAATTGCAGCGCTCCTAATTAAACCCTCCGACCCTGCTGATGTCATTTGCTAAAGGTGCTTTATTTAAACTGCGAGAGCGGCGTTTGCGCTTTGCCAGGGCTTGTTAATAATAATTAAATTTGGGGGAAAAAAAAAAAAGAAAGGCAAGAAGCAGAACCTCCGCGATGATGGGGGGTGTGGGGGGTGATAATAATCAAAATAAAATCCCATTATTACTTTTCATCTCCAGAAGAAACAGCAGCCACCGCAAACACAACTCTCAGCCAAGAGCACAAAGAGCCTCGACCATTTCGCAGTGACTGATTTATGGCGTTTTACAACCCCATAAAAAGCTGTAACAACCAGCCAAAAGCCTTCGACACCGCTGGCACATTTAGTCTAATAAATAAAACATAAACAGTTAACTTTATGTGTCACTTTTATTGTTATCAAGTAAAATATGGCAATGCCCTGCGAGCTATGATTTTCAGCTATAATTGTTATCAAGCACAAGGAGGGAATACCCCACCGCCCTCCCCTGCCCCGCTCTTCGGGCAGAGGTGGAGATGAAAAATAATTAAAAAACCCTTTAATTGAGGGATTAAAACCCCTCCCAAAATGTTGACATCGGTTGGCAGCGCCCCGACCTGCGCCGGGGGAGGTGGGAGCCAGTTTTAACGCATCCCTCCAGCTTTGCCCCCCAAATCCCACACGGATCTGTGTTTCCGGACCAGGGGGAGGTCAGGGCTTTAAACCCGGGCCCAGGCGCCTAGGAGGGCCCTGGTGCTGCCACGCGTGAGCGTGTGCCCCTCGTGGGGGCCTCGCCTGCAGCACCCAGGGCCGAGGCAAAGCGGGTGCTGCCTCACGCCCCCCAAAATACCCGCCCCCACCAAAAGGGCCGGGGCTCGGCGATGCTGGGACACTTTGGGGAGCAGAAAGGAGGGTCCCCCCGCTGTCTAATGGGGGGGGCAGTGCCAGCCTCGCCCCCCTGACGCTGTTTCTCCCCCCACCCCCCTCCCCGGCCGTGGTTTAAGTCAGGGGCAATAAAGGATCTTCCTCCCAGGTAANTTGCAGAGCTTTTGGTTCCTTATCCGGGGACTGGGCTGGCGGGTGTGATTGGCCGCGGATGTCACATGGTGAAAGTAACTTTACGGGGTCGCAGCTAGTAGGAGGGCTTTATGGAGCAGAAAAACGACAAAGCGAGAAAAATTATTTTCCACTCCAGAAATTAATGATCATGAGCTCTTATTTGATGGACTCTAACTACATCGATCCGAAATTTCCTCCATGCGAGGAATATTCGCAAAATAATTACATCCCAGACCACAGTCCGGAATATTATAGCCGGACCAGGGAGTCCAGCTACCAGCATCACCACCCGGAGCTGTACCCCGTGCCACGACCCTCCTTCCCCGACCGCCCGTTCAGCTGCGGGGGGCTCCCGGCTCCCGGCAACCCGGCCGCGCTCCAAAGGGGACACGGGCAAACTCCAGGAGGCCAACACCTCTCAGAGAAAGCACAGCAGCTCTGCGAGCAGGCTGCTCTATCCACCTCCTCCACCACTCCTTCCCCAGCCCCTCCAGCCTGCAACCAGCCAAACCCCGACCATCCCACCAGCACAGCTTCCAAACAGCCCATAGTCTATCCCTGGATGAAAAAAATCCACGTCAGTACTGGTATGCAACTTTTATTTTCCTCTTCTGTCTCTCCGCTCTCTTATTTTCACACCATGCTCGCTCCCTCTCGCCTCTCGCTCTCTCTCTCTTTTTTTTATTTCCTTCCCTTCCATGAGAGCCTTTGGGTTAGCACAATTGAACTGGATTTACGACTCCGAATGGGTAATTACACCCACCATAAATTTTATAGCCGAGCTACTGTGGGCAGCCGTAGCCATGTGGCTCGGGCTGTTATGTATGTGTGAAACTCCGAAAGCTTTGTGAGGGGTGCATAAATAATTCAGTCTTTTGAGCCAGGGAAACCCCTTCCTATTAGAATAGAAACTCTTGAGCTGCCCAAAGTTCTTTATTACCTATTTAGCCTATTACTTTTTTTTTTCTTCTCCCCCGGCTCCTCCAGTCGCCTCTCCCGACCCTCTCTCCATCCACGCTGATTTTCCTTGTGTGTTTTTTCTTTTTTTTTTTTATTTTTTTTGTGTGTTTTTTTTTGTTTGTGTTTTTTTTTCTCCTTTCCTTTCCTTTTTTTTTTCCTTTTTTCTTTTTTTTTTTTCCTTTTTGTTTTTTTGTTTTCCTTCCCCTCCTTTCCAGTGAATCCCAATTACAATGGAGGCGAACCCAAGCGGTCCAGGACAGCCTACACCAGGCAGCAGGTTTTGGAGCTGGAGAAGGAGTTTCACTATAACAGGTACCTGACCCGGCGGCGACGCATCGAGATCGCGCACTCGCTTTGCCTCTCCGAGCGACAGATCAAAATCTGGTTTCAGAACAGGAGGNTTGGGTGAATTTAAGGAAGAAATGATGATAATATTGACAGCAGAAACCAAGCAAATAATTTTAAAAAGGCAAATGTAGGTATTTTTTCCCCCTCTGCGTTGCAAATGCACAAAGAGTGTAGGAGCTGTGAAGTTCTTTTGTGGCAGTGCGGGGGGAAAAAAGCTCAAAAATCACGATTGGGGGGGGAACAAACAAAAAGCAGCCACGAAACAGCACAGAGGGGTGGACGAGCCTTTGCTGAGGAATTGAGAAATAAAAGGGGAGTGAGAGAGAGAAAGAGTGACCTATTTAAAAATAAAAGCAGCAGAAGGTTTTAAAAAGTCCGTAGTTAGGGTTTTTTGTCGTGGTTATTTGTGTTTTTGGACTGATTTTCCATGATCATTGTAAACTTGCAATAAAGAGTTTTAGTGTGTCTGTGACAGTCCCAGTGTTCAATAAACCAGTCAGTGTGAATTAGTTTTACTNCGCCCCATCGAGATCGCGCTCTCGCTTTGCCTCTCCGAGCGACAGATCAAAATCTGGTTTCAGAACAGGAGGATGAAATGGAAAAAAGACCACAGGCTGCCCAACACCAAAGTGCGGGCAGCGGCCGCGGTTCCCAGCGCTTCCACCGCCCCCGCGGCCTCGGCGAGCACGGCCGCGGGCGAGGAGCTGCCCTCCGCCACCGCGCAGGACCCGCGCACGGAGGATATCACCAGGTTATAAACACCCCCAGACCCGCACACAAATGACTCTGGATTATTTATAGAATCTAATATATATATATATATATNCGATTGGGGGGGGAACAAACAAAAAGCAGCCACGAAACAGCACAGAGGGGTGGACGAGCCTTTGCTGAGGAATTGAGAAATAAAAGGGGAGTGAGAGAGAGAAAGAGTGACCTATTTAAAAATAAAAGCAGCAGAAGGTTTTAAAAAGTCCGTAGTTAGGGTTTTTTGTCGTGGTTATTTGTGTTTTTGGACTGATTTTCCATGATCATTGTAAACTTGCAATAAAGAGTTTTAGTGTGTCTGTGACAGTCCCAGTGTTCAATAAACCAGTCAGTGTGAATTAGTTTTACTTTTATGTCTGGTGCCTTATTTTATCCCCCCATCTCCCCTCCAACCCGCCCCAAAATAATAATAATCAGGATAATAAAATGCTGGGACAATGTGCGATGGATCCCATGTGCACCAGCTACTGCTTAAGTTAAGTTTAAGCCAAGCTAAAAGATAACTCCCAACTCCAGATTTTTATGACATCACGACGTGGCCAGTGCCTCGAAATCTCAGACCCTCCCAACCTGTAAATATGGGGCTAAAAAACCAAATAAAAGGGGAAATCTGAGTTTTCAGACCAGTGCTGTGGACTGGGATTAGCTGTCAGTGGTGTCTCTTTATTTCCGTTTCCATCCCTCAGGAAATTTTCTGGTTTTAGCTCCTCTCCCTGCTCGAAACTTTTGCCTCTTCATGTTTTTATTATTATTAATAATAATANAAAACAACGGGTGTCCCCCAGCCCCTTAGATGCATGTCAGATAGCATGAGGCCAGGTGTCTGCACCTGCAGGGTGGGTTTTTTACGCCGTTTCAGGGTTTGGATTATTATTGTTATCATTTGCCCTCGCTGTCGTGGCTCCCTCGCCTGGGCTCGCTCTAGCCACAAGCCCCGATTGAATTTTGCCAGGCAATGAAAAGGCTGTTAAATAATAATAATAATAACAATAACAATAATGGGAATAATGGCAGTAATAGTGTTAATAACTGTAATTCATCGCTTGCAGCCTTTGGAGGCAGCAAATTGGCAGCAGAGGGGGGATTTGAGGGGAAAAAACTGTGCCCCCCCAAACAAGGGGTCTGGCCGGGCAGGGGATGGGGGGCACGGGGAGCGGCTGGGGCTGAGTCCCCCTTCTTTTCATTTTAGGCCTGGCTTTGGGGAAGTTTGGTGCTGGAAGCAGCGCTGGGAGAGGGAGGCCTGCTGGAAGTGCTCCCCTTCCAAGCCTTGGGATGTGGAGTTACAGGAGAGGAGGCTTTGCCAGCGTCTTTATTTGGGTTTTATTCTCTTTATTTATGTTTTTCCGTTCTCTCCAGCATCGATTTAAGCTGCCGTTAAACAAATCATGGTCTCAACCCCTTTTGTGAGAGCTGGGGATGCGTTTCTGGAGAGGGAGCAGGTTATCCTTTATGCCGGGGAGTTTATGGATTAAGCTCAGCTTTTCTTTATTATTATGGGTTTTTTTTCACCTTTCACGTCCTGCTTTAGTGATATTAATACAGGGATGAGGCTGGAAAGATCAAACATAATGACAGGACACGTATCCCTTCCTCTTGGTTAAACATTTCCTCCCCAGAGCAGGGAAAGATGTTGGGAGCCAGTTGGGGATTTTGGCTTATTCCAAGCCTGCACTGCTGAGCTGGGGAAGGCAGAGAAAACTCAGCTTCAAAAAAAAAAAAAAAAGAAAATAAAAATACCACCAGTAAACAGCAGCCAAGGCTTGGCCCAGCCCGGGGCGAGGGTAGAGGTTTTAAAATCCTCATTTATAGGCAAGAAATCGAAGGGAAAAGGGAGAAAATAAGGGGCAAAAGGCACCAGGGAGGGAAGAAATTCAGGTTTAATGCAGAAAAAAGCGCAGTAAATCTGCAAGGAAAGGTGCTGGGAAGGGGGTGCTCCCCCAGTGCCCCAAGGGGAGGAAAGGCAGCCCCCCAAAGCCCCTCTAGGGCGGGGGGCACCTGCACCGCTGCGGGCTGGGCCGGGGCCAGGAGGAGGAGGAGGGTGGGGAGGAAGGAGCAGAGCCCCAGGTTGGATTCTTCCCTGGTTTTGGGGGGGATTTTTGAGTTTTGGAGTTGTGGGATGGGGTTTTTTTGGCTGTTGGGGGTTGTGTGTCTTCTTTCCCCCCTCTGCCCCCCAGGCCGGGGGTGTCCCCTGGAATTGGGTGCTGGGGGTGGCACCCGGCGGTGGCAGGTCCTGGGGGTGCCGGGGACATCACGGGGGTGGAGGAGACCCCACGGGGGGGATTCACCCTCATCTCCTTCAGCCCTGGCCGTGACACCAGTGGGGCTGCGGGGGGAGAGGCTGAGTGGAGGAGAGAACCAGGGGAGGAAGGGAAAATAGGGGGAAAAAAGGGGGAAATCAAGGAGGGGAGAAAAGGAAAAATAAAGAGAGGAAAGGGAAATTAGTATGAGAAACAGGGAAATAGAGGGGGAAGGGGAATGAAGGGGGGAATATGGAAATAAAGGGGGGATAAAGGGAGAAGAGAAATAAGAGAGGAATAAGAGCAGGAACGGAAATAAAGGGGGAAAAATAAAATAAAAATAAATAATGGGAGAGGGGAAAGGAAGGTGAAGGAAAGGGAAAAATACAAATTAAAGAAAAATAGGAGGAAAACGGGGAGAAAAGGGAAAAAAGGTCTGTTCCTGCTGCAAACAGCCCCAAACCCCGTCCCTTTTTAGCCTCTTGACGCCTCCATGTAGAGAGGCTGAAAGAAAACTTTATTGAAGTTCGGGTAAACGGCAAAAGCGGGTTCATGGAAAGGCCAACTTTTCTCTGGCAGCGGCTCCATTGGAGGCAGCAAGTGACCCCGAGCCCTCCTGACCCGCTGCCTCTCCCAAGGATGTTCCTTCTGTGTCTGCGGACACAGATTTAGAGGCACCATCTCTGTTTGGAGGCTTTGTAGGTTTTTACCATAGTAATGGGGTGTTCGGGGAGGGGGGGGCTGGGGCAGATGCGATGCGTGTTATGGTATTGTCTCCTCGCCAAAATAACCCGGGAGAAAAGGGGAGAGAAGGGTGAAGTGGCGGCCAAACTTCTCTCCCTTCTTTTCCTCCAGAGATGCTCAACCTCCCGGCTGGTCCAGGAGTTGCTCCCCTGCCATGTAAGTAATTCCCATTGCAGGAGAAAAAAATAGAGTCAACTGTTACATATAAAAAATAATTTAAAGGTAATTTTAATACTTGCAAATGAAATAATAGTAGTAATTTAAAAAGACCCTGAAGCAGAGCAAAAAGGAGCCCCTGAAAGTTTGGGAGGTGAAAATTAGGATGCAAATGGGAGCGGGGATGTGGGGAGGGAGCAGAGATTTGGTGTGTGCAGCGGGAAGGAGCTGCGGGACAGAGATCCAGAGGCAGATGCAGGGATGGATGGATGGATGGATGGATGGATGGATGGATGGATGGATGGATGGATGGAGGGATGGATGGATGGATGGAGGGAGGGATGGATGGGTGGATGGATGGATGGATGGATGGATGGATGGATGGATGGATGGATGGATGGATGGATGGATGGATGGATGGATGGATGGATGGATGGATGGATGGATGGATGGATGGATGGATGGATGGATGGATGGATGGATGGATGGATGGATGGATGGATGGATGGATGGATGGATGGATGGATGGATGGATGGATGGATGGATGGATGGATGGATGGATGGATGGATGGATGGATGGATGGATGGATGGATGGATGGATGGATGGATGGATGGATGGATGGATGGATGGATGGATGGATGGATGGATGGATGGATGGATGGATGGATGGATGGATGGATGGATGGATGGATGGATGGATGGATGGATGGATGGATGGATGGATGGATGGATGGATGGATGGATGGATGGATGGATGGATGGATGGATGGATGGATGGATGGATGGATGGATGGATGGATGGATGGATGGATGGATGGATGGATGGATGGATGGATGGATGGATGGATGGATGGATGGATGGATGGATGGATGGATGGATGGATGGATGGATGGATGGATGGATGGATGGATGGATGGATGGATGGATGGATGGATGGATGGATGGATGGATGGATGGATGGATGGATGGATGGATGGATGGATGGATGGATGGATGGATGGATGGATGGATGGATGGATGGATGGAGGGATGGATGGATGGATGGATGGATGGATGGATGGATGGATGGATGGATGGATGGATGGAAAGAAGGATGGATGGATGGATGGAGGGATGGAGGGATGAAGGGATGGAGGAAATGCTGCCCGGGAGCAGCCGAGATGGCCCATCCCGGGCTCCGTGTCCCAGACTGGCCCTGGCACCCCCAGACGGGGCTGCGGGAGGTGCCTCCCCAGCCCCCCCGGCCGCCGCATTGTTCAGGGCTCGGATAATTCACTTTACTTTGATTATTGGGCTATAAAACTCCCTCAACAACGTGTTTCTGGAGGCTCGAATTAACATCTGAGGCCAGGGCGCTTTTTTTATCTGCTCTTTTATGTTCTTCGAGTCCAATTTGTTTTGAAGTTCCCTGATAAGTTTTGCCGGTTCCTTTCGCAGCTTGGGCTTGATTTTATGTTGTTTTGCCTTTTTCTTTCTTCCTCTCTTCTCTTTAAGTATCTCCGCTAAGGACTCAGGGTTTAAGAGGGCGGCAAAGTCGTTTTACGAAGGGTTTAAAAGGCAATAAAAAGGGAAAGTAAAAACAACCCCGAGGAAGTCTTTGTATCCAGAGGCTTCAAGGAATGGCAACTCCTCTTAAATTTACATCAGCAGGCTGAGAAAATGAGCTTCCTGTATTGCCTGTTAGGAAGGAAAACACAAAAAAAGAGGGAACTAACAGCTCCAGAGACGCTCTGGGGAGATTACAGCAGCCTCAGCTTGATGAGAACTTTTTCATTGTGTTTTTTTATGCACTGGAAATACATTTCCCCCTCCTCCCCCCCCTTTTTTTTTGTTCTTGCCCCAGGGCTCTCCTGTTGAGCTCGCGGTGTTGAGGCTCCTTCCAGCAATTTTCCTGCAACCCCTCGCAGGTTGAGAACGTTCCTCTCCGGTGTTAATTGGAATTAAAAGCCAAAACACGCGCCCGGGGTTAAACGAGTGAGTTACGGGCTCGCCCGGGCCCTGACAGCGCCTCCGCGGCGCAACTTTTATTTATTGTCTTCTCCTATATCATTATCCAGAGTTTTATGCACTTCCTATTCCGTCGCCGTGATTAATTTGGATGGGCAAGGTCCCAAGCTAAACATTTTGGGATTTATTATTATTTTTTTTAAGGGAAAGACTAGGGTTTCCTTTAACAAGCGAAGGGTGCCGTTGGTAATTTTTAAATACCTTTTTCTTTTGCATTTTGTTCTGTTTGTTTGGACGTTTCTGCAGCGTGACCAGGGCATTCTTTTTATTTTTGCGGGGGGGAAAGGCTTTTTGAGGGTGGATTTTCCCTCCTTCCTGGAAGCCAGGAGTGCATGGGACACGCTCCAGGCTTGTGGAGTAAGCAAAATAAATAATGGGCAAATAAATAAATCATCCTTTTCTGCGGAGGGAATTAAACCCCACTTTGGAAATGATTAGCTTTTCCTCCTGTTTCTTAATTAAGGTTTTTTCCGTGTTCTCTAATCCAACATATGTGTGGCAAAAATTCCCGAGCCGTGTCATGGATAAACTGGGATACAGCGAAGGGAGCAGGAGGACCCCTCCCTGCCCCCCAAAGGGACCTGTAATTGTATCTCGCAAAGAAAAGTTGGATTTTCATATTTTCTCTTGCTTTTTTCCCTCCTTTCCGAGGATTTTCCTGCCCCAATGACACCTTTTGATCCCTCATTTTTCCTCCGAGGATGAGGCTCCCCCCCCTCAGAAGCAACCAGGGAAAAATGATTCTGCTGGGCAGGGAAGTGTTATTTCTCCCGCCGGGGATGTCAGGAGCTTTGGGGCAAAGGATTTCTCCAGACTTCATCTGGTTTTATTATCTTTTATTGCATTTATCCCTTCGTCCAGTCTGCTCTGACAGCTGCCACTCAAACCCAACCCGGGGGTGGTGGGGGGGGGAAGATCCTGCTGCCCCTTCCCCACCTGGTTCTGGGGGAATTAAGGGCAGAAAGGAACAAAATCATCTTTTGCTTGGCAGAACCCGTCAATTTTGGGGGGAGAAAGGTCAAAATACCCCGAAAGGGAGGGAGTGGCGCCTCCAGTAACGAGCAGTCGGTACCAAACCACTCCCTGCGCCCATAAAACACCGATTTTTAACACCGAAAAGGCTCGTCCTCGAGAGTGGGAAACGAGAGGTAATTTATGGCCAGGGCACCCCCCAAATCCTTCTCCCCTCGCCAAGATGCTGCTGCGACTCCACCTTCACCCTCCTCCTCCGAGCCCCATCCCTCTCTACCCTTTCCTTAATTTATTCCCAATTAATTCCCTGACTGAGCAATCAGAAACTTAAACAAGCTGGAAGTGCGAGCTGGGAATTCGNCTGCCCTCCACCTTTCCGGGAAGAAAACTGCAGGGAGAGGCGGATTTCTCCAATTACACATCTATTCCTCCCCCGAGTGGGTACTTTTAACTAAAAATCGTGTTTCCGCCGGTGCGTTTTTGCCCGTGATGTTCCCTGAGCCACTCTGGGCACAGAGAGACTCTGCGAGCTGCATTTTTAATGGTAATTTATAATTATCTCCCGTTTTTATGGGGACAATTAAGAGGCAGAGCTCCGCAGACAGAGGGATAAAGGCAGGGACAGCCACGCGTGTACTCAGGTACCCCCAACCCCTGTTCCAGGACGGGATTAACCCCCAGAACTTTTTATTTATTACTGTTACATTTAAATACCTCCCAGCTGCTTCATCCTCGCTTTAAAGCCCATGAAACCTCCTCTGCGCTTTTATTCCTATTTTACTCTTATCTTTATTCTTTTATTGCTGTTTTATTCCTATTTTATTCTTATTTTATTCCTATTTCATTCTTCTTTTATTCCTATTATATTCCTATTTGATCCCTATTTAATTCTTGATTCCTTTCTATTTTATCCCTACTTGTCCCTGTCTCCATGCCTAGGTCTATTTGGGGAGGAGGAGGAGGCTCCTTCAGGAAAGGAGGATGCGAGATAAAAAGCCCCAACCTCCAACCCCCCCAAATTCCCTGGAATCCTCCCAGTGCCATCCCAGGTTCCTTGAAGTGCCTCTAAATATTTAAAGAAGAGCCCGGGAAGTGTTTACGTCCAGGTTGGCTCTGCATTCGCCGGGTCGTGACCCCGGCTCGGACAGAGGGACAAAAGGGACTTCGTTTGGGAGAAAAGGGGGGGGTCTGGGTGGTCTCAACCTCCAGAACCTGACGGGGTGGCCCCAAAAACGAGGGGGAAAGGGTTGGGTACACCATTCACATCGCTTTGTATCTATATTACATTTTAAAATTATTTTAAATGATTTTTTTTTTTTAGTTCGGTTTTTGAATTCTATGCAACCTCTGCTGTAGTTGAGAGGAGAAATCAGACCAAACCTGGCCCTGGGAGGCTTCAAAAACTAAAACTCCCGCGATTTCCCCCCAAAATAACTGATTTCAGAGAGGGAAAGGGGCTCATCCTCCTTCCCCGGGCTTGGGGGGGTTTAATTGCAGCTGGAGAGGGAGTTTATCACAATCCCCAGTCTCTTTTAACTGCCTGGAGGGAGGGGGAGAGTGTCGATATTTTCCCGATTTAGAGTTTAAAAAACCCATTCAGCCCTTCAGGAGCATCTTTAATTATTAGAAATATTTATTAGTACTAATCCGCGGGGCATTTCCCGCTAATGGGCCCCAGACCTAACTAGAAGCGCATTTGTGTCCCCGCGCAGCTTTAAAGACACTTTCGCGGCCGTGCCTGGGTGGGGATGTCGCGATAGTCGCCGATATACCCACAAATAAACTTTTTTCCTCCATTCCCCCGACCGGATCCTCTCGGAGGGAAGGAGTGGGGAGGCAAATATTCCGTAATTCCCACGTATTTCCCCCTTTAGGAAAATCCACGAGTTTATCACTGATTTTTTCCCCCGCTTTTAATGTTTTTTCCCACAAAAAAAAAGCCCGTCCCGGCCTTAAAAACGATCCCAAGAGGTTTTAAATGGGGAGAGAAAGGCAGGAGGGGAATGAGTAGGAGAATTGTGGAGGGAGGGAAGGGGAATCTCCCACTGCCTCTGCAAGTTTTGGGATCAGGTTGACGGGGAGGGAAGACCCAAAAAGACTCTTGTCTTTTTTAAGGGATTTTGGGCTTTTGAGGCACTGTAATCTCGACACCTCTGCTCCTGGAGAGCAAATTCCTGGGCGAAAGGGGGTTTTGTGTTCCTAATCCGGGGAGATCAGAGGGGGAAGGCCCCCAAAAAGGTCGAGGCAGAGCGAGACCTGGACAAGGGGTGAGGGGGGAGAAAAGGGGGTCATTGTGGGGAGGGGGGCCAGGGGTGCGCTGGGCTGGCCAGATGTGGGGTGACTTCCAGATGTGCAGTCCCGAATACAGGAGTACATGCAGGTGTGGGGACTGCTCAGGTGTGAGTGGGCCCAGATGTGGGGGACTGTGGTGGGAGGTTGGCGAGGTGTGGGGTGACACCCAGATGTGGGACGATGCCCAGATGTGGGGGCTGCAATGGGGGGCTGGCCAGATGTGGGGTGTGTCCCAGTGTGGGTGCCCATGTGGGGGTGTTCAGGTGCTGCTCTTTGAGGGGACCCAGATGTGAAGGGCTGCCCAGATGTGAGGGGTCACTCTGAGAAGCTGCCCAGAAACAGGGGGGTTCCATGACAGGAGCTGTCCAGATGTGAGTTGCCACTGTAGGATACTGCCCAGGTGTTAGGGGGTCACCTTAGGGTGCCCTCCAGATGTGGTGTCACCCTAGGGTGCTGCCCAGATGTGGGGTGCCACTGCAGGATGTTGCCCACGTGTTTGGGGTCATCTTAGGTGCCACCCATATGTGGAGGTGCCGTCTTGGGTACCTTGGGGTATCCCTTTCCTGGGGGTGCCAGGTGTGGGATGCCACCGTAGGATCCTGTCCAGATATGGGGTCCAGGTATGACACTTCCCAGCTGTGGGGTACCACTGAGGACACTTCCCTGGTGTTGTGGTGCCACCCTGGGTGCTGCCCGGAGACGGGATGCCTATGGGGTGCCACCTCCCCGGGGGTGCCAGCTGCGGGGTGCCCCCATCCC
>VWZF01005462.1:260250-283174 GCA_013396755.1 Sclerurus mexicanus
GGTCAGGGTTTGGGGGGCAGAAATCCCTTGTTGGGGGTCGGGGTTTGGGGTGTGACAGGGTGCACAGAGCGCCCCTGACCGTGGGTCGAGGTTCTTGGGGGGGCAGAGACCCCCCGGCTGGGGTAGTGGTTGGGTTGCTCAAAGTGTTGTGTAGCTGGGTGTGTGTAATACACACCTGTGACATACCTGTGCGTGTCACTGTCACACGTGTGTGTGTTCGCACGCAGGGCTGTGACACCTTTGCATACGTGTGTTTGCAGACAACCCCGATACCTCACCCACGTGTGTTTCACGGAGGACTGTGCCACCTTTACACGCGCGTTTCACTGGGGTGTGACACCTGTGTGTGTTTGTGACACCTTCACACGCGCGCGTGTGTTGCCACAGAGGGTTGTGACACGTTTGCACACGCGTGTTTGCAGACGGGAGTGAGGCACCTGCGTGTACCCGCGTGTGTTTGCACGCGGGGGTGGGACACCTGCACGCGTGTGTGTGTGTTTGTGCTGCAGACACACCTCTGTGCGCACCTGGCACGTGTGTCTGCCTGTTTACCCACGCGTGTGACACCTGCACACACCCACGCGTGTTTGGCGCCCCCGTGAGTGGCAGGGGCAAGCCCACAGCCCTGTCCCGTGTGTGCACACACGTGGGGCGGGGTGGGTGATGCTGAGCGGCCCCGGGGGGACCCCGGGGGTCCGGGGGGGTCCGGGAGCCCCAGTGGAGGATGAAGTGGGTGATGCTCCTGCCCGGAGCCCTTCCCGTTCATCCAGAGACACCCCAAGATTCCCAAATCGGAGTGTCTTGTCCGGAAAAAAAAAATCAAAGAAGCTGCGAGATTTGGATTGGAGGAGGTAACGAGCAGAATAATTATATTAATACATATATATAAATAAAAGTATATAATTTATATTAATAAAATTAATAATAACAAGAATCGCACTAAGTGTTTGTCAGGAAATTATAGGGGAAGAATGATAGTACCAGCAATAGCAATAATAGCTATAATAGTAATAATAGTGATAACAGCAGTAATAATAGCTAATAATAATAATATCAATAATAGTAGCAATAATCACCATAGAATGAATATTATCGATAATCATAATCAATAATAATAAATAACAGCATTAGTAGCTGCAATAAAAATAATAAAATAATCAGAAAATTACGATAAAATGAAAGGAACGAAATATTGAAATATTTAAAATAAAAGTAATAAAAAATAGCAATATTCATATACGAAAGGAAATAATAAAGCAGTGAAAAAACAGTATATGATAGTGAAATAAAGAATAAAAAGAGTACATAATAATAAAAGAAATAATAAAATACATAATAATAAATAAAGTAAATAATAGATGATATAATACTAAAATCATATGTTAATAAAATAATATATGGAATGATGTATAATAATTAAATTATATATGACAACATAATATATAATTAAAACGATATCTAATAAAATAATACACAGCGCCAAAATATAATAATAAAATAGCGTAAAAGAATGAAAAGTGGAGCGAGGAAAAGGGGCTTTTTGGCGAACCCCCCCGTTCCCCCGGAGCGGGCGGAGCGGGCCCGGCCCCGGCCCGGCATGACGTTACCGGGGGGCGCGGGGGGGTCCGAGCGGGGCCGGGGCCGGGCGCTATTTAAGGGGCTCCCGGCTATTCCTCCTCCCCGGTGAGTTCCGCGGTTCCCGGGCAGGGCGAGGGCGCCCAGGAGCGCGGGGATCTCCGGCGCCTCGTTAATCGCCGCTAATTCTGAATTATTCCCTCCCGAAATAAGCGCGGCTTTGGCTCGGCCTTTCCATATTTTAGGAATCTCAAAGCGAACATTCCAAGCGGCTCCGCCCGGCCCCGACCCCGCGCTCCCTTCCCGGCCGGCTCCGCCTTGTTAGTCCTTAAATCCCGGCTTTTTTCCCGAAATACTCCCAGAAAAGGGAGTTTAAGAGCGATCCAAAGGGCCCCGTGTGAACGGGGAGGAGGCGCGTCCTGCACATCCCAAAATATCCCGGTTGGGGTATCGGGGGATGCTCCAGTAACTCCCGGGCGGGAAGGGCCGGAGCTTTCCCGGCCCTTTTTAAACCAAATATTAGCCAGGAGTGCCCGGGGCTTTGCTGGGAACCCCGGGCTCGAAAGAGAGTAAGAAACGCGAGTTCCCGCCTCTCCTCGGAGTGTTTTTGGTGAGTTTGGGGTTGGATTTTGTGCCTTGATGCAGAGCAAGGAGGTTTCTAATTTATATATTCATCTCTCTCTTTATTTATTTGTTATAGTTAAAAAATCGCGTGTGTGTATATATAGAAAACATATATATCTCGTGTTATACATTACGTGAATATATAATATGTCTATAATATAAATATATTATATAAATATATAAGATAGAAGAGAAAGATCTAGATAAGATTTAAGATACGAGATACACTCGATAACAAAATATATAGTAGATAATAAAGTATATAAGACAATAGAATAAATAATAAACTAAAGAATAAATACAATATAAACCAGATAGATTGATATATTAGATAGAACATAGAAGATAATAAAAACTAATAACAATATATCCTAACATATCCGAGGGAAGACTGCACGTCCCGCTCCTCAAAACTACTTCCCAAAATTTCCCGAGAACCCAAACTTTAACCAGAAATTTAACTTTATTCCCATCGAAGAACCCCAATAACAGGTATAATAAAACCAAGTAGAAACTCAGCTGAGATTTAAACTCTCTTCTCCTCCCTCCCTCCTCCAGTTTGGGTTTTTCCCTCTGTAGGAGCTTTTAGGGCCTCACGGAGCCCCAGACCCCCCGGCCACGATCGCAGTTTTCACCTCCCAGCCCGCAGAGCTCAAAATGTACAATTTTTACCTCAGCAAACTCTTCCCAAATCTTTGCGATTTGCACCCAAACTCCGGCATCTTCGCTCCGCTCCTGTCGCTCCAAAGGCGGCATCTCCGGCGGGAAAAGATTCCCCCCAAATTGTTCTTTTTTAGCCTCATTTCGGATTTCTTCGCGTGTTTCCCTTTCTTCTAATTTCTTTTTTTTTTTCTCTTTTTTGTAAGCTGGGATTTCTTCCGGGGGCAGCGGCCGCTGGGACCCCCTCATCGGCCGCTGCTTGCGCTCTAAAAAAATACAGATAAAAATAAGGAATTATTCAAAATACCCCTCAACACCGCCCCGCGCCCCTTCACCCCGAGACCCCCCCGCCTTTCCCCATCCTCATCCTCGCAGGGCTGCGCGGCCCCCCCGGGGAGAGAAACCCCCCAAATCCACGGGGAATTCGCCGCTCCGCACCCGGCTCCGAAAATGTAATTTTCGGCTGGGGAAAAAAAACCCAAAAACCCAAGAAAATTTTGTTTACCCGGCAAGTTTTGCGCCTCCCGAGGGTTTTCAGGCTCCTTCAGGTGTACGCGGGGCACGGACTGGGGGGGTGGTTTTTTTCCCCTGCCTTGTTTACAGCTCCAGAAGGCAAAGGAGCCATAAATCTTGGGGCACCCCGAGCCAAGGACATTTGTATGCAGCGTTCGGAGCTGCTCCCGCCGCAGCCCATTAGCGAGCGGCAGGGCCGGAGCTTCCGGTGTGCATTAACTTCCCGTTAAATTCTGCGGGAAAAGGGCACTGGAATTAACATAAACTGGATCCATCATATTGTTTGTCAGCTCGGATTAGCCCGGGAAGAGGCGATGCGGGTGGGGGGACGCTCCCCGCGAGCATCCCGTGTGCGGCCAAGCAGGGCTTTTAATTTTAAATTTCCTGGTTTTGTTTTTTTTTTAGCTACCCCTTTGCCCAAAGGATGCGCGGGATGAGGAGGATTCGTGGAGAGGTTAAATAAAAATGACCCCGCGCGTGGAGGGGGGAATGGGGTGTTGGGGTTGCCCGTGGGCAGGTACAGGCAGGGCACGGGCAGCCCCTGGGGATGTGTCCTGTCGCTGCGGGTGTGTCCTGTCCCTCTGGGTATATCCTGTCCCTCTAGATGTGTCCTGGTCCTCAGGATGTGTCCTGTTCCTCTGGATATATCCTGTCCCTCTGGATGTGTCCTGTCCCTCTGGATATGTCCTGGTGCTATGGATGTGTCCTGTCCTCAAGGATGTATCCATCCCCTCTGGAAGTGTCCAGCCCATATGGATTCAGTCCACATTCTCCACTCTTTCTTAATAGGCTTTTTATATATATTTTTTCCCTCGCTCCCATTTTCTCTCTCCCATTAGCGGATCGATGGCTCCTCTCCCTCCCCCAGATCCATTACGGCAGCTATTTCCTTTCACTAATCAATGCTTTTTCTCCTCCATCTCCCCTTCCACCCTTTTCCTTCCTCCCCCCTCCGCAGCCTCCTCATCTTCACGCTCCCTTCCTTCAATGCCCCCTCACCCCTTTGCTATCCCAGCACCCCCAAAAACCCCCAACCCCTCGATGGGGATGAAAAACCTTCATTCCACCCTAGGAAGGCACCAGCATCCCGCTCCCTCCTCATCCTGACGCGCTCTTGCAGCGTGGAGATAATGAGAATTTTTCAGATTTTTTTTTCCTTTAATATATTTTATTTTTTTGCCATTTCCCCCCCTCTCCTTCTCTCCCTCCTTCGCCCGTGAAAGCGTTAAAGGCAGGAGCGCGGCACCCGCATCCAGCAGCAGCTTTTGTAGGGCTGATTTATGACTTCAATCTTGGTTCACCCAGAGTTCACGGGGATTTGCTGTTCCTGAGGGCTAAAAGATGGTCTCACTTGACAAGTGTGACTATTGGAAATGCCTCTCCCGCTCCCTCGCGCTCTCAACCGCTGCCTTTCCAGAGAGTAAAAGGTTTTCTAATTGAGAATGAGACTCGGGGGCTGCCCCCCCTCTTTCCCTGCTTCGTTTTCAAGCCTCAGGTACCGACTGGAGGTGAAAAGGGGGAGCCGGCGGGGCTCAGCCCCCCCAAAATCCACTGCTTTCCGCCAGTGGGGAGACGGTCAGCGGTGGCTCCAGGGACTCACCAATCCCTCCCCAGCTCGAATTCCCAAGGGAAACACAAACAACCCCCCCACCCTCGCTCGCCGCCCCCCAAATTCCTTTCCAGCCACCGCGGGTTTTAAGCAAGTAAAATAGTTTATGGAAGGCATCGAGGTCTTAAACTCCCGCAGAAGCATCATCCATAAATTACCCGACGTGACTCGCTTCCCAATGCTCCCGGCCCTGNTTGATTTTTTTTTTCCTGCGCTCGGTGCAACGAGCATCCGCCCGCCTTCGGCTGTGAAATAACCCTTGTGGGAATGTTAATGAGATGCAAATTTGAGCGGCTGCTAATCGCTTTCTGGGCCAGCACGCGCGTGTGTGCTGGGTGCGTGTGCATACGTGTGTGTGATGTACACGTGTGTGTGTGTGCGCCTGTGCCTAATTAGCTCTCTGAGGTAATGAAGCAGCCGAACTGTGCAGGATGTGACCCCATTCCTGCCTGGACACCTCGTGCCACAGCTGGATCTCCCCCAACCTCCGTGTATTTGTGTTTCTATAGTACCTGCAGGGGTGTGTGTAGCTCTGGGGCTTGCAAAAAGTACCTGGGGGTGTCGTGTGTGTGCTCAAAGGCCCCCCAAATGGATGCTGTGGCCCCGTTTTGTGCTGTTGGCCTCTCCCTGCTATAGCAGAAGGATGGTCTTTATGTGTAAGGTGTTCTGAGATGTGTCAGGTCACAGCACGGACAGAGCTCTGGAGGGGGAACTGGGAGAGAGTTGGGGATGGGGCTGTAGGGACATGGTGTGAGGCTGTATATCCCCATTTCCGTGTGTCTGTGGGGCTGTGTCCCCATTTCCTTGTGTCTGTGGGGTTGTAGGAGCCTGTTTCCATATGTCTGCAATTCTATACATCTTTGTTTCCGTGTCCCCGGAGTTCTATATGGCCCCATTTCCATATGTCTATGGGGCTGTATCCCCATTTCCATGTGTTTGTGGGGCTGCACATCTCTATTTTCACATGTCTGCAGTTCTGTATGTCCCCCTTTTCATGTCCCTGCCATTCCATATGTCCCCCTTTCCATAACTCTGCAGTTCCATAGATCCCCGTTTCTATCCATGGATCTGTTTTCCTTCGGGAAGCCTGGCTGTGCAGTGGGTGTGGGGGGTCCCCCAGCCGTGCCAGCTCAGGGGGCTGTGACCCCCAAAAGCACCTGCACAAGGGTCCCCAACTTCCCCCCAAAGAGGGAAGGACCCTCTGAGGGGAAAACACTGGGCCAGAGCAGGGGGTGCCCTGCAGAGACCCCCCCACTCACAGCTCCCTCTGCCCCTTCCGCCTGCGGGTGGTTCAAGGTGACCCTTCCTCTTCCAATTTGAGGGCTTCTCATCCCAAAATCTCGTGGGCGGGAGCACATCTCGATGGATACCCCGGGATAACCCTCACCTCAACCCCTCCTGCTGCTCTGCGTTTCCCAGAGCTCTTCTCCCGGCCTTTCGGGAGCCCTCGGGCTGTGTCGCTGCTTTCCTGGCGGAGCCGCTGTTCCCAAGGACGTGGGGACCGGGAGAGAATCCACGGCCGAGCGGCGTCTCCGGATCCCTCACAGATCCCCCCTGCTCCCGCCACCCACCTTTACCAAAAACCTGGAATTACTGGTTCCATTCCGGCATCTTACGTGGCATTTTAAATCTGAATTAATTTCCTTAAAATGCCGGTTCTTGTGGAAAGGAGCTTTAGGTCAGTTCCTGGTGCAATTCCTCCGTCGTGATCTGGGGTGTGACAGACATTGTGTTTTGCTGTCACTTGGGTTCCCTCTGTGTCCGTGTTGGAACAGGGGGACAAAGAGAGGGGACGTGGGGATGTGGCTGGAAAGAAAGACACAAGGAAGGAAGGAAGGAAAGATGGGAGGAGAGAGGAACAGCCCTGCTCGGGGTTTGGGACTCCCCAGGGCCCGCCAGCTCTGCTCACTCTCCAGGACTGAACCACAAGTCCCGTGGCCGGGATGGGAGGGGTTGTGAGGATTTGGGAAGGCCCAGGGAATCGACTTGGGAAAATTGCTCCTGATCCGCCGTTAAAAAACCTCCAGTGAGAGGTATTCCTGGATCGATCCCTCTGCTCTCGCCTCTCTGGTTCTATGGGCAGTAAATTTGGGAGAGATGTGGCCCAGAGGGTGTTGATGCTGCTCCCCACCCCTCTCCATCCCTTTTGGGGTGGCTTTGGGGTCACCACCCCAAATGGATGGAGCATAGCGGGAAGGAGAAGCTGGAGATGAAGGGAGTGAAACCTGCGGGATTTTGGTGTTTTCCAAAAACCCTCCGTCATCTCTCAGGGTTTTTGTTCTGGTCTGGGGGGGGTCCCCTCGTGCCGGCCCCCCAAAAACCATCATGCACCGGCCCTGCCATCACCTCCCCTTCTTCCTCCCCGGGGTTATTGTTTTCTAAGCAAATAGAGATGTAAATCCACAGCAGCTCCCGGGCGGCTTCTCCCCGCAATTCTCGCAGCCATTTACACGTCCTCGTCGCACTTATTTATTTTTATTGAAACAGTCTAAAAAAAATACAAAACAAAACCCAAACCAGCCAGAAAAAAAAGAAACAACCCCAACCACCAGGGCGAGGAGGAGAGGAACCCTCAGCTCCGCGGGCTACCGGCAATAACGTGTATTTTCTTTTTTGCAGGAGGCTTTAGGGCGAACACTGCTCTCTTGTTCTTCGGATCACTTTGCCATCTTGTGGCTCAGGGGAAGGAGGGGCCTCACCCTACGCTCACCCCCATTAATCACCCCGACAGCCCTCGCTTGCCGAGGCCTCTCACCCTTTTCATCTCCCGCTTTGGGAGCAGCCGCCCAGCGCTGCCCCGCTCCGGCCCCGCACAATGATGTCGCCGTCGCCGTCGCCGGGGCATCCCCTCCCCTCCCCGGCGTCCACTCTGCAGCATCCCGGGTGGGGGATCCTTCCCCCGTGGCAGGATGCTGACCCAACACNGATCTATTGCAATCAGCTAATTAGTGTTCGTCGGGGCCTGGACCACGAGGGTCGTTTGGTGGGACCTGCCATAAACAAAACCAAACAGGGGGGAAAATAAGGAGCAAAAGCACAAATTTGCTCTTGCTGCATTTTTCTCTCCTCTTTGGTTGATGAGCTCCCACCTCCGGCTGGTGCTGCAGCACGGATGGAGTCGTGGTGCAGCTTGGGTGCCCCAGTTGTGCAGTTCCACTCCCACGAGTGTGTCCAGGGACAGGGCAAGGTGTGTTTGTCCGCAGGGCAGGAGGATTTTATACCATATTTTGCTTTTAAAACCCCTGGCTTGGTGGGGTAAGAGCTGCCCTGGCGGGAACACCCCAACTCAGTGGCACGAAATCCCAGCAGCTGCTGGAAAATGGCTGCTGGAAGCGAATTCCAGCTCCATCCCGGAATTAAATCACGACTCGGCGCTAACTCGATTGCACCTCACACGGCGGAAAGGTCAAACGGCCTCGTGCTCGTTCCTCAGAGCTCAGTGACGGTAACAAACCCCCCGGGCGGCCTCTCTAACAAGTCCAAAGAGGGAGAGGGGTCTGCAGGGCACCACCTCGCCCCCAGCCCTGCCACAACCCTGGATTTGTGCCCCCCAGCCCCTTCCCCTGGGTGGATTCGCACCCTCAGGCGTGCAAATCCTGCGGCCACGGGAAGGGGCAGAGTCACGGGACAGGGCAGAGCCATGGGAAGGGCACACGTGTGTTTGGGGACGTGGACAGGGCAAAGGCCACGTGGCTTTGTGTGGATTTATCATGGCCAGGGTGGGACAGGGGTGTCCATCCCGAAACATCCCCCCATCTCAGCTCCCATTGCCCACCAGCCGCCCCCAAAGGCACCCAAAGGTGTGTGGGGTCACAGCAGGGTGGGACCCCTCGTCAGTCGGGCACGATGGACCCCAGATGCCCCTCCAGCAGGTGACTGAAGCTGCTGGGTGGTGTCCAAAGCACATCCCCATTTCAGTCCACCGAATACCTGCGGGATGTTGTCCAAAAATCCAGGAAAATGGCCCAGACCCATCCCCACGTGTACGTGGACCCGGATTGAGAGGGATGAGCACGCAGATGGGGGCAGCTGCCCACGAGCACACAAGGCTTCCCTTCCTTATTAATTTAGCTGGAAACACCTCCGGGAGAGGTGCAGGGCTGGGAATTTGGGATCCCTCGGCTCCAACCCCCTTGTTCCTCTCTACCATCACACACCAACCCTTTACCTGCGTTCCCCGCAGCGCGCCGGGCGCTCTCTCCCACGCCAGCGAGCAAACAATGGGCTGTAAATAAACAACCCTGGGATTTTTAATTTTTTCCCTGGTTTTTATCGGCAATCCCGGCTGCACATTAGCATGCAAGGCGTCGGGAGCACGGCATGACCTTTCCTTGCACCCGGAGCCGGGGAGGAGCCCGGCGCGGCGGCTGCGCCGGGGCTCGCGATGCAGATTCTAATTCGGCGATTACTGTCACAAAGTCGTTTGTCACCCGCCCCGGGGAGACTCGGCGTACGTCAGCCCTCCGATGCTCCTTATTGCTGCCTTAATCTTTACAGATTGAATTAAGATTGGGGCGACTTTATCAGCGGATGGAGCCGGGTGAAGGGTTACGCGCGGGTTTCATTTGTTCGGCGGCGGAGGGACGGAGGTTCCCACCCCTTCCACCCCTAAAGAATATCAAAATACCCCCTCCCTCCAAAAAAAACCCTCCCAACAACCCCCAAACTCCACCTATTACCCTGTAATCAAATCGCCTTTGAGATGCTCTTCGGAATAAAACAAGATGGATGGGGCAGCCTTCCCCCAGCCCGCGGAGCAGAGGCGACTGCCCTCCATCCCGGTATTAATTCTCCGATTAAATTAAATAACGCGAAGGGTTGTGCTGCTTTCATTAAGCATCGTGGGCGAACGAGCTCCCTGCAGCCTTCCGGCCTCCGTGTGCTAATTAGCAACAGGCAGGAGCCACCCCCCCTCCCCGCCTCCCCCTTTTCCTTGATTATTAATCGCTGCAAGTCATAAATAGACTTTGGGGGGCTTGAGGTGGGGATGTGGGTGCACCCACTGTCACCCCCTGCCTTGGGCTCGGACAGGCTTTCTGAAGAGGCAGGGAGGAAGAGGAGGGTGAGGATCATCCCCTCCTGCTGCTCTTGGTGGGGAAATAATCAGCATCCCGAGGAGATGAATGTGTCCTGCTGACTGGGTTGGGGTTGCAATTACCTGGTTGGGGTATAAACTGCTGATAAATCCTGGGTTGTGCTGCGGCCAAAGGGATGTTTCGGGATGCTGATGTAAGAAAATGAGGGAAATTTGGTCCTGGCCTTGGTGGAGAAGCTTAATTCCCTTTGGGATATCAATGCCTCATCATGGCTAGTCCAGGCTCCCTCTGGAGTCAGTGGAGAGAACTGGCACAAATCGGGTGATTACAAGAAAACAACCCCAAAACAACCCAATCCCTCCGTGTTCAGTGAGCTGGCCCAACTCTTTGCTAAGCCAAGCTAGAAGGGGAAAGGCAAGGCTTAACCACAAGGGGAGGGTTATCTCCACCATCCCCGTCCTTGCCCTAAATCACAGCTGGGAGGGGGGGCCCTGTAGGACTCCATCTATGGGGAACTGCTGGTTAACACCCTCATCCCTCCAGCCTTTGCAGGGAAGAGACTGATTTAAACCCTGGAGCTCAGAGCTGAAAATCCTTCCTGAAAATCCTCCCTAAAACCCCACCTTGCTGCTCATTAGCTTAATTAGTTTTGCTCACTCCATTTTCAAGACCCTGGTGGCTCCTTCGAGGGCTCGGCCCCTCTCGAGGATTATTGAGTTTCACGCTGAACTTCACATGAAATGTGGTGGGGTTTAGGGGAGCTCAAGTATTTTCCACCCTTTTTCTCACCCTGAAAACCCCGGAGTTTCAGTTACATCACCACAGGGAGCATCTTTCCCCTGCTGATTTACCCCTCATGCCCCATTTTTTGCTCATATTTTAAAGCCTCCTGGCTTTGCACGTCAACGCCAGGGCTTTGCCTAAATATTTGGGATGCTCCTGCAGTATCACTGGCTTTTCCCTTCAAACAACTAGATTTCCCTTGAAAATCCCTAATAAAACGATAGGAAGAGGCATTTTCACCCCCAATTTGCTACGAAAACATCCCTGAGCTGAGGGATTTCAGCTCGTTGCAAGCTTTTAGAAGGGAACTCGCTTCGAGCTCGTCTCTTTGGGTTTAAAAGCCTGGACTTTGGCACCCGGCCCTTGGCTTTAATGGTCTTCAGCGCCTTGGGTTGACCTTTGCTTTGCAAGGAGATGCTTCACGGCTCCGGCAGAGCTTCTCGGAGCCGCCTGGCCGGGGCTCTTGGCTCCCCGGGAAGATTCATGGGACCCATAAAAACATCAGCTTTCTTTTCTAAACAAAGCTGTTGCTGGTCGTTTGCGGGGGAGAGGCTGCAGGAAGGGAGGGAGGGATGAAGGGAGGTTGATGTGCATTTTTTCCGAGCCGCTGAGTTGATTTTGCTGCTGTAAATAAAGGCAGTGGGTCGGGGGCAGGGGCTCAACCACCTCCTGCTCGTCACCCACGTGGGGACACGGACGTGGCCTTGGGGAAGGTTCTGTGAGGGGATGCTCTGCCCCTGCCCTTCCTGCCCATCCACAGGGATGAGTCTCCTTGGGATGGGCTCCAGAGCATGGTTGGCCTTCACATTCACCTTCCAAAGAGATGGATCCCCTTTTCCTCATCGTGGAAGTCAAGTGGTGACCTGGGACATCTCCCAGGGAACATTTCCTCATGGAAAAGCAACCAGCCTAAGGGTGGGATGGCCCCCGGCCCACAACCCTGTGAGGGGTCATCCCTCCTCTTCCCATCCCCAAGGGGGAAGGAGGGTGAGCTGGGAAGGGATGAGCTGCATCCCGTAAGCTGCTTTTCATGGTGGGGAATTGTCCCTGCCCAGGGAGAAGCTCCTCAGGAGGAGCTGAGCTGAGAAACTCATCTTTGCTAATGAACCTGCGGGCATCTCCGGTAAAAAGAGCTGGATCCCGCCCGGAACGCCGGGGGACGGGCAGTAAATCACCTCCCAGTGACGGGGGAGCACTTCCACTTGGACCAAAGTGCACTTTGCATGCATTTTGCATGCTCTTTAAATGCACTTTAAATTAATGTGCTTTAAACTCAAACCCTCAGTTAATTAAGATTTGCCTACCTGAGCCTTCCCTCGCAGGCACATTCCCCTTGCACATCCCAATCCAATGCCCTTTGGAGCTGGAGAAGGGCCTCCAGGTTGGCTTCACCTCATGTCCTGTGACCAAAAACACAGTGTTGGGTCCCAGCTCCTTGTTCTGTCCCTGGGGAGACAGGGCAACACAAACAAAGGGATGGGAAGATGGGAGAGATGACCCACATCTACTGGTCCACCTTTCTTCATTGGCTGTGGGAGGATCTGAAAATATCTTCCCAGGCCAAGACTTTTTACTTAAATAAGCAGCACCCCAACATCAGGGCTGGAAGGAACTCTCCAGCCCTCTCCAGGCTCTCCTTTGCTGCAAGGAGTGAAGTGGAGCCTCGGGGGGCTCTGCACAAGACCAGGGTGATGAAGAAGTTCCAGCAAACCCCTGATGGGACAAGGATCTGCTGAGCTCATTTCTAGACAAGAAAGGACAAAAATAACCGATCCGCTCACTGTGTAGCCAAAGGCGCAGGATGCAAACCTGTCCTAGTTGGAGCCACCATCCAAAAAGCTGCTCTAGACCCTCCAGACCAGCCCCATTTGTGGGGTGTTGGAGTGACCTACTCCGTGTCCTCTCCGCTCTGCCTCCCAAGGGGCTCCCACCCTGCCACCCTTCCCCTGCGGTGATCCAGTGCCAGCTGGCTCTTCTGTGGGAGAAATGAAGCCAAAAGCCCCAGGATCGGCTGTTAAGGCGTGTCCTGGCTTTAGCAGACCCCAAAGAGACAAACTCCAGGGGATTCGCTCTTCCCTTGCCTCAGAGGGACTTTGTCAAGCTTGATTTTGGAAAGAGCTGGAAGCTGTTTGGGGTCTGGTGTCTCCATGGGCTCTCTTGGGTGCTGGGATGGAGGTGGGAAACCCTATTAGTGTGGGAATGTTGGTAATTTAATAGCTGTGCCTAAATGAGGAGTTTCATGGCCAAACTCCTCCATACAGTCAACACAGAGAGACCAGCACCCTCAAGCCTTAAGGAAGGGTTAAATCCAGCTGCTCATTGCAAACCCATCAGGATTGTCCCAAAATAAGAGTTTTGCCTCCTTCCATTGACTGGACAATGACTACCCAGCTCAAACCAAAGCTGGCTGGTTGGTGAAGCAGGACAGCTCCTGTCCTTCACCAAGGTGGTTGAGCTCCAGCCTCAGCATCCCCTGGAAGGACGGGAGAGCTCAAGATCTTGGAGCAGCTCCATTAGGGAGGAGCTGGGATGCTGTAAATCCTCACTGTGCAGCGTTGGCAGAGCCCAGCATATCTATGAGGGCACATCCATCAGCATTAATCCAAATCAACTTCTAAAGTGAATTAACTAGAGCACATGAAGCCCTTTTCTGGACACTTATTCAGAATTACAGTTGGTTTAATTCAGTTTAGTTTAATTGGCAAAGCTAAACCGAGTTAAACCCGGCTGCCTTTGGAAAGGGAAGGTCCACGAGTGGGTTTAACACAATCTAATCCTGCCCACTTTAAATTCACACCCTCAGCTGATCTATTTGCCCCTGGGGAGGCAGCTTGGCAGGGAACCTGGCGTCTGGTTGTCGTTAGGGCTTGGCTGCAGACCCACAGAATCCCAGAATAAGCTGAGCTGGAAGGGACCCACAGGAATCACCGAGTCCAACCCTCAGCCCTGCACAGCCCCATCCCCAAGAGTCACCCCCTGTGCCCCAGAGGATCATCCAAGCCCTCCTGGAGCTCTGGCAGCCTTGGGGCCGTGCCCACTGCCCTGGGGAGCCTGGGCAGTGCCCACCACCCTCTGGGGGAAGAACCTTTTGCTGAGATCCACCCTAACCCTGCCCTGACACAGCTCCAGCCATTCCCCGGGTGCTGTCCCTGGTCCCCACAGAGCAGAAATGTGAGTGATGGAGCTGCTCTCCAGGCAGAGCAACCTGGAAAATCCCTTCTCAGAGTATCCGTGTGTGTCTGATGGAACTGAGACCAACACACACCCCCTGCATGGAGGGGAGAGGGTCCCATGGATGGGAAATGGGATTCTGAGGGGCTTTTGGTCTGTCAGAGAGAGGCAAAATGCAAAGTGAATCCCCTGGGGTGGGATTTTCCAGCCCTGAGAATGGGGAGATGTTTGGAGAGGTTGGGTTGGTGGGACCACCATCACTGGGCAGGGGCGAGCTGAGGGGTCTGGAGGGGGGTCTGCAGGTATCTGCACCCTCCCCGCAGGCACTGACCATCCTCCAGGACCCTTCCGGAGGTCAGACCCTGATTTCATCAGCTTTCCTCAGCAGCCACATGGTTCCAGTAGCCCCATGGACCCCCAGACATCCCACCAGGGCCACCAAACACTGGATTAGGCTTTGCCAGCCTGGGTGACTCCTGTAGCCACTGAAATGTGGCCACCTCGGGGGGAATTTGGCCCACAGGAGACCACAAGCAGGATGGGACCCTCCAGGCCTCCAAGGAATGATATCTACAGTGGAGATCATGCTGGAATTTGGCTGTAAATGACCCCGTCAAGCCGGGCAGCGGGAGGGGAAATGCCTTCACCGAGGCTTTGAGGAGGTTTCTTGTCTTCTCCTTATTAATCACAGCAAAGAAAGCAGGTCCCTTCCCCTCCCATAAATCTTGCTGTGGCATCAGCCCCGTTTGCCTGACCCTGGGCTCACATCCAGTCCCAGTTCTGCTCCCACGATGGGTAAACTGGGGAGGAGAAGCCTCTGGCAGCTCCAGGCTCCTGCGGGTGTTAAGCAGTGCTTAAAGTTAAGCATGTGCTAAAAGTTAAGCAAATGTTTCCGTGCTCTGCTGAGCCCAGACATTAAAATCCTGAGGTTTGCTTTAAATTCCTGGGATGAATTTCCTGGTGTCTCTGGAGGGCTGTCTCTTCCATTTTAGAGTGAATTTTTCTGTAGATGAGGAGAAACTTTACCTTTCCAGGGGAAATTGAGGCTCCTCTCCTGCATCCAAAGCAGGACCTGGGTGCCTTTATCACAAAGGTCCTGTTAACTTGTAAAGAAGCCTCAAAACACTGAACTTGGGGGAATTATGAATGGTTTAATTTTAACCTAAAAGCTAATCACATCTCCACGAAACTGGGCTGACCTTCTCCAGGTGTGGTGGGTGGACCCCCAGTGGTCACCAGTCCAACCTCTCCTTTCAGCGGTGGAGAAGCAGAGCTGGACATCTCTGAGCAACCCTTTCCTCTGGTGCAATTGGCTCTGAGCTCCATCCATGAGCCATCACTCCACCTCATTCCCCCAGGACCAAAAGAGGAAGGGGCTGGAAGAGACACGTCCTTCTTCTCCTGGAAATATGGTCAAAACATCCCCCGTGGCTTCCCATGTAAATGTCTTGTTTCCATCAGTTGTTGGGCAGCTGCTGGAGTGTCTCAGCAGAGGGATTGGACAGGAGCAGCTCTCCAGGTAACCATTACCAGATCTTAAACTGTCTCATTACAAAGGCAAATGGATGTTTCAGCAGTGCCCAGATGGCTCCTTAATGTCATGTTTGTCCCAGGCCAAGACACTCCTCAGAAGGAAGGAGACTTTCAGGTCCAGGTTCCCTCTGTTTAATGGACTTGGAGCTGGTTCTGTCTCTTAAACTTCCCACTGAAACAGGACAATCTGATTTTCTTCATGAAAAGTTCATTCAAAGTGTGGAATGAGTCTTTCCATGAAGCCCTGCTGGAGAACACAAGCACCTGTGGTAGGTCAAGGCCATGGTTTGGGTGTTTCCATGCAGGGATGGACCATTTCTTGGCAGAATGGGAGGGGGTTGGTGTGATAGGACTGGGAATGGGATCAGAGCCAGGGGTTGGGGTCAGTGTTGAAGAACCTGAAATGGGAGCAGAGCCAGGGATCAGGTTTGAAGTGTCAGGACCTCGAATGGAAGCAGATCCAGGGGATGGGCTCAGGACGTCAGGAGCTGAAACGGTGTCAGCTCCTGCTGTTGGGTCTTCTGTTGAGATTCAGGACATTGAGGTGGGACCAGAGGAAACATCTCCAGACCCCAAAGCCAGCGGAGGGAGTTTGGCACACGCAGAGCCCAACTCCTTCCAACAGAGAACACTGTTCGAGACCTTGGAAGCTGAAATCAGACTGGAGCCATCTCACCTCACTGGGACTCCGTAGGAGCCAGAGACTGCTCTCAGCTGGTCCCCAGGGATGCCTTGGTGGCCAAGGGAGAGACCTGGGAGCCTCCTGTGGGCTGGGAGCTCGTCCTTGGGTGGGCATGGGGGGTAATTGGGACATTTCTTCACAGCAGCAGCAGCAGAGTCTCCCTTGGAATGTCCAAGCCCCATGGCCAAAGGGAGTTGACCAAATTCCACCTAAACCCACCCTGTTTTTCCCCAGAATGACCAAGCCATGGACCAAGGTGGCTCCATCCCAGCAAGGGCTTGAGTAGACCCTCTTTGCAGGAGCAGCAATGAGGGGCCAGTGATGGCCTCTGGACTTTTGGAGGAGGTTTGGAGACCCCCACACTCATCTTGGGGGTCCCCCGAGGTTCATCCCCTCCCTTCCACACGACATTTCACATTCACTCCCTCCAACCACGATAACCCGGAGCCTCAGCGGAAAACTCGGCTGAGCTCAGGATTCCAGGAAAAAAGGGAGGATTTCTTTTCTTTTTTTTTTCCTTGAATCTCGAAGAACCAGAAAAGAAAAAAAAAAAGAGGAATTAGAGAAACCCTCACTTACTTCCAGAGAGAGCAAGAAAGATTGGAAACAATTACAGAGCACCACGCAAAGCCCTCGACATCTTTAATTCCATTGGCAAAATTAGAACGTGGGGAGTTGAGCGCCGAAAATTCGCCGGTTAATAAGAGAAGTAAAAAAGTTGTTAATCAGGCACGTGACCCTATAAAATAAAGGGAATAATTGAAAAGATATCTAATTTATCTATTAGATGCCTCCAACGCTCCCTTTATCACGGAGATGGACAGAATATAATTGGTGTGGTGAAAGCCATCAATCTTGGGAAGTGGGTTTTCCGTACAAGATACAACTATTACTGTCAGATTATGACACCATAATATCAAGATCAATGACATTTTAAATGCGCCCCAGTTATGGGCAATTGGTGACAATAAAAACAGTGACAAATTGATGAAACAAGCGCCAAATGATCTGGTGTCTAAAATAAACCATAAATAATCTTCTTCAAAAAAAAAATGGGGGAGGGGGGTGGTTGGAAAGAAGAGGGATCCCCCGAATTTGTGGGGGTTCGGGGATGTCCCCAACAGGTCGATTTGTCCAAGGGTGGAATTATCTGATTTCCACAACGGGGTGACTTTCTGGGTTGATTTAAGGGTTGTTCTCGTGCAGTTTAATAATGTTCTCGTTAACATAATTGTTGCCATAAAAAACAAGGATCTCTCTGTGCTGTGGAAGTTGCAACCAGTGAAGAGTCAATGCTGGGAACGCTGAGGGAATTTCATGCATATTTTGGCTTCGTTCCCTTGTGGAGTCCATGGCCCTTAAATAAAAGTGATCTCAGCAGCAGTGAAAACGTCTGGGTCGTTATGGAGCCCCTGGCTGCATTCCTGGGATGGCAGGGGCACGAGGATTTCCTGGGAAAACCAGGGGGAAATCCTGCTTTTTCCCCTCTCCTGGGGTGCCACCACCTCCCAGACCCCAACTGTTGACACCTCCCTGGGTGGGTGGAATAAGAGACCCCTCAGGACAAATATGGGAAGGGAGAATAGATCCAGTAGGAACGGACATGATGGGAATGGATCCCGGAGGAGCAGATCCTATAGGAATGGATCCTCTAAGAAGAGATCCTGTAAGAAGAAATCCCAAGAAAGGGCATCCTGGATCCTATAGGAGCAGCTCCTATTGAAGGGGAAGGGAAGGGAAGGGAAGGGAAGGGAAGGGAAGGGGACATCCATGACAGTTGAGTCTGGGTGAAGCCAAGCACTTAATTAAACTCCAGGAGAGGTCGGAGACGCCGCCGGCTCTGGCTCCAGCTCCACTCCCCGGGGCCGTCCCTCGCAGCCCCTCCGAGAGCCAGCAGCCCTGACCCTGAAATATTTGCCACGGAGGGAAAGGGAACCGTCCCCGCACGAAAAATAAAACAACTTGCAGCTCGATGAAAGACACCCCGAGCAAAGCCAGTAATGGGAGGTAGCTGCAAACCCGGGGGTGATCTGGGAGCAGCCAGGAGCTCCATCCATCGGGTGTGTGCGTCACTCCAGCCGACTTGCTCCAGCTTTACAAATCCCAGCCCGGGTGGTTTATGGCGCTGGGTCTCCGGGAGCAGCAGCGCTGTCATATTTAGATTTCTAATTATATTTCTTGCTGCTCTGCTGGCTCTCCCTGCACGCGGGGCTGGGCAAAGAGGGGGATTGCGGAGCGGAGCAAACCAGTCGTGAGCCATAAAAGAGAGAGAGGACAAGGTATCACCTAATGGAAAAGATCAAGATGTTCCGGCTCCTCTGCCCGGGATGGCATTAATATGCTGGGAGTCACTCTGGGAAATGGGTGGATGAACAGGCTGGGTTGTGATGCTGCTTTGCAATTTGCAGGAGCCAAGCGGAGCGTTGGCCTGTGCGGGGGAACGTCCTTCCCCGCCCGGCACAGCCGAGCTCCCAGTGCCTGTCCTTGGGATGTGCTCCTGGGGCACAGGGATGGGGGGGCACCTGGGAGTCTCCAGGGTGGGAGTGGGGTGCCATGGGATGGGGGCAGGGGGACCTCTATTCTCTCCATTCATGGAGAACCCCTGGGGTTCCTCGCAAGAGGATGATGGTCGTGGGTTGCTGGGATGTTCTTCCCCTGGCATCCTGGGGAGGAATGCGAATCATGGTTTCTCCATTCATCCATCCATCCATCCATCCATCCATCCATCCATCCATCCATCCAACAGGAGTGTTGGCCTGTGCAGGGAACGTCCTTCCCTCCAGCACAGCCTCACTCCCAGTTTCCATCCTTAGGATGTGCTCCTGGGGCACAGGGATGAGGAGGGACTTGGGATCTGGGAGGGGCACGTTGTGGGATGGAGGGAACAGGGATGGGGTGGTCCAGGAGGAAGTGGGACCCCTGAACTCTCCACTCATGGAGAACCTCCAGGGCTTCTTGTGAGAGGATGGTGCTCAAGGGTTGATGTGATGCTCTTCCTCTGGCATTCCAGGGAGGAAGATGAATGGTGGTTTATCCATCCATCCATCCATCCATCCATCCATCCATCCATCCATCCCTCCCTCTTTCTGTTCCTCCCTCCCTCCCCATCTGCCCAGACACAATTCATGGCTCTCAGGGAGGTGTAAATCTCCTCCCCCTGGCCCGAAGCCCCCCCAGCCTGGCCAGGCCGGAGCTGCCGTGGAGCAGCCCCAGGTCTGCCCTGGGCAGTGATTTCCAGCCGCTGCCACCTCCTGGCTCTCCACATCTCCCTGCCTTGGCAAGGGCTGGGCGATCCCAGGGGGAGCGGGACATAAATCTCGAGGTCACAGCTAATTCCCATTAACAAGCGACGCCGCTTGTAGGTGATTGCCAGGGATTCTTTATAAGGCTCCAGCAGATGGATGGACTCCCCGCGGCTGTAAATACAGCGCTCCACGGCCTCCGCCACCGGGAGCTGCTCCCCGGGCTCCCTCGGCTGCTTTCCTTGGATTTCCTGCCCAGATGAGCCCCAGTCAGGGGATCACAGGACATGCTGATTTGGGAGGGACCCACAGGGATCACCGAGTCCAACCCTCAGCCCCAAGAGTCACCCCCTGTGCCCCAGAGGATCATCCAAACCCTCCTGGAGCTCTGGCAGCCTTGGGGCCGTGCCCACTGCCCTGGGGAGCCTGGGCAGTGCCCACCACCCTCTGGGGGAAGAACCTTTCCCTGAGATCCACCCTAACTCCGCCCTGACACAGCTCCAGCCATTCCCTGGGTGCTGTCCCTGGTCCCCCAGAGCAGAGCTCAGTGCCTGCCCCTCCTCTGCCCCTCCCCAGGGAGTTGGACCTGCAATGAAGTCAAGGTGAGAAGAACATCAGGGCTACCCATTAACAGTGACGTTGTCCCACCATCCTATGGCTCAACCCAACCATCTGAATTGGGCCCAAACTTGATGTCAAAATCAAGGTGAAAGACAGCTCAAGGCCACCCACGGCAATGACTTCCCACCACCATGCCATGAGGGGCTCGTGACTCACTCTTGAGGGGTCTTGGGCTCAAATCTCAAGGTCTAAGGAGCTTTTTTCTGGTGTCCAAAGATGATGCTGAGCCCTAAAGGAGCTGAGGGACAAGCGAGAGACGAAGTCCCTCATGCAGGGCTTGGTCTTCCAGGTGGGATGATGCCCATGGTCAGCCCTCAGCTGCAGAGGGAAGGAGAGCCAGCACCAGGACAGGGGTGGTGGCTGCACAACCACAGCTGGAATCTCCCTCAACCACAGCTGGAATCTCCCTCAGACCTGGATTGGCTGGGAAAATGCTCCACGCTGAGGGGAGCCGGCAGAGCGGAGCCCGTTAATTTGGGAAGGGTTGTTCCAGCGAGGGCGGCAGCTCGTTACACTCATTAAGGCCCGGGAAGAGCGGGAGGAGCAGGGGATGATGCTGCAGTGGGGAAAAATTACCGGAGCCACGAGGCGAGACGGCGGCGCTGGAAGGGCTGTCGGGAGGCAGGAACAGGCGGAGGGAACCCGTGCGGGGCTGAGCCCGGCGGGGGAGCCATTTGTCGAGGATGGTTCAGGGGTAATGGAGCCTCAAAGCCCCCAAAACATCCCCTCGGGGACGGCGAAATACTCGGGGTGGCTCGGGGCTGGTTTTGCATCCTCAAAGTCGTCAGTTGTGGGGGAAAACAACTATTTGCAAGGGATTTTTCTTGGGGAGCGGGGTATATTTATTATATATATAATATGATAATATTAGATTTATTACATATATAAGTGATAGATTGTTTATATATTAATCTATTTACGTATTTTATATATTATTATACTATATAATAGATAATATATTCTTCATATTCCATACATTCATATTATTATTTTACATATTTAT
Source organism: Sclerurus mexicanus (assembly GCA_013396755.1). Taxonomy (NCBI): domain Eukaryota; kingdom Metazoa; phylum Chordata; class Aves; order Passeriformes; family Furnariidae; genus Sclerurus; species Sclerurus mexicanus. Next base: position 281,303 of record VWZF01005462.1, read on the forward strand.
ATTATATGTGACATACTATATAATATCTATTGCATAACATATAATAGATAATATATCATATATAATAAAGACGACATATATGATATAGTAGATAATATAGTCAACACCTATTTATTTATAGATTTTGATACATTATATATTATATTTCAGACTTCATACTATATATTATATTTTATATTCTATTTAATGTGCTTTCATATACATATTTCGCCCATCTCTATATTTATATTATATACATTACATTTATTTTACACCCTCAGCCTCCTCTCAAACCAAGCTCTTGTTTCCTCCCCGGTGGGTCCGACCTTTGGAAACCCCCAGAGGGCCGGGGAGGGCAGGGGGTGTTTGCCGGGGCCGGGAAACGCTCCCGCCACCCCCGGGGCCACAAATAAAGCCCTCGAGCGGCGGCCCTTGAGCTGAGCACGCCAGAAACTCGCTGGAGCGGCCGCCCGGAGCCTGCCCGGAGTTATTTATCCCCTCCTGGAGGCGCCGGCCGAGCATCCTTCTCCGAAAGAGCCCCTGCCACGGGCGGTGAGTGGGCAAAGGAGGGAGGGCAGCGCTGCTGGAACCCGCCCGGGAGCCCCGAGGGGGAATTTCGGGGGGAATCGGCCCCCCAGGGCTCCCCACCCCAGGCTGTGCCCCCTCCCACCCCACGGAGGGGGTTTGTGCCCCCCCCCGCGACCCCAAATGGGAGGGAATCAGCTCTGGAGAAGGTGCCATCCCAACCATGGGGCTCCAGCGGGGAATTCGGAGGGATGTTGGAGCCTCGAGTGGGATATTTTGGGGTTTTTTAGAGGAAATGGTGTTTTCAGGCTCCCACTGCTGAGTTACGTTTGAGCAACTTGGATTTGGGGTTGTAATTTGGGGATGGACCTGGGATTTGGGGGTTGGAATTCGGGGAAACTGGTTATTTTGGGCCCTTTGGGGCCCTTTTCCCTCCCCCACCCCATGAGCTCGTTCCCCCCTCCCTGCCCAGCTGATCCAGGAGTTGGTCCAGCTGAAAACCAGCCAAAAAAATTCCCATCCTGCTCCCCCCAGCCCCTCCTCCTTCTCCCACCCTTCCCATCCCAAAACCCACTGGGATCAACAGCATAACCCGCCGCTTCGGGATGTTTTTCCATCACAAAGAGGATGCTCAGGCTCCGAGCGAAACCACCCCCCCAACACCTCTTGAAAAACACCAATCCCTGAACCCGCAAGTCCCAATCCACGGAAAAAAAGTCCCCTTTTCCCCACCTTTTTCCCTCTTTCCTGGCCCCATCTGCCCCCGGAGGGAGCTGCAGGCGCCGGAGCCCTGTAAATATTAATCAAATCCCTCTTTTTTTGCTCTGTTTGGCTCCGCGGGATGCAAACAGATGGGAGACGAGGGGGCCTTTACCCCGCCGGGGCGCGGGGGGAGCTCCATCCTAATGAATTCCAGCGGCTTTTCCATGAAATCAATAGCGGGATCCAAGGGTGGAAATATTTTATTGGGGGCTGGAGCGGCCGGGGAGGCTCAGCTGGAGTGGGGGGATCGTGGGTGGGGGCAGGAAAAGCCTCGATGTTGAGGGGAGGGGGGTGTTTTCCTGGGAAAAGTGGGGGGAACTTGGTGGAAATGAGGGAAAAAGGGCGAGGGAGTGAGATAAAAGGGAGATTCAGGATGTTGGGAATTCCCACGGGGGGTTTTGGGGGTCCCAAAATTCAATGAGCCCGGAGCTCATTGAATATTAACAAATTGAAATGAAATATTGTAGTGCCAATTAACTCATAACTGCCCCTTATTAATAGGAATTGAGATGGATATTTCTGGGAAGTGGGAATGCCAAGCTCGGGGCTACGTGAGGCAAACCCTGACCCTCATTTATTGATTTTATTTGTTTTTTAGCTGAATTC
>VWZF01005463.1:861-12887 GCA_013396755.1 Sclerurus mexicanus
GCCCCCCGCCCCCTCCCTGCCCCCCCCCCGCGCAGCCTTCCTGCGCCCCGCGTAACCATCCTGCGCCCCACGCATCCTTCCTCCGTTCCCCCTCAGGCGCTGCAGGGCAGGCAGACATGGTGCGGCTGCCCGGGGGGACGCTCCGGATGGGATCCAGCCCCGCGGAGAGGAGAGGCGAGGAGGAACCCGCCAGGCAGGTGGCGGTGGGGCCGTTCGCTGTGGACAAACACCCCGTCACCAACAGGGACTTCAGGTGGGAGCGAAGGCTCTGCCCTCGGCGCTGCCCTGGCCGGGGGTGCCGGCCCCTTTGGGGGTGGTGCCTGGCGTCTGAAGGCTTGGATGCTCCCAAAAAATGTGTCTGTCCGAAATGAATGTCCTCTAGGCATGCAAGCCCAAGCATCTTACCAGTGTGCCTTGCAAATATCCTTCCTTATTTTTTATTTTTCCTCCCTTTCTTTCCCCTTCTCTTCCTCCTCTTCTCATCCTCCTCCCCCTTTTCCTCTTCTCTTTGTCCTCTTTATTTTTCCTCCCTTCTTCTTCCTTTTCTCCTCTTTTTTCTCTTCTTCTTCCTCTCCTCTTCTCCCTTTTCTTCCCTTTTTCTCTTCCTTTCCCTGCTCTTCTTTCTCTCCCTATTCTTTCTTTTCTCCTCCTCCCCCACTTTTTCCCCTTTTCTTCTTCCTTTTGTCTCCTTCCTCTTTTCCTTCTGCTCCTCTACTTCTCTTCTGCTACTCCTCTTCCAAACACATTCAATTTTTGTGTTTGTGCCTCTTTTTTACTCTGAGGTCTGTATTGCTTCAGATTTTGGGCTCCTGTAGGTTCAGGTCCCATCTGTAAACACCAGACCACGCCACGGATTTTATTGAAGCCCTTGTACAGAGCACTAAAAAGTGCACTGGGGGAAATGCCTTTGCTTGCCTGGCTGAGCCCTTGTTGGTTAAAAACTCTTCCTCTCACCAGAAACTGCCCAGTAATGGCAATTATTGCAGCTCAGGCAACGGGGAAACAAATGGGGTAGAACAGGGTGAGAGTATTCAGGAGTATGTGACAGTTTTTTGCATTTTGTGGGCGTTTAACCAACAGCAGCTGCAGGTTTTATTGGCTTTCACAGAATTTTTGATCTCTGCAACGGTGACATTTCATGGAAGACCTGAGTGCAGGCTGAGTTTGCCTGCCCAGGTAGCATAAAAATGATCAAGTCTGTGAACAGGTGCCCATTGGGTGGTTTTATCTGTTAAATCTGTATCAAACCATAAGGAGCTGTGCTGGGGAGGACTCTCCAGAGCTGGGTGTCTGTAGGTCATGTGCCTTTTGCCTTGCTCTGAGCTTGTTGCGTGCACAAATCGCTGTATTTGGTGGTGCAGCACTTGAAGAATTCCTACCCAGACACCTGAGTGTGTTGTATTTATGCCAGGGAGTTTGTTAGAGAAAAGAAATACAAAACAGAAGCAGAAGCGTTTGGCTGGAGCTTTGTCTTTGAGGATTTCGTGTCTGAAGAGCTGAAAAAAAAAGTCACCCAGAAACTGGAGGTAAATCTAAATCGTGAGTTTCAGTGCTGAGGGTTTTGCTTTTGCCTCTCCGTGCAGGACGTGGCTGTTCTTGGGGTTTCCTTTAGTCTGAGGTTGTTTGGCTTTTGAGCTGGGATTGATTCCTGGTGCTCCCCTGTTTACATCCTCTGTGAGCACAGTCAGAGCTGCTCCAGAGAGAACAAAGCATGTTTCAAAATGCTCCAATAATCACACTTTAAAATAGGAAAGCTAAACCAGCACGAGCCCCTCGATCTGTTTTCCCTTTCAAAAGCAGACACCTCTGCTCTGTGGGAAATCACCATCCAAATACCTGTGACAACCCAGCTCAAACTGCAGCTTTGAACCACTTGCAGACCAGCACGTGCTGCTGTGGGATGGTGTCAGGGTGGTGTCACCAGGTCAGGTGTCTCCAGCTCGCCTTTAATGTGGTGTCATTGCTTTCCCCAGTCGGCCCCGTGGTGGCTGCCCATCGAAAGGGCTTTTTGGAGACAGGTGAGTGAAAAACCCTGGGTGTGGTGAGTCCTCCCCGTGCTGGGAGCATGTGTGGGGGGGTGTGCTGCACCTCATCCACCCAGAATGGGGGGGAAGTAGCGACTGTGCCGCGTCTCCCATCCCTTGTTCCCCTTTTAATTGAAGAGTTTACCAAATCAGTTCGAATCTGCTTGCTGCAATTCTTCCCAGCCCTCCGGGCCTGGCTCCAGCATCAAGGACAGGCTGGATTACCCCGTGCTGCACGTGAGCTGGAACGACGCTCAGGCGTTCTGTGCCTGGAAAGGGAAGAGGCTCCCGACGGAAGAGGAGTGGGAATTTGCTGCCAGGGGAGGACTGGAGGGTACGTACCACAAGCTCTGACCCTTTTCCAAACGGAGGCATTGAGTAGTGTTAGTTCCATCAGATCCAAACCTCCACTCAGGGGTGTTTTCAGAGGTTAACCTGGGGGGGGGCTGAACCACTTTTGGTCTGGGAATAATACCAATATTAATGATGAAAAACAATTAAGCTGCTGTTGATTCCCATCCCTCCTCGCTTCTTTGGCAGTGTCTGTAGGGACACACCCACAAGCCCCATTCATAGAATTACAAAACCAGTCATAAAAGCCTGGTTAACAACTGGAGTGACACGGGAGTAACGGGTGTCTTTTCCTCCTTGGCAGAAAGGCTGTATCCCTGGGGAAACAAGTTCCAGCCAAACCGTACAAATCTGTGGCAGGTGAGACCCTAAAAATCATCCCTCCTCTGCTGAGCATTCCTGAGGCTGCTGGTTAACGTGGCCACTGCACTGTGTGGTCCTGGGAAGCGCTGTGGGTTTACCTGCAGGCTCCTGGGGGATTATCCAAAATAGAGAGCAGGGTCCCCCCAGCTTCCCCGGGAAACCAGAATTTCAGTGCTTCTTAAAATCCATACATAAATTTGTTTGAAAAGAGAGAGAACTTGGGAGAACTTTGGATGGTGGGTCTCTCTTGGCCAGAAATGCTGTGTGAATTTGCAACAGGGAGTTATTTGCCTAATTCAAGTGTAACACAGCCCCGTGAAATGCAAGCTTTCGTGTTGTTCCTGTGGTGGTTCTTTGCTCAGAGTGATCTTTCTTCCCACAGGGAGATTTCCCACGGGTGGACACGGCTGAGGATGGTTATCACGGGGTCTCACCAGTGACAGCATTCCCCCCTCAGAACAACTACGGTATGAGGCATCCTCATCCTGGGTGGGGGGGATCTGCATCCTGAATTAACACCAATTATAAGATCCTGTGGTTGTGGCAGAGCCTCAGAGGTGATTGGGATAGCATCAGCACCTTGACAGAATAACCAAGCCCAGAAAAGCACTGCTGGTGGGTGCTGAAGGTGGCTGATGTGCACCCAGTGCACCTCAATGCACCAAACCATCCCCTGCTTTTAATTGAAAAACTTGGCTATTTTGCAGTTCAGTGGGATGTACCTGAGAATCCTGAGCACAGTGTTTGGAGGGCAGCACATGCTGTGCCCTCACACAGATGGGGAATGAGGAGACACACTAAAGGCCTAGTTGCAAACTGGGGTCAGTTTGTAAAGAGCCTCTGGTTCCCAGTGTCCCCATTAAGCCACAGAGTTGCAGTGATGCTTTGAACGCTGTGCCCCCTCTCGTACACCAAAGTGCTTTGGCGGCCCTTGCAAATTGATCTCGTAATCCTGACACAAACCCATCCTTTCCTCAGGGCTCTACGACCTGCTGGGGAACACCTGGGAGTGGACGGCGTCGGAATTCCGGGCTCCAGGACAGCCATCCAGGCGGGGGGCTCCGAACATGCAGGTCCTGCGAGGGGCCTCGTGGATCGACACCGCCGATGGGTCTGCAAACCACAGAGCTCGTGTCACCACCAGGTAGGGCTGGGCAGGGCCCAGGGGCTGCTTTGCAGGGTTTTCCTCTGATTTGGTTTCATTTAGAGTGTTTGGATGTTTGTTCCCACCCAGTTTTTTTTGAGAACATGCTATAAATACTGCTACAACTTTCCTGCTATCAATCCCTCCCTAATTGCTTCTCAAAGCGTGTGTGCTTTCCATCGGCTGTTTAGAATTAAATGTTTTCCTTGAAGTAATTCGAGGGATGTGGAAGATGTGTCTGGTCTGTTACAGCAGGTCACCTGAAGTGATCTAAGTGTTAACTAGGAAGGAGTAATTTGGGCTTTCTCTTTCACTGTGAGAATGGGGAACACACCAGACTCGGCCTCCGACAACCTCAGCTTCCGCTGCGCTGCCGACATCCCGCCCGTCACGGCCTGGAAAAGCCGGAGCAAACCCGAGCTCTGAGGGGCCTCTTGGGAAGACCCGAGGCATTTTCTCCTGTGGAGATGATCAGTAACCCCCCCAGCTGTCCCTTTCATGAAACCCTTTTGATTTTAAAAATTAAAAATAAATACTTTCAGCTAAAACTCCTTTTCGGCACTGGGATGTCTGGGCAGGAGCAGCGATTGGGAATGGCAGGAGGGGGGGGGTTGTCTTTAATGTCCTTTTGGTGTGGTGGATATTCCAGCTCTCCTTTTGGAGTCCATTTGAAGTAAGCAGAGGGGTGCGTGTGTGTGGGGTACTGGGCCAGAGCTGCTCTGACCTCCAGCCCCACCATGACCACCAGTGTGGGGCTCCCATGAGGGACAGGGGAAGTGACGGGAGCACATCCCTGGAAGGGGGATTCATCCATCAGTCCCCCTCTCCTTGGGAAGTCCCAGCTCTGTACCACCTGCTGAGCCTTCCCAGAAGTAAAACAAGGCACCTTTATTGACCCTTGAGCAGTGACAAAAATAATGTGTTTGCTTGTTTCGGAGTGCACAGATGAGACAAAGCAGTGAGCCACCTCTCCTGGGTGTTACAAGCTGCCTGTGCACAAGCTCTGCCCCAAACCTCATGGGATGGGAAGTCCCAAGCACATGAGAGGGCAAGGCTCCCACTCGGGGCACTGCTCCTTCCATCTGCACCTCTGACTGTCCCAAAAGGGTCCTGGGCTTCCTCCTTGGGAGCCACAGCTGGTTATGGCCCTATTAAAAGGTGGCTTCTCCAAGCCCATTCCTCCAGTGGGACACACCCCAGGGGCACATCGCAGCCGCCTGCTGGGTTTGCATCTGCACCTGACCCGAGGCCAGCGAAAGAGGAGTAAAAAACCAAAGAAACCACCGCTTTGTGTTCAAAGATTTTACTCGCCTGTCATGAGCCACATCATGGGCTTACACAGCAGTGATCAGAACAGCCCTTCCTCGGCCGCCAGGGTCAGCAGGACGGCCTTGCAGGTGTTCTCGAAGAGGGCAGCCCTGTTCTGGGCCTCGCCCTTCTTCACCCAGTGCCGGTAGGTCCTGAAGGCACAGGCATCGATGAGCTTGCGGACGGGCTTCAGGGCGTAGGGGTCGCGCACCACCAGCTCCCTGGTGACCGACTTGGCCAGCCGGTACTGGTAGTAGATTCGGACGGACGCCAGGACGGTCAGGCAGATCACCTGTGACACAGGGGGACAGCTGCAGTTCAGGGCACTCCCGCGACTGTGTCCCATGGGGCTGCTGTCTGTGTGGGGGAGTTGGGAGGGGGCACAGGAGTTTGGTCCCTGTGGGGCTGGTGGAGGGCACAGGTTTGTGCCAGGGAATCACAGAATGGTTTGGGTGGGAAGGGCCCTTAAAGCTCAACTTGATCCAACCCTCTGCCATGGGCAGGGACACCTTCCACTAGCCCAGGCCACTCCGAGCCCCGTCCAACCTGGCCTTGGACACTTCCAGGGATGGGGCAGCCACAGCTTCTCTGGGCAACCTGTGCCAGGGCCTGCCCACTCTCACAGCCAGGAATTCCTTCCCAATATCCCATCTAACCCTGCCCTCTGGCAGTGGGAAGCCATTCTCCCTTGTCCTGTCTCTCCATGTCCTTGTCCCAAGTCCCTCTCCAGCACTCCTGGAGCCCCTTTAGGCACTGGAAGGGGCTCTCAAGTCTCCTCAGACCTTCTCTTCTCCAGGCTGAACAACCCCAGCTCTTTTAATGTTTTCCTGGAGGTGGGAGGCAACTTTTTCCCTTCTCTTATTTAACTCCCTTCTGTGAAAAAGCCCTTAGGAAGTACCAGAAAGCAAGCATAGTAGCCCTTGGAGAGGGGTCTCCACTCAGGCTGCAGAATCCTGCCATGGCCCAGGCCCATCAGCCTTGCAGGGAAACCCATCCTCCTGCTCCCAGGCTCCTCCTCACCTTGAACCTCCGGAAGGGGCTGAAGTGCCGGACCTCCTCCACGTCGTACTGCTGGAAGAAGGGGTGTGCCAGCGCCTCTCCAGCCGTGTACCGCTGCCGTGGGTCCACCACCAGGAACCTGGAGATCTGCAGGGGGACACCCACATGGATCCCAGGTGCCTGCAACCTCCCTCCCATCTCCCCGCTCCAGTTTTTCCCATCCCAAGCACCAACCAGGTCCTTGACGGTGTCCGAGCGGTCGTCCCACTCCGGGGAGCCGAACTGGTAGTCCCCGTTCATGATCATCCGCAGCATCAGCATCTGCTTGCGGTGCCAGAAGGGAGGGGAGCCGGCCAGCAAGGTGTACATGATCACTCCAGTGCTCCACCTGTGGGCAGCCCACACGGACCCTCCAGCCCCCCATGTGGCACCCCCAGGGCTCCCGGATGGATCCGTGCCCCAGGGGTGGCTACGCTGCCTTTGCCTCCCTGGAAAAGCAGGAGGAGACTGCCCTGGGTGGTGTCAGGGAGGAAGGCTGAGCTGCTGCCGAGGCTCGATGGGTAATGAGGAGCAGGGGCTGCCCTGCTGCTGGGGAGGGGATTGAGTTGAGCTGCTGTGGAGTTGCTCCCTGAATGCTGCAGGAGGAAGCTGTGAGATGGAGGTATTTGCCTGCCTTGGGTTTTTTAGGGGAGGGAGATGTGGGAGGGTGGGATATGGTGGTGCCAGCAAGGATGCTCTGGGGTCACTGAGCTTGGGCTGGGGTGTGCAAAGTGTCCTGCCATGGCAGTTAACGGGGGTATTAAAATTGGAAAGGGGCTGAAGTGCCCTGGTGTGCTTCAAGGGGTTGGTTTCAGACCTGACCACTGAGGACCTGAGCCTGAAGCCACCAGAGATGGTAGCAAAGTTCCTGTGGGGCTCTGGCAGGCTGTCCTGCTGGCTGCTCTCCCAGGGGCTGCCTCAGGTTCATGTATGTTTAAACAGGGGGTGTGTCTGTGTCTTGGAGTTCAACTGATTCGATTTTTATGAGCAGAAAGTATTACTTTCTCTCTTCCCTGCTGGGGCAAAGCGGGGAGACACTGGTCCCCAGGCTGCTTCTCCCCTTGCTCTGTGCCTGAGCCCTCTGGTCACCAGGACAGCCCCTCACAGCTGACAGTGTCTTTTGGTGCCTCATTTAACTCTTCCCAAACACTCACATGGGTCCCCACTGGCACAACTCTGGGGGATCAGTGGTTTGGGAACAGCCCAAGGGTGAGGTGTGGGGCAGTATCTCACTCACATATCAACCTCCTTCCCGTAGCCTTGGTGCTCGTCATCCATGGAGCACTGCAGGATCTCAGGGGCCAGGTATCCAGGTGTGCCACAGATCTCTGCAGGGACAGAGCAGAGCATCTCCCTGAGCCACCCAGGGGGTCTGTACCATCACCACCTGCCCGCCCCGAGCAGTCAGTGAGGGGGAACAGGATCCCAGGTGGCATCTTTGCAGTGATGGTGCTCACAGGGAGCAACTCTCAGTGGTGACTTGTCTTGGTGAGCTGTAGTGGCTAAAAAGTGAGTGAACAGAGTGATGGGAATGCTGGTGGAAGGGGATGCCTGTGGCTCTTTGCAGGTAGGAGTTGGGGGAAAAAACCTTAATGCTGGCCAGTAAGTGGACAGGGTAATGAGGATCAACGGGAGACAAAAAGAAATGGGAAGAACAATGGTTTTCCTAAGGGGCAGCAACCTTTTCATGGCAAGGAGAGCAGTGTGGAGGCTGAAGGCAGGCAGAACTCACATGTGAGCAGGACAGCACCCCAAGACCAGCACCAACGTGCACCCATGGCAGAGAGACTGGCTCAAGGAGACAGTGGGGCTGGAAAAACTCCACTGACTCCCATGGGCACTGCAACACCCAGCATCACTCTCACCTCACCATCCTCCTACCTTTGAGCTTCTCATTCTCATTCAGCTGGCAGGAGAAGCCAAAATCTGTCAATTTAATGTTCATGTCATCATCCAGGAGGATGTTTTCCGGCTTCAGGTCCCGGTGGACGATGTTGATGGAGTGGAGGTACTCGATCACTTCCAGCAGCGCTCGCATGATCTTCCTGGGGACGGGGGACAACACCTGTCCTATCCCAAATGCCCACTGGCACCACGCTCCCAGGGGTGGGGACAAGGACACAGCACAGGGGGACAGCTGGGTGCCATGCTGGCTGCAAGGTTGTCCCTCAAAGCTGCGCTCTGCTTTTGCAGTGTGATTTTCAGCCATCTGCAGCTGGCCTTACCTGGTTTCTTTCTCGCTCAAGGTGACTTTCTCGGTGAGGTAGTCAAAGAGCTCCCCTCTCTTCATCCTGCAGGAGGGGGAGGAAACAGAGTCAGGCAGTGGCTGAACTACAACAGCAAACTGGGGGAGGATGGCCCAGGGGGTCACTGCCCCCTAATAGCCCAGGGCACCCACTACACAAAGTAACAGCTGACTTGTTCACAAAAAGGGGTAAAAATGCCTTTATATACTGCTGTAAAACATCAGGCAGGAGGAGAAAAGGCTGTGCCTGGAGAGGGCAGGTTTTGAATAGAATCATAGAATTGTTAAGGTTGGAAAAGACCTTTAAGATTATCAAATCCAACCATCAAAGATGGGACAGGGACGGGGCTTTCCCAGTGCCATCCCCCTCCACTGACATCCATCCCTCTGCCCTGGCATCAGGAGTGGTGGCATCACAGACACCCTGGTCCCACTGAGCATATAAATAACCCACAGGGAGGCATGACAGCTCCCACCAAATGTTAGAGGGAAACCTGAGCTGCTGACGGAGGGAAATTATCAGTGGCAAGGCTGCAATGAGCTGGCTTGTTTCTGCCTTAAGCAAGAGCTGGTTGTGCCCCAACTTTGCCCTGCCTGGGCCATAAAATGCTGGGGCCAATCTGCAGAGAGGGAATGGGCCTGGGGTGCTGGACAAGCTGGTACTTACAGGTCAAACACCAAGAAGAAGAAGGTGCTGGATTCATAGCTGTCCTTCAGCTGGACTGCAATAAAACACAGGGGCTGTAAGCACAGTGAATAGCACGATCCTACTCATTTGCAAGTTAAAAATCGCTGATTTAAGTGCTGATTGAATTAATGAGGAGTTGATCTGCACTAGTGTTCTGGCTGGGAGACAACCTGGGCACTGCTGGTGCATGTGTGGAGGCAGAGGAGCCCTGTGTTGCATTAGGACCATCAGGGCCTTCACCCCAAAACCCCTTCTTGGGGACACAGTGAAGAAGGAACGGGGCAGAAAACCCCCTTGCCCTGGTGCTCAGGGGCTGACTTACTGACGTTGGGGTGGCCTGAGACCTTGCGGAGGATGTCGATCTCCTTGGTGGTGGCTTCCCGCAGCTCCTGCACCTCCTTGGGGGATATGTTTCCTGCCGTGATGTCGATGATCTTCACGGCATACTCCTGCCTGGTGGTTTTGTGGATGCACCGACGGACAACGCTGCTCACCCCCCTGCCAGGGACAGCACAGACAAGATGGGGCTCCCATTTTCCTCCCCATCCAGCCCGACTTCACGGCCGTGCCATCGGCACCTAGGCTGGTTGGTATTTTCATGCACGAGCGGGTCTCGCTCTGTCACCCTGTCTCGGTGGGACAGAAGGTTTTGAGCTGATGGAAAGTGCTGTTCCATGCTATTTTTAGCCCCATGCTGCTGTGGGCCCTGTTTGTATCAGATTCCCGGGGAACACTGTTCCTAACAGGTACTGGAGTACGTGAAACCAAAACAAGCTGTTTGCCAAGAACAAGCTTTACCTGCCCAAAACCTCCTTCGGCTCATATTTTTCGTAAAACTCCTTGGATGAGTTCCAGTCTGGTAGTTCTTCTTCCTTGGTCATCTCTGGCTCCTATCTGGCAGCACTCTGGGCTCGTCTGCGGGCAGAAAGGGGCTGCAAGGAGAAAAGGGTGAGGACAGGCACTCGCTGTCCCAAGGGCTGGGACCCTCCATCCCTTCTGGAGGAGAAAATACTGAGGAGGAAGAAGGAGGATGATCTTGGACCAAAGACCAAAGGGGTTATTTTTCTGGCTGGAAAAGCAAAGCTTTGCCCTAGGGACCATGAGGAGATTCCACTGAGAACAGGAGAAATCCCACTGGATTCCCCCATAGCCTGGCTGTCCCAAGGGGCAGACCCAGCCTGGCTGGGGCAAGGCTTTGGGGAGCAGCACCTCAGAACCTGATCCCTTCCCCACACGCAGCTCACCAGAAACATCACCCCATGCCAACAGCACCCAAAGTCCTTTGCCAAGTGCTGGAATCTGCTTTTTTTTTTTTCTTGCCTTTTTTTTTTTCATTATTTTTAAGATGATAAAGTTACCCTTGCCTAAGAATAAGGAGGAAAAAGCAGTGTTTAAAGGGAAGGGAAAAGGACTAAGGTGGGAAAACAGGTGGTGAGGGCCAGTGAAGCAGCATGAGGAACTCAGAGGGTCAGGGTGCAGGCAAAGGACTGGGTGCTGTGGGGTCAGTCAGGGCCAAGCCAGCATGAGGACAGCAGCTGAACAAGCTTCCTCAGCCACTCAGGCCAGCAGCCTCCAAAACTCCTGGAAGGCTCTTATCCCATTTCTTTTTCCTATTTCGGGATTGGGGGTTTTTTGATATGTGCTGCAGTTGCTGGAGGCGGAGCAGTGTAACAGTATTTTGGTAGAGGAAGAGGGGGGGGGGGAAATAACCAGTATTCCTAATTTTTACTGGCTTTTCTCTTTAAGTCCTGGGAACTCGATGTTTTCAGCTTGTTTCTCTGCCCATACATGGAGTCCAAGCAGTTAGGATGGAAAGCAGCTCTTACAAGCTTGGGCAACAACCCTTTCCCTTTGGGGTGACACTTTGTTGCTGGGGAGGGGACAGAGGTGGGCAGGAGATCCCCAAAACTGCAGGCTTTCCTTTGCCGCCCTCTCTGAGGTGCCAATAACTCTGCCAGGGCAATGCCATCTCTAAGTACGCTTAAATCTCATTATGAATGCGTAATCTGTCCTGACCTGGTTGTAAGGACCGATGTGGTGTTTTGGGTGTCTGGCTGCTGCTGCTGGGAGGGATGTCTAACACAGGCTGGAGTGTTCCTAAACAGCCACGAGTTTGATTTAATTTACAAAATCTCAGCTGTTGAAGATACTACAAGCAATACTAAAACAAGTCCAAGCTGGAATTATAAACTAGAGGCATGCATAGGGAGTAGGGAAAATAAAATATGTCTGAGGTGAGGGAGAACCAACAACTTGGATTATTTTTTTAAGTGAAAAATGCAGATCCTGGGGGCTGGTGCTGTGGGGAAGGGCTGGAGGCCGGAGAAGCCTGGGATCTGCCTTCTTCTGGGAGAAGAGAGCCCAGAGTTTGTGTGGAACACCCTGGAATTGTATCAGCAGCCAGTACAGGGCTCTAATAGATACAGCAGGGCAGCACAGGGGGAATTTTCTCCCTAGAGGAACAGAGGGAGATGTGCTGGGCATCACCCCCCGCCCCCAGTGCCACATGGGGAGGGGTCCAGGGCTCGCCTCGGTCAATATTCAGTAACGTGCAGACACCCATGGGGATAACTCTGGAAAGCTCAAGCTAAACCCAGCTTTTAGGCCAGCACTAAAGCTCCCCCCTGACCCTCAGCCCCCGCCAAAAAGCGGCTCCAGCAGCCCCGGGGGTGTTTGGGCTGCAACCCTCCCAACACCGCCCGGAGAAAACAATGCTGGAAACGGGAGTTCTGCAGGGCAGCGACCCCCCTCCCAAACCCAAACCCAAACCTACACACACCACAGGCACACCACACACACAGAGACACAAATCCAACCCCCCCTACACACACAAACCCCTCACAAACCCAGACCCACACACACACA
>VWZF01005463.1:20522-49002 GCA_013396755.1 Sclerurus mexicanus
GGGCCATCACCGGCTCCCTTGGGGCCATCACCGGCTCCTTCGGGGCATCGCCCGTGGCCGGAGGGGGAGGCACCCGCAATTCCTGTGTTGTAATCCATGGCAATTAAGTGGAGCGACGGGCGTTTGAGTGGTAAAGGCTCGTTAAGAGTGAAGTGCCGGGGCTGCGAGTGGTGGTTGAGGCCAAGGTAAACATGTGCGGTTGCAGATGGCTCGGTCTGGGTTGCATTGCCGCTGTAATGTCACCTGGCGGCACGGGAGGGGGTTTTGTGGCACAGAGGGAGTGCCTCGGTCGAGAGAGACTCGGATGGCTCTGCAGCAAAAGCCCAGTCCAAACCCGAGTTATTTTGCAGGAGCCCAGTCAGTTTAGCTGTTGTTTTCTACCGGTCCGTGGCTCTTATTTCTTTTGGGAGAGTCATTGTATAAACTTTAATATGCTGTTGACTTGTCACGGAAGTCACTGGTTGAATTGCAGAAACAAAAAGATTTACCCTGCTGTGTAGTTAGAAGTGATTCCATTGAAAACCTGGCACAGGAAATAGTTCCAGGTGGACACGATCTTAAAGGTCTTTCCCAACCTTAAGGATTTCATAGGTGTAATTTGGCAAAGAAACTCTCCTAAAAGCATATTGTCACATATCTCAGCTAAGGGAATAAGGATTTGTCCATCAATCTCAGAATTGCTCAGAGCATAGAATGTGTATCTCTGTGTGTGTGCATAGATATACAGGCACATAAAGGCCTCCACTAGAAGGAGGTGGGAAAGAGGGTTTGGTTCTTGACAAATCTGTGTATTAAATGCTTCCTCCGTTTCTTTAATGAGAATTTTGTTATTGCTGTGTTAGTGCCTTCAGCTGAGATTTATTTTTCCCCTCTCAGTGTAACCTGTGCAAAAGCTGACACAGTTTTTATAAAGATACTTGCTGCACCATTGTAAAAAGCCAATTGTGGAGGATATGCCTGTACTCTCTCAGGGTCTAAGCTGTTAAATTGTTGAGGCAAAACATACAGGGATCTCAGATTCTTAAAACCTCTTCTGTGGTGACAGCAGTGGGATTGTGTTACAGAGATCTGTGTCTCTGGGTGTCTCTGAGGGGACTCTCCTGATGGAGTGAGGGCTTTAACTCTGCTTTTCTGTCTGTCCCCAAGTAATTTGTGAAGGTGCTTGTTCACGTCTCTGTTTGAGAAGTGCCCTGAAGTGAGAAGTTTTGATCTAACTAGGGAAAAGACTTAATGAGCTCACTGGCCAGATAACATGAAACTATATAAATTAAAACTATGCATAGACTGCTGAGGTTAAACCAGGTAGTCATAATTTAATGGTTAGACTACTCATCAGCAGTCTGACTTTCACCACCAGGAATAAAAAGGGAATAACAGGAATTTAATCATCAAAGTAGCCTGTTCTTGTAAAGGATAGGTTCTCCAACAGCATTTTATTGCTGCTGCAAGTGCTGCTAGTGAGACAGGGAATTTGATGTAATAGTTTTGATGTGTGTTTACTAAATGCTCAGGAGAAGGAAAACACCTACAGATATAATTGGACTTATTTCTAATTATGGAATCATGCTTGGTAATTATAGTGTTCATTAGTAGTGCAGCAGCTGACATGTTGAATATGCCGTGGCAAGGCCTAGAAATACTTTACTGTAGGAATTCTTTATAATAATGTGAAGAGTTAGGGATAAAAACACCTAAAAGTCTCACTAGCAGTTGCTAGGAGAGTATGCTTAGAGTGAAGTATTGCAAATGTCAGGAGAGCTCGTGGTGGTTGGAGCAGGTGGTAAAAGGAGTTTGTGGGAAAGGAACTTGCAAGTTCTGTTCAGTCAAACCATATTTGGAGAAGAATGTGCTTTCCATGCTGCAGGACACAGACAGAGGAGGAGTGTTGCTGAAAAGTAAGGCAGGAGGGCAAGCGATGAAACTTTGAAATAAGAATAACCCTGGAAGAAATGAAACTTATTTTCCCTGCTGCCACAGCTCCCCATCCATCAGTCACTCTCACTTTCTCTAACTGAATATTCCTTGTTCCCACATCACCAAAGTTTCTCTGAAAATTGACTTCTAGGAGGAAGTTTTAACTACAATTTAGGCTTTACTGGGATAGTAGAATTTCAAATCTTGTGTTCCAGCTTTCTCACATGTAATGCCGATTTAACCTTCATGTGTTTCTTTCCTCATTAGGCTGTTACACTGGAAATCAGAAATTATTTGATTAGCTGATTAGCAGAGTTAACTCTATAGAGTTAAGTGAGTGACAGACTTGTATTTTGTGGCTTTTACTGCCTTGTAGGGTGTTCATTCAGTTGTGCGACTTTTATTTATGCTAAATTTGGTGATGGAGTGTTAACAGCCTTCATATTTTGAGTCTTGACTCCAACAGTGGCCTGAACTTTAGAAAGCAGTGATGGGATTAATTTTAAATCTAGAGAATAATTAGAATAAATTAGTTTATTCCTCCCTGAGCTGAGTTTCTGGTATTTGGGAGTGAGTTTTTTCACTAATAAGCTGATGGTGTTTCTAAGTCTTGCTTTTAAGCCCAATCTGGTATTGGCACAACAACAAGAACAGAAATGTAAGGATTGCCAGCATGCAGAGGGAGGAGCACAGAAAATCTCCTATCAGAGCCTGACTCATACAGAAGATTATGTTGGAGAGATAACTTGCCGATGTCCCTTACTCAAAACAGGAATGGTCAGCATATTTCAAACTTTTATCATGGGAGAAGTTCATTAAATAGTTTTAAAAGAAAAACTGCTAAGGACTGTGTAATAAAGGAAGGTGTTAAGGAAATATCTAATGTTTTCACTGGCAATTACTGTAGGTGTTTTAAGTGAATTGCTGTCTTTTATTTGAGAATAAGTGGCAAGAATTACTTTATAATGAAACTGGCCAATAGCAATTCCTGAAAAATATTTTTAGCCTTGCTGTTACAGTAGTTCCACAGGGGGAATTAAACCAATAGACAGGTTTCAAGTAATATGGAGAGTGCTACAGCTTGAAATAAAATGTCACTTTTAAGTAGCAATGCAGAGACCCAGAGCTTTTTGCCCTGATCTTCTGTGTGCCCTGGGAGATTTGGAGGTCTTCTTGTCTTGATTAAGAAGGTTCCTGCAGAGCAGATTAGCGGAGGGCTCTCTTTTTGAAGCAAGTTTGGTAGTCTGGAGTGCATTAGTGCTGTAACAGCTGTAACACAGACCCGAGACAGCACGAAGGACCAAAGGGCACCTGTCACTGTATATCTTTAGCAATATTTGCAGCTACGTAAGTGAAGAGCCTTGGCACAGTCAATATTGATCTAGGTTAACATCGTTAGCTGATTACTGAAGAAATTCTGCTGTCAAAGTGGGATTTAAATTATCAGTGTTCTTGTGAATCCAATTGATAGATGGTGTGTTGTAGGAATTCCCTGGTCTGAATTGTCTGCTAAGGTCTTGGGTTGTGGTCTTGTGTTTGAGCCACTCTGAAATGCCTGTTCTGAAAAAGCCTAATACCCTAGAACAGTTTGTGTTCCAGATCATCTATTGGCAGCCCCCCTTCCACCAGATCAAGTTGCATGTCTGCCCTGTGTCTTCTAGTGGATGCACCAAAGTCATCACCTGGTAGCTCCTGAAAATACATTTCTGTAAAATGTGTGTTGTGGACAGGTCTGTGCAGACATGCAGTTTGCCGAGGGTGTCCTGGGGATTACTGTGTGGTTCTGCTCACCTATAAATCATTGTGAACAGTGAATTTACACCTCTCTAAGTGTCATGTTTGCTTTGCTTGCCTTGTCCTTAAGTGCTGTGTTGTGTGAGTGTAGCCGTGCTGGTGCAGAGCTCATTCCTCTGCAGGGTGGGTGTGCTGTGAGGTACTGCAGGTAAAGCTGACCAGTGCTGGCTTTTCACTGAAGAACACCCTGCTGGAACTGTTGTTCTGGTACATCTTTACACTGTGGCAGAGAGCAAATTGACAGCAACAACCCCACTGTCCAAGAAAATGGGACATGGAGCCAAACTTCTGAGAGCTCCTCCCTAACCTGGTGTTTAAACTGCAGGTTCCCATGGAATTCTGTTGTGGAGCAGTTCCTGTACACTTGGTGTCTGTTGAGTTTGCACAATTCCAGGTTAAGAATGTTATTTATCACTTATCATTCATATTCGTGGTAAATTCCTGGTATCCCAGCATTATTTTCCATCGCCATTCCTGCAAGCAGGCGTTCAGATATACTTGAGATTTACAGCTGCAATTGTTAGTGACTGATGTGAGAAATGCTAAAGGTAGTTTGGTGGTGGTAGCCAGAAAAATTTGTCTAGTCTCTTCTTGTGAACCAGTGCACACAAATGAGGCCCAAGTGCTTTTTAAAAACATTTTGCTGGTTTTTCATATCTTTATCTTATTTGAGGGGTTTTTTTTTCCTGCTTATATTGTATATATCTCACATAAGGTAGCTTGTTTCTTTAACCTGAAACAAGTTAACTGTTTTTGTAAGACATCTTTGATTCTGCATAGGTAAAGGTTGAAGTTTGAATTAACTGAGGGCAGAACGTGGAGCAGCTGGTGGTCACTCCACAAGAATCATATTTGTGGTTCTCAGGCTACAGGAATAGTTTACCTGAAAATGTTTCCTCCTGAACTCAGCTACAAACTGTCCTGCCCTTTCCTATGTGTGGCTGTTCCTTTCTGAGTGTTGCCAAGTGTTAGACAGCAGGTGGAACGGGGCTTCTGCAGCTGCATTTGTTGGTTTTGCTGTCTGAGGGGAGGGCTGGGCATCTCTGCTCTGTTGGTTGGGCAGGGGAAAGTTGGAGCGGACAAATCCAGTGCCAAAGGGGAGGGAGACTCACAACAATTCCTTTGCTGAAGAGAGCCCTGCCCTGGGAGCTAAAGGGCTCTGCCAGCTGGGCCAGCAGCACGTGCCCCAACAGGACTCAAACTGGTACATAATGGGCTTGACTGGGAGGCAGGGAGCAGAGGCTGGAGGGTGAGAGCTGGGAGGGATCCAGAGGTTATTCCGTGTGCTGGGGAAGGAAGGTGTTTCAGGAATGTTGGTAGATAGAAAACACCGTTATTACTTTTAAAGTTGCTCCTAAAGCTCCAGAAGCTGATAATTAAATGATTCTGCCACCCCATCTTTCTAGTAGAAAATTAATGATTTAATACTTCAGACTGATAAAATACATGGCGGGAGGGACATCTTTTATAAAGTGCCTGAGCTGTGGGAGTCTTTTAGTTTATTTTCCAACCTTACAGTGCTTACACAAGCACATGTATTTTTTCTTTCGATAAATATATAATTTCTAGCTTGACTGGAATTTGCAATAGGGCTGAGAATTATTTTGTCTGCTGCAAAGTAAATTTAACAAAGTGCCTGTAGTTCAAACTCAGGCTTCATTTGCAGTAGCTTAATAGAAGAGATTATGTAGAAGAAATACAGTGCTGTTGGCTTGTAGCTTGAATAGCCAGTGCTTCAGTAAAGGCTGCTATAAAATAATTAACCACTGTCTGCTTGAGATTTTGCTGATGTAGACACTGGGATTTTTACAGACTGTTTCTGAAGTGGAGCTGGAGGATATATAGCACAAAATCTCATTTGTTTATGCTAAATACTGCTAATAGATTTAAACGTGAAATTAAGTGTATCAAAATTTTTGAGCAGTCCTGGCAAGTTTACTAATGGGAATTTTTAATCTCCTTTCTTGTGGCTTCTAACTGAAGGCTTTTACTTAATTTATTAAAACTGTTAAGAGTGGCCTAAGCAACCTTGAAACCATGAATTAGGTTTAATCCAAAATCCTCTAGTGAAGTTGGAAGGAAGCTGCAGCCAAAGTTTCTTAACATTGCTAAGTATTAACATGCTCCAGGTCCTTTGACCTTTATATGAGCTTTCACTGAAGGCAGTGTGTGAGCACAGGCCAGCTCTGCTCCCCTCTGAGAGCTTCCTTTCTGGACCAGAACTTGTCTCAGAAGTCCAGTGATGCCTAAAGAAAATGTGCCCATCCCTTGTCAAGAGTAGCCTTTTTTTAGGAAAATTATGTTTTGTTTCCTCAGGGTTGCAAAGTGGTAAGTGCAGAATGTCCTCAGATTTTTTGATCCTATCATCTCCTAGTCCCCTGAAGGGTTTGAGCATTTTCAACTAGTCCTTGAGGAGACCGGAATGTGACCTGGGAATTATGTGCTTTGTTCAAGGCACTTCCTCTGGCTGATGTCAGGGACACGATGTGAAGCCAGCTGGACCTGACCCCATCTAATATGGTTATCTTCATGTCAGAATGAATATACAGTGGTTAATACTCTTCTTGGCACAAGAACTAAGGGTTAAAAGGTGAAGTTGAGGTGATGTGATTCTGGTCATCCCCAGGGGTTGTTGTGGAGGTCAGAACTATGTGCTCAGAAAGCAGCTGGTACATCCAGGAAGGTTTCAGTGTAGGCTACTGAGTGTGTTGGTGCAGGTGAGGCCCCAGTTCAGAAGTTTCTTAAGCTGATTCTTTACCTGATGATGGTTGAGGTCGAGGAAAGTGTCCTGGGGAATGATCTCTTCATCAAAACTGTTAAAAACATCTCCTGCAGGTACCTGTCAGAACTGGGCTGCTTGGCTAGAAAAACCCTGTAGGGTTTCTTACAGGGAGTGGATGGGGCAATAATGTAACTCCTGGCTAAATACTTTTTGTTTTGTTTGTTTGACTTGCTGTGTTTGGCAGGCTTGGAATTCTGCTGCTTTTTGAGCAGTACTGATAACTTACAGCTTTTAACTTGTTAAACATGGAGGTTGTTTAGTTGTCCTCTAAAATGGATGAGATACAAGTGTACTAAATGAGGTTCTCATTTAGTGGCCTTTTATCTGCTAAATTATGGTAAAATGTTTAAAGTGCATCCCATAATATGTTGTTCTGGAGCATAGGGGATGTTCGTAATTGTGCCAAAGAGGTGATGATTTCACAGTGTAAGGGTTTTTTTGGAGGTGTGTCACTTGTGGATCACAGTGACCTCAGTTCTAGATTTCCTGTTAAGAAGTGGCAGGTGAATGCAAACACTGCTTTAAACTTGTAAAAGTGCAACAGTGCCGAGCTTTAAACACCTCGGACCAAAGGGGACAGTGTTTACAGGGTGGGTAATAACTTTCAAGACCTAATGCCCGTTGGACTGAAAATCACTCCATGGGGAACTCCATGAACAATTTGTCTTGGGTTTCTTGAATCGCTGTTTAACTTTTTTATGAGTTGTATGTGCAGATGGGGAATGAAACAGACTGTGCTCTTGAACAGAGAGGGAAACTGAGTTACTTGAAACACGCACAAAGATGTCTTAATGGTTTGTTTTTAAAACTTCCTTGTAGTTAGGTCAGATTGCTTGTCATTTTTAATAGGAGTGAAACTCGGGCGTGGTGAAAGTGGGCTTGGCCCGTGTGTTTGTCACAGTGCTCTGAGTCACTCCGGGTGACTGCAGTTCTCACTGTGGATGGAGCTCTTGGCTCTTCAGGGATGGGAGCCACAAATCAGGACCAGGAGAACGCTGGTGATAATTGGGCTATACTTTCATCTTGCTGGGCAAGCAACTGTAATTGGTGCAAGGTCATTTTACTTAGTGTTGTGTATCCAAAAACTGATACAAGTGAATAGCAATTATTCTGAATTATGTTCTTTGTAAGAAAGGTTTCATGAAGGACTTCTGAAGTTTTATTTCTTGAATCTTATCCTGTTATTAGGACTTTCTTCTTGCTATTTGCTTACCATAGTTTTTTAGACTTCTCAGTTATCGTGTCAGATGTGTTTTGCCTGATTTTAGTCTGAGAAGGAAGATTATCCTACTCAGTCTTTCTCCTTCCTCCGGTTGCTTGCTAAAGTTCTTGGGTCATTGTGGTTTTTAATGGGTTTTAGGACCTCCTCGATAAAATTTAGAGCTGATTTAGCCTCTTAAGTAGAGAAATTAGATTCAAATAGAAATATACAAAGTCTAAATATTTTTCTTTTCAGTTTGATGCAGAAAACTTGCTCACACTTCCAACCTGAAAAGGCTGGGAAAAGGGCTTCATGTTAAACCACAGGCTGCTTAGCTGCCTTCAAGTGTGTGCAGTAAGATGTGAGATTAGAGACTGAAATTTAATACTTCATGTCCTTAAAGCTGCTACAAGGCCGACAAGATACTTAATGAACTATTGCACGTGGAAAAGCGTTCCCCGTGCTCTGACCTTGCAGTTCCACGCAGATCACTCCGGGCTGCTGACTCTCAGGAAGGGCTGCAACTCATTATCTTTCCACCGGCAACATTTTGGTCTCTAGCAGGATAACTGCAGGGTCAGGTTGTGTAGAATAAAGGTTCTGATGTTTAAGTTTGCCTTCAAACGCGGCAGGATCTCCTGAGCATCAGAAGTGAGAGCGCACAGGTAGGGCAGGGGGAGGGAGGGGCTCAGCACCACAGGCTTCACACTTTGAGTTTTGCTGTGCAGCCCCTTGGCAGGGAAAGCCTGAGTGTGTTCAGATACAGTTCATTGTCACCCTGCAAAGAAGGCTCCCTCGGAGACTTGAACAATAAACTGCGCCTGTGGATAGTTAGCTGAAGTATCTGTCAATGTAGTAATACAGAAAAATAGAAGTAGGCTAGTAAATGCAAAATGATGATACCTTTAGTATATTTGCCTGGCTCTTTAGTACTGCCTTGGTGCCTGGACAACACGAGACAATTGTTACATGTGCTGTGACATCTTATCAAAGTAAGGCTAAAAAATAAACAGTTCTCACTTGAAATCCAGATAACATTCAGTATGTGGGAGGAGAATCTTGTCATAGCAGAGATTCTTTGGAATTTGCAGTATTTCTTTATAATGTTTGCATAGTAGTTCCATGGTGTTTGGTCTTTTTTTTAAATCCCTCTCTGGGAAGTGTGTGGCTCCCTTTGCTGTGAGTGCTGCACTCGCATCCCTCTCCCCAGCTGCTTTTCCAGATCCTTGGGATCCAACCTCAATGCTGCTGTGCCCACAGGATGGACAGTGGGACTGTTTGACCCTGGTAAAGCAGTGTTGGTTGAAGCTTTATATTGGCACAAAAGTTTCACTTGAGGCATTTACAGGATCTGAGACCAAACTAGTTGAAAATATGTTTGGCATTTTCACTGTTTATGCAGTAAATGTGCTTGCGAAGAATTGGGACCCAATTTTCTGCTGGGGTTCTTGGGGAGAAGAGCACAAGACTTGGATATAGTAGTTAATTCAAATTTAGTAACTGTCTGCAATTAAAATGTTGAATTTAAATATGTTTTGCAACTACTGCACAGATGGCTGTGAGACTGTGAAGTATTTGGAGATGGTATTAAATTATACTTGCTGTGGCACTTTTTTCTGTGAGGAAACTGCTTGTCACGTGGGGGTAGCCTGTCACTGGTCCCAAATGTGTGGTGAGTTCTGTCAGCAGCACTCCTGCCCTGTGCAGACAGCAAACCCGTGCCGTGTCTTGGTTTAGCAGGGCATTGCCCCTAGAACAGGAAACTGGCAGGAAACTGCACTTTCCTTGGCATAAATAGGACCCTGGAGTTTTCTGCTGGCCCCTTTTTACGTAGTTATGTGGCAGTTAACCTGATAATGGGAACCAAGCCTTGTGTGGTGCTTGGCTTGATGCTCCAAAGTGGTGCTGGCAGATACCCTGATGTTCTCTTCTGAGGGAGTTAGGTTGCCTGTAGGAGTAGTGTTAACCTCTCTTCATCTTTTCAAGTGACACTAATAAATGTGGTCCTCACTTTGCTTTGTGAATAATGGCATGCTCTGCCTTGGGGCATGAAATTAATGGTTTCTAGCACAACTAAGTTTGCTAATTTCATCTTTTATCCTCATTGCAGCAGCAGTTTTGTAGGGCTTGTGCCGCTTTCTGTCTTATCACCAGAAAGTTGAAAGTCACTGTGGGGAATTCAGGTGTTAGTTCAAAGTGTCACACTGTGCAAGAGCTCTGACAAACGAGGTCTGTGGATCTTGTCATGGTGCCATCCCCAGCTTGTCTGCTCGATGGGTTCTTCCCAAGGTGTGAGACTCATCAGGAGCAGCAGAGGTGCAAACATAGACCTGATTTGCTTTCTCCGATGCCAGCGGGGCGAGCGCTGGCAGAGCTGGGGACAAACCCTTACCGGTTGTGCCACTGTCCCTCAGCTGTTCAGTGACCAAGTGTCCAGCTTACTGTGGTGGAGAGAACTGCTAAAGCTGTCAGGTACTGGACAAAGCAGCTTCAAACACAGCTCTGGGAAGCAAATGTGGTGTTTGGTGAAGTTGCAGCTGCGTGAACTCGTAGCTTCTGGTGTGTCAAATAACTTGATAATCAGCAAGGTGTGGCATAAAGCTGTACCTAGTGCTCCCCCTGTTGTGAGCTGCTTGGTTTTCCAGGATAACCCTGAGCTTCCCATAGGACTCCAGTGGTTGTGTCAGAATATATGCATCTCTTTTTCCAGCAGGGATGAACTGAAAATACTGATGTAAAGCAATAGGTGCCCAAACAGGAGTTAATTGGTTTCACTGTTTTACAGATGGGGTCGAGGATTCGGTCTGTTGGGTTCCATCTTTGGAAAGGACAGTGCAATAAATCAGTCAAACAGTGTTTTTGGACTCGTGTTTTATATACTACAAATGCTACTTGGTAAGTATTAATTCATTTCAGAGCCTAAAGCATATAGAAGGTGTGTGGTGTTGAAGGAGAAGTGCAATATACATTGCACAATCTGCAAGAAGCCAGATAAATGCTTGGGATTTTCATATCTTTTTTTTTTTTTAGCACCAGTCTAATGATACATCTGTCCAAAGGGCTTAAAAACCCGACTGATAACAAGAGTAATTGCATTTCCCTCTGCTATGCTATTAATAATACAAGTGTCAGGACAGTTTCTGTGCTGGTATTTTCACTTCAGTATATTTAGCATTGGATTGCATGATAGAAAAGAGAAGAAATAAAAATGGAATTTACAAGTTTTACAGGAGAAACAGGCAAAAAAAGTGCATGAGATATAATGTGTACATATCTGTAACTGTGGTCTGCTATAAAGCTGTTAATCATGATAGACATAACTTGACCCAACTGTAGCTTTCCCACAACTCAGGAATACGGAGGGTGGTTAATATAAACATAATACTCCTTATCACAGGACTGTCAGACAGAACTTAGATGCTCCCCTCCAGATAGTGCTTTCTCAGCTGCCTTGAACTCATGGTATTCTAACCAGCCCTTTATGTACCCCACGCTTGCTGAGTACCCCCGGTGTGAATTACAGTGCTCAGGCTTTCTGCTTTGCATGGAAGGGCCCGAGAGCAGCCCTAGTAACTCTCTCTCTCTTGTTGCAGGTATGACAGCAAGTGCAGTAGCAGCTCTAATCCTCATGACATCCTCCATAGTGTCTGTAGTAGGGTCATTGTACTTGGCATACATTCTGTACTTCGTGCTGAAGGAATTTTGCATTGTCTGCATCATCACATACTTGCTGAACTTCATTCTCTTTATCATCAACTACAAACGACTAGTTTATTTGAACGAGGCCTGGAAACGGCAACTCCAACCCAAACAGGAATAACGCCTGTTTGAACTCTTGACTGACAGTCTGAAGACCCAACTTCCATTAAGTTTATTTTGCAGTAATTTTTTATTCTCCATATCAGACACTTTCCCCGAGAATCATAACTGAATTTTTAATTATAAATTTGAAGGGGCCCCCGATAATTTTTCTGTGCTAATCTTCAGTTTAAATGTGGTTATGAAAGAAAGCTCTAATACAATCAAAGACAAGCTTTAACTTTACTTTGAAGGAGTTTTAGCCACAGCAAAACCTAGACTCTCTCTTCCCCCTCCACTTGTGAAGTGGGTAACACTTGCTATAAAATATCCTGTATATAAATTCAGGTATAACAAGATGTGATCATGACATTAAATATTCTAGACTAGCATCACCATATTTAATGTTGCCATGTTTACAGTATGTGTATTACTTTCTTTTTTTTTTTTTTTAGCTGATGGACTTAGATTTGACTAGGACTTATACTGTAAATAAAATTAGAACTATTGGTTTCACCCCTGGAGAACTCACTGTACAATGGGTTTTGTTAGGAGCTGTCAGAGGGTTCAGCTCATGGTCGTCCGACACGATGGAAGAAGTGACCTCTAAAGAGAACACGGAGTTGCTGCACTCACTGCTCGTGCTTTCCCAAGAATGATCAGTGGGGTTGGTTCCATTTTTTCTTCTTTCTTTTTGTCTCCAGTAACGAAAATGGAATTAAAGCCGAAACCTGAAGTGTGTTCATTAAACCACAACCTCATTAATTTGTGTACAGAACGAAAACAGCTTTGTGTGGTCAATCGAAAGCTGCCACCAGGATATTCTGTGCAGGTTGGGGGTTGGTGCATCCAAGTGTTCCTTGAAAGGACTCAGTTTCCATGCAGAGCTGTTTCATTTTTAAGCTGTGGTCAGCCAGCCAGTGTTACTAATGTTTGATGTTCTATGAATGCTGCAGTATAGAATTGCAATTGCAGTGGAAACCACTGACTGAGCGGGATAACCAAGTCGTGCACTGAAAAAGCAGTTCCTTAATTGATCTTCGTCAGGATCCTTGGTTTGTGCTATATTGGGAAATGAACTTTAGGCCTGACACACACACGAGATCCCTTGGAAGGGCAACCTGTTTAATGGGATAAGTAAGTAAATGTGCTCCCGAAAATGAAATGTGATATAGTGCTATCATTGCTCTTTCTAATAACTAATTGGAAAAAAAAAATTAAACGGCGGATTTAAACAAAGGAACAAAATTGTACATGTTGTTTCTGCACTCAGTATTCTAAGGCTGAATGTTAAAAGTGCCTTCTGTCTTAAAATCTTAAACCAAATACTTTGTGTTGAACTTGGCAGGCAGAAGTGTCCTTGCTTTAAAAAAGAACAAACAAACAAACAAAATTCCCAGCAAACCTGCTGGGGATAGAAGAGTATTAAGAGATATGGTTTAGTTTTTAGACTGAGAAGTGGTAGCAATATTGTTTCAGTTTAATTAAAAAGGTTGGTGGTGATTTGGAGAAGTGAGATACTTGTGTTTCAGACTCTGTGACACCAAAATGTGTAGGTTCAGTTACTTTCTGTAATTGGTGCTGTGCTGCTTTTTGCCCTTGTCAGCTTCTAAATATGAAGAATTCCAACTGCATACCATTTATTTAAAGAATTAATTTAACTGCTTTTTGGATTTTTTTCTCAAACATGAATGTCAGAGAGACACTTCCATTGTATGGATAAGTGGATTATAAACACTAAGTTGCTGAGGATAAACTTGACTGTGAAACATGAAGTGTTTCCGTAGAGCAAATAGAATTTTTAGATTGAATTCACAAAATAGTATTGAAATTACTACTGACGTCATTTTCTGGTTTGTATCAAGGATGTAGGTGGAAACTGCTTTTATGTATAGAGTTCTGTGGTATGAGTAACATCTGTTGCATGTAACACTAAATTACTTGTCCCTCTTGTCTGACAGTTTTAGACAACAATTCATTAAATGCGTTTTGTATTGACCAGAGTATAGTTAAAGCTTGTCTTGATGTTTAGTTCTGTCTCTCAAATGCCTTGAACTTTGATATGAGGGGAATGAATGATGTTAAACTGGTCCCTCGAGGCTTTGCTTTGTTCTCTTACAAGCCTCGGGGCTGTATCGCTGTTGAATATGTTGTACAGATTTATTTTGATGCATTCCTGTGACCTACACTGAGGCATCTTTTTTCATCCAAGGAAGAGGTGAACACGTGCTGCCTGAAATGGTCAGTGGCAGTGCTCAAATCTCAGAGCAAGCAGCCACGGAGACAAGTATAACCAATGAGTACTTGGCCCAATTTCTGGGGAAAAAAAGGCAAAAAAGCCCCATCAGCTGAAAGTATTGGTGTTGACTTAACTTCACTGTGTCTTGTGCTTGTTTGTGTGGGCATAGTCTGTTAATTCAGTTTGTTTAGTAAAAATGTTTAGGGCCAGACTTTCAGCAGTGGTGTCTGCAGTCCTTGTTTGTGTGCACTTAGGGATCAAATGGAACTGGAGTTTGGTCTCTGGGAGAATTTGCAGCTACACTTTGTGCACGAACTTGCAAATCTGATCCCTAATTGTGAACTCTTTTGTCTTGTGTGCTTTTCTTGCAGTTACTTTTTACTGGAAGTGATTTGCTAGAAACGGCCCTGACTCTTCTATTTCTCTCTTGTGCTTCAGAAATGCAGTTGGCCTGAATAAAGGGCGAAATAATCTTAGCAGTAGAAATTTGGAGCTTTTTGCTTCCAGTTCTTTGACTCTCCTTGTTGCTCCCAATGATAGAAACAGCATCTTTCTTCCAGTAAAATGGCTCAGGTTATGATGTGATGGAAACCAGAGGAGTGTGTTGTCCGAATGCCCCCCTCCCTGCCCCAGCCAAAACAAATGGGGTGGGAAATGTGTGGTTGACACTGATTCCACCCTTCAGAACCCAAAGGCAAATTCTGAGACATCTTAAGGGTACAGGAGTCTGGGTAAGCACAGGTAAATAATGCCTGGGCTGGCAAGGGACAGGGGGATGTCACATAAGTCTTGGTTGTGTTTCATGAGAACAGAGGGAAAAAATTCACAATATCCAAACAGTGGTTCTGAATTTGAGTTCTTCCTCCCCCTCTCTGGCTCTCAGAATCACTGAATTCTTTTCAGATCACAGAATATTCTGAGTTGGAAGGTCCACAGCGAGGGGCGAATTGGAAAGGCAAAAGAACCTCGTCCCAGAACCTGCTTAGGAATTAAACATTCCTGAAATCCTCTTACTGTAAGGTACTTGCTACTCTTAAGGCCACCAAAGCATTCAAGTCTCGTTTAGGAAAGGAGTGTTCTTGGAAGTTTCTCACTGTAAGCGTTCACGATGCTGAGGCCAATGAAACATTCCTGACCACCTTTGCTACCTAAAGTGACAGCAGATCTCTCGTGAGGAGGTTTCTGCATTCTGTGGTGTTTGTCTGCTGCTGTACAGAGCCTCTCAATTGTCCCAGAAGGTTGGTGAGGTGCTTCAGGCAGCACTTGATGCTCCTACTTTATATGGGCTGAAGTCAGAGGTTCAATGGCTTTGGTTCTGCCAATGTTGTTTAAACGTGATCTAGACAAAACTGGTCCAGAAAAGATAAAGTATTCTGTTACCATAAAACTGTATTAAGCATGGCCTAAATATTAGGTGTTTGTTCTGTATAGTATGTTCCATCCACTATTTATTACTAGTGCTTTAAACTCCAAATTAAACACCCATTTAAGTGGAGTCACTGGGCAGATGTTCCTTTTATCGATGCAGGCTGAGAGATTCTCTATAGGAGGTTTAGGATACAATTTTGCTAACAGGTAAAACAATGTAAATATGTATGAATTCTATTTGTTGCACATAACTTTTTTGGTATAAAAAAAAATAAATGTAGAAATTACCTGTGGACGTCTTGCTGCAATCATTCTTATGCTGCATTCATGCAGTCCGAACATAAGAGCTTGAATGAACCCAATCAGAGGCCTTTTTGGACTCAGTCTGAGCCTTAGAAACTGTTTTTAACGTCAGTACTGTAATTCTGTTTCTAGAAATGTGCTAAGTTGTGGTTTTTTTCAAAGACATGGTGTGCGTTAGCAGTAGTTTAAAGCACCTGGCTCCCCACAGATCCCAGTTTAGGGAATTCCTGCAGCTTCATCGCCTTGTGTGCACTGGGTGTGTAAAGGCTGAGCAGCGTTGACTTGAGGCTTTAATTGTTTACAGCTCTTTAAGCAACGTGCAAAAAACAAAAATCCCCCAACATTCAGTGTGTGACTTTTATCCCTTCCTGCTTTCTGGGTTCTGTGGGTCTGCTTGAACCCGCTCCCCCGAGCTCACAAAGTCTTTGGGAAGTGCTGTAGGTGCTCCTGCGTTTGAGGGGCTGAGGGAGCTGCTGGAGGGGTTCAGCCTGGGGTTGTGATTGCACTGAGCTGTTCACAACAAGCAGGAACTAAGTGGAATGTGTGCTTGTCATACGCGTGGGGATTAAACTCTGCATCTGTTGCGTTGGATTGAAAGAAGTTAAAACTTTCTCTTCTGCAGCTGCAAGCCCTGTGTTACCACAGGGGTCTGAGCCCTGGTTTGTAATGAGTGAACAATGTCAGATCCTTCTCTGTATTTTGGTATGTCATGTCTGTTGAAATGGGGAAGAGAATTACTTTTTTTTTTTTTAATGATGTCTAGAGATGGAGAAGTTGAAATTACTTTTAAACACTGGTAGGGGGCTTAAATATGGTAATTGCTTTTACAGTGGTACATTTGAACAAGTGTCTTTTTACTGTGCATAGGTTTTTATATTCTGGGGGTTTAGTTATACAGAAAATCTGGACGTAACATGGTGTGAGGATGTTGATAGTATGTTTCTCCTTTTCCCTTAAAAACTTGAGAAACTCTTGTGAAGACTGCAGCAAACACCTGTGTCCTCATTCAGGGTGGAAGGTGGTGTTGGTTTCTACCACATCTAAAGGAAAGAGAATTTGGCCACCACACAACAAAAGAGCAGATATTTTCTTTATGTTGTCAGATTTTGGTCACTTTGCTGAGCTGCTATCACTGGAGCCAGTGACAGAAAAGGGTCAGGGTGATGTCCCCAGAAGGGACACCACTGCACCATGTTACTGTCTGAAGTAGCACAGGAGTTCACATGTGGCCCCACCCCAGAGGGCTTCGGGCCAACATCAGAAAGATCTGGACCAAGTCTGCCCTCTCAGACTGCTGTTACTGTAGTCCACTGTGACAGTCTGATGTGAAGGAAGCCCTTCCGTGCTGGAAGGTAAAACCAGCTTTGGTACTGTGAGTAAAATAAAGAGGTTTATTGTTTTATGGGTCAGTTGATGTAGTACCTGCCTGGCTAACATGTTCCACCCTGCTGCTGTAGTGAGAATTCCACGCTGTCCCAGTGTGGTGGGTGTCCTCACAGTGGTTCCTACCCTTCCTGAACACTGTGAGCTCTCACACACCCCCTGGCAGGCAGGAGCTGCATGAACTGTGCTCCTCTGTGGACAGTTTCCTGTGCTCTCAGTAGTGTAGCTGGTAGGGGAGTGGAACTGGAAAACCTCATTTGCGTTAGGGGAACGTGATGTTCATTTAGAGTAACTTAGATTTTTATTCTTTTTAAGTTGTCAGCATTGTTATGTGTCACGTGATATTTGTGGGTTGTTGTTTTTGTTTCTTTTGCCATAAACAGATACCTCAGTCAGGATCTCCCAACTTCAGCTCCTTGAAACTCTGAATCATTTCTTTGACTATCTGGAAAAGGAAGCCTCCAGACATGGCTGAGCAGAGGAAACCCGTGTTTCTACTCTGCTTTGCATCACTGCAACTACTTCAGGTGGACTAGAAATCGCATTAGACTTGCAAGACTTGAGTCAGGCATAAAAGTTATTTAAACAGAAATTTAATACCAAGTTCAGCATGATACCCTTTGATTTCATTTTAGAAAGAGGGAATGTGATGTTATTACAGGAGGAAGACAGCTTGATTCATTTGCAATCTTCCAGTATCTTTCTCTAAGAACAAATGCAGCTGCTTTGGGCTGTCGTTGGCGGGTAAATATTCCTTTCTTGTTCCCCAAAACACGTGTGGTCCCTGTAGAGAAGTTATAAAATAAAATATATATAACATGTTCTTACATCCCCTACTTGAACTGTTACGGTGTAAGCACTAAGTCAGGGTAGGAGGAAGAGACCTATGCACTTTCTTCTCCACACAGTCAGGTACAACAGGGAACTTGGCTGATGTCAGGCTGATGTCACTTGTGTCACCTTGGCACAATCAATTGATGTAACAGAGCTGCAATTCAGTGTATTTACAGCTGATAAGTTGATGGCACTTAATTTGGGTGTGCCCTTTAACTTGAGCAGTAGTATATTTACAGCAGATATCCCTGCCACTGGTTCCACGTCGAAATTTGAGGGGGAAAATGGTGAGGACTGTTTGACTGTGCTGACCTTTAGTGGTGTCTGTGCCCTTTTAGCCTATTGAGGAAAGCAGAAAAGAGGACTGCAGCACACAGAGAGACTGGAACTGCGCCTGTGCATGTGAACTTGGCCCCATTTTCTCCATCCTCCTCTCTGAAGCTGGTACTACTTTTCTGACCACTGCACTGACTGAGCTTTCCACTGCCTGCACTGGTGCTCTCTGGATTATCCTTAGTGGTGTTTCTCTGCCTGCAGTCAACACTGACTGTTCACCACCCCAGCTCTCTGCAGGTGGCACAAGCAGAGCTGGAATTGTTTAATTTCTGTGCGAGTGCCCTGTAGATTAAGGAATGCCCAGTACTTTGTGACTGCACTTATCATTTATTCATAGTGGATGGAGTGTCATGATAGACAGTTGTCTGCCAGTGTGGCATCTGCTCCTCTCTTGCTAAGCTTCTGCCCAGTTAATAATGCATTATTTAGAGTGCTCTGTTACTAAGGGCAGTTGTAGATGAAATAGGAAGCAAGTGAGACAAGTCCTGACAGCTGAATGAGGCTGAATTGAGGGTGGCCAAGAAACAGGAGCAATCTGGGCCTACTCCCAAGCTTCCCTTGCTCTGCCCTAGTGCACTGTCCTGTGTTCTGGGGTTCATCTCTGCTTGTGGTGCAGCAGCTCAGGCTGGAGAGGGAATGCACGAAGTACAGGCAGGCCCTTCCCTCAGCTCTGGTCATGCTGGGTTTTGCCACAGGAACCAGCAGTGCTCTGTGTTGGTAAACAGAGGTTCTGTCCTGCCCTACAGCACAATATCATTTGTGTAGCATAAACCACTTCAGACTTGCAAGGGAGGATGGAGAGTTGTTCAGGGTACAAACAAAAGCTTACCTTGGTTAGTCATGAAATCGGCAAAGTTCCAGATGAGCTCCCCAATGACATACTCTTTCCTCTTCTTGTCAAAAACAGAGTGGTACTCCCTGAGCACGGCCTTCTGGTACTCCTCAGTGAACATGAGAGGTGGGTCCTACAGCCAGGGAAAAGAGGTGGCCTTGAGTGCAGGTGACAGCAATCCCAGCAAAGGCACTCCCCATTTACTGAGGACCTGCCCCCTGGAGACAAACTTCATGGTTGCTTGGTCTTGCCATTGCTGCTGCATTAACAGTGGCTGGGGCAACTACTGACATTGCAAGGGGCCACACACATAACCTACAAACAGAATTCCAGATGTTATTAAGGCAGGGCCGTGGTGGTCTTTGTCACGACAGGGATAGCAGTGCCACCCCTGCTCCATGTGACATGAACACCCAGCCTTGCATCTGCCAATTAAGTACTTTCTACACCTGCCAGAGTACAGATTTCAGAGTGCCCAATGATCTTAGTCAGCTAAAAACCCCTCCTTAGGTGGACCTTAACCCTTGTTGGTGGCAAAGCTCCCCGATTTTGGTGGAGCAGGATTACAATCCTGCAGTCCTTCAGGCACTCACAGTCGGTGCACCTCAAAGCAAAGCCAGGCTCAGTGCCCACCTCTGCCAGTGAAGCTGAGCTGGAAGAGCAGCAGTGCGTTTCTCACCTGGGACAGGTACAACACTTACACTGTGGAGTCCAGGAACAGCGTCTGCTCCGTATTCACTCTGGATAATGGGTTTTTGGTGGGTTTTATACCAGTTCTCAAACTGGGCTGTGAGTTGCAGTGGAATCACCTCCAGGTGGCCCGGGTCGTGGTACCAGGAGAAGTAGCTGTTGACACAAATCACATCCACGTAGGGAGCCTACAAAAAACAAGGTGGGAGCGTTTTGTCACAGACCTCAACACAGACACCCTTCTCTCCTAAATCCTCCTTTGGGTTCATTTCATGGAATCCAGGTTTATTACATGTAGGATGAAGTCTTTTTCCCCGTCACTCAGGCTCTCCCGACATAATGTTGTTGCCAGGAAAACAAAACAAAAAAGGGCAGGATAAATTTAATAAGCTGATGGCATATTAATTTGGCATTTTTCTTACAGACTTAGGAAGTCACAGCAAAGAGTTAGACAAGATCAGCCCATTTCATCTCAGGTTTGTTAGAAGCTTTTGTTTCCAAGATGTCTCTGGCTTGCTGGTCCATTTAGATGTACTTTTTGAGTATTGGAATGTGATTACCAAGCTAGTGGTCAAATATTTTGACAAGCAACTAAATTTGTGCATCGATGGTGCAATACTAAGACTGAGCATTCTGCAAGTTCTATGCCATTTCTACCACATGGACAGTATGAAAAAAGGGCACAAAGCCCACTAAAGATAAAGTGGTGTTGTATGTAACTTGTTCAATGTTCTCTTAACATGTTTTGTAATAAAAGAAAAAAGTTCTAATATCACATCAGTGTATGAGATCTGTTCTTTGGCTTCCTTTTCCTGTGCTCGAGGGGGTCAGGGCATCCCACGGGGATGGGATATTGGAGCTGCAGTGCAAGGGCCTCGTTCAAGAGCAGATTCCTGCTGGGCTCCTTCAAAACTAAGGCCATCAGTTTGGCTTTTTCCCTGGGGTGGGGAGGAACAGACCTTGGAGTTACAGCCTGACAACTCAGGACAGCTTCGAAGAAGCACAAAGTGGAACCTGCAGCAGAGACAGGTG
The DNA here is from genome assembly GCA_013396755.1 of Sclerurus mexicanus. NCBI lineage: Eukaryota > Metazoa > Chordata > Aves > Passeriformes > Furnariidae > Sclerurus > Sclerurus mexicanus. The sequence continues at coordinate 41,029 of VWZF01005463.1, forward strand.
GTAGTGTCAGGTACCTCCCAACTCACCTGCTAGAACTTACTGTACAGTAGGGACAAGCATTATAAAGCCATCTTGAAAGATTAAAAATTCCATAGCGACTACCCTGGAAACAAATGTGTGCGGGAAATTCCTTGGTTCATGCTGTGGCCAAAGAAAAATGCCCCTTGGCTTATTTATCCAGCTCGAGGGCTTTAATTATGAAGCTGGAAGAGCTTTTAGATTATTCAACCCAAAGAGACATCTGCCAAAGAAGATCTAGAGCAGTTTAAAGCAGGAATTAAAGCAAAGCTTCCTTCCTTTAGACTTCCACTGGGGTTGTTAGCATTTTAAAGAGGTTTAAGCTTTGGCTTAATTGCAAGTGAAAATCCTGAGCATTAGTAAACACAATCAATGGAATAGCAAAGCATGACAATATTAATGGAATCCAGAGGTCTAATCCTGCACACAAAGAACTGTGCTCTCCTACAGATATGTGGGGGTTTTTTCAGCTGGACTACAACTACAGGATAAGGTGCTTTGTACCAGAAACAAAACTGTAAATTTCCTTCTGCCTTTCCCTGTTAAATATTTCCAGTAAATCTGGGGAGTTGTGGGGAAAGGACCGGAAAACAAGTGACAAGAGGAGGAAATTTAATGTATGAATTTAGAAAAAAAAAGAAAAAGCTAGAAAATAAAATAAACTTACACCACGATCAAGGGCGTAATTAGCATCTGTCACAAAGGTAACTGGTCTGGAGGGATCGAGAGCTTTAGTGTGAGCTATCACTGTCCTGTTTGCAAACAGTAAAACAGAGTTCAACAACAGCCTGCAGAAGCACAGCCCCCTCTCCCCCACCTCTGTACTTCCACCCATCATGAGCTGCTTTGTCATTCAGCAGACAGTATTTTAATTAAATAACAAGACTCTCTGGCACAAGTTGGTTGCTGTCCCACCCGAAGAAGAGCAGAGTGGAAGCACACCAAGCACAGGCACCTTAACTGGTCTGTTGGTGCCAGCAGCTTAGGATTTGGAGGAGGGACAGTGAGTTTGAGGACAAAACTCTAAACAGGGCGATGGGAAGTTTGTGAGCAGCTCTGGGGACGTGTTCCTGCAGAAGCACGAGGCCCTGGCCCTGCCCCAGAGCAGGCAGAGCTTGGCTGCTTTTGAGGAAACCCTGAGTGAGGGAGATGAGACAGAAGGGGAGGGTGGTGGATCATTCTGATGAATGAAAACTTCACAGTTACCTCTGAAAGCACCCACAGCTCCTAGGGACAGCCTGCTACTCCATTACAGAGCTGCCTCTTGGCTACCCAAAGCTTAAATCTCTTTAAAAATAAACCCAAAGGGTCTGCAGGGACGTGAAGGAGTAGCTTTGAAGTGGGGTGCCGCAATCTCCTGCAGAACAAGTAACTGGCACTGACTGGGGAACTTTGTCTTCAGAATGAAAGGCCAATTATTTTACAGCTTTGCTGTAATTCGCGAAGAATTTAGCACTTCCAGTGGGAACAAGGAACATTGTGATTTTACTTGATCCTTAGCTCAGGAAGAGATGCTCAGACCAAATGGATTCCTGGTAATTTTGCAGAGCCTCACTGGTTCACAGCCAGCAAGCTGAGGCAGTTGTGCAGCTCTGAGCACCAGTTCAATACGTGCAGCACTTCCAGTTTGCAGCTGCAGGAACGCTTTCAGCGTTCCCAAAAAATGCCTGCCTTCCCTTTACTACTCCTCTGTCCCATCCCAAAGGGAGATGCACCATCTGCCAACACTGGAGCCCCAGCTCTGTGCAAGCAGCTGGACTTACTTGAAGTAGAAGGCTGCTGGGGGCAGCTCCGAGGCCGGCTCGTTGGCCACTGACCACATCACGACTGATGGCCTGTTCTTGTCCCTGCGGACCAGCTCCTCCATCACAGCCAGGTGGTGCTGCAAGGACTTGTTCCCAAAGCTCTCCCTTAGAGACAAAAGGAGGAGAGACCATCAAATCCATCCCCTTTTGCCCTTCCCTGGGAAAACAGGGTGTGTGTGTGTGTGTGTGTGTGTGTGAGCACAGCTGGGCCCTGACACCGAGTGTGGCTCCTGCCCTATTTGCCCAGAGCTCTCTGCACAGTTCAGGGCCGTGGTTTGCCCTCCTTAACTGAGCCATGTGGTAATGTTGGTTGCCCAACCCCTCGAGGCACCCGCGGCACAACGGGACGATTTCTAAACAGAGCAAAGTACTCCCGTTATCGGGGACGGGGTGGTTTGGAGGTGGCCCAGGGAGGAACAGAGGAAGAAGGGGAAGGGCCCTCCCAAGGGTTCCTTACGGCAGTTTGATGCCCACGCCCGGGCACTCGTCGATGACCACGATGCCGTAGGCGTCGCACAGGTCCATGATCTCCTCGGCGTAGGGGTAGTGGCTGGTGCGGAACGAGTTCGCCCCCAGCCAGCGCAGCAGGTTGAAGTCCTTCACAATCAGGGGCCAGTCAAGGCCTTTGCCACGGATCTGGGGGGAAAGAGAGAGGTCACCCCCTGTCCCACTGCTGCTGGGCACCACAGCTTCCCTGCTGGATCCACCTCCAGCACTGCTGGGGTGGTGAGCCCAAGAGCCCGGCCACAGTCAGAGGGTCTGGGTTGGAAGGAACCTTAAGGACCATCCAGTGCCACCCCCTGCCATGGGCAGGGACACCTTCCACAGCCCAGGTTGCTCCAAGCCCCATCCAACCTGGCCTTGGACCCTCCCAGGGATCCAGGGGCAGCCACAGCTGCTCTGCCCACCCTGTGCCAGGGCTTGCCCACCCTCCCTGCTGGCTGACTGTCAGGATGTCTGACTGGAAGGCACAGCTGGAGATGGCTCAGCATCTCTGCCAGCACACCCCAGGCTCACCCAGGCGCCCTGAGGAGCATCAGAACTGCGGCAGAACCGGGCACGGTGTCCCCTCGGCACTGCTGGAAGCTCCCCCTGGCAGAAGGGTGTGAGGGGATGGCCCCTTGGGGAGGATGGGGGGCAGGCCCCAGGGGCGAGGGGCCACTGGGTGCCCCCACCGTGGGTGCCCACACTTACGTCTGCATCCTCGTGCTTGTTGACGCCGTGGAAGTAGAAGGGCCTGCCGTTAATGAGGAACTGGGTGCCGGCAACGTGGACGGTGCGGATGCCGACCGGGAGCGTGTACACGTCCTCCAGCGACGCCCCGTCCACCTGCGCCTCCATCTTCACCTGCAGGGTGGCAGTGAGTGACATGCCGGGCTCACGAGGGTGCCCTGCCCTCCCTGCCCTGCCTGGGGGGGGTGTTTTGGCCCCCCATCCACTCCCCAGCCCTGCCGCAGCACACGGCTCCTCTCTCCTGCTTCACCTCGGGTGCTCCCCGGGGCAGGAGCGAGGTCTGACTGAGCAGAAAATAGAAATCCAAGCTGGGGAAGTTAAAGCATGAGGAAGGAGCCCCCGGATGACCCTCCTGGGGCTTGCTCACCCCAAGAGCTGCGGTGTCTTTTCCCCATACCTGCCTGGCCCGTTCCCTCCCCCCCAGCCAAGACAGCAGGGCCACTTCTCTGCCCTGTGCCGTGATACCGGGCAGTGACTGACAAGGGACACAAACCTGAGAGCTTGGGCACTCACAGCAGCTCACCCACCCCCATTTCTGCAACTAAACATCGCTACCGAGCCTTCACTCTGTGTCCCCCAGGCTCAAGCTATCGAAGCTGGCCCCTGGCCTCGCAGGGTGGGAGGAAAGGCTGTGGCACAGCCTGGCAGCCTGCTCCTCAGAGACACTGCTCTCGGCCTGCAGGGCATCTCCTGCCCTGCACTGTCTCCCAGGGGAGGGACTGGGCCCTAAATGCGAAGGGGAAGCACCTCGGAGCACACGTGTGCAGTCCAGGCATGCCCTTCTCAGCACAAGGGGAGCTGGCAAAGCTTGATTGGATTAGTGCCTAATTAGCAATGCCACAGCTGCTCACATGAACAGGACCCATGAGAGAAGAGAGGGGGAGCTGGGCCAAATGGCACTTCCTTAACCCTGTCAGACAGTCAGAGCCAACACCCAGAAAGGAAAGAATGCCACTTTACCTCTAAGGAGTAGAGGTATCCAGGGTTCTCGTGCATCAGGTAAGGCCACCAAAGATTTGGGTTCAGGACTTTGAGCTCTCCCTCTGGCCCATTACCTGTAGCCACCACTTTGCCCTCCTGGTCACGTAAACTCAGGGACAAGGAATAGTCTGTGCTGCCAACAACTGACACCTGATACTGCACCATTGCTGGTTCAAAGGAAACAAAAGACAACCAGAGGCTGACACAACAGGAAAAACACGTCTCACATATTGGAGGGTTTTCACATAAAACAGCATTAAAAATGAGGGAGATGTAGGACAACAGTGGTATGAATTGAGTGTAAGAAGCATGACCTCTCTGTCTCGTGGTCCAGAAGTTTCCAGCAAGATTTGTGGATCACACAGCTCTCACTTAGAGATAACCCTGCTTCAAGTGGCAGGAAGGCTGCTCCTACTGAGAAATTCCATTTTGAGAAACAGAAGTTTATTACAGCTACTTCTCTTTTTCTTCCTGTTTCTGAACGCTTTGCCATATTCTTTGAGCTGCTGAGCTGTGCAATAGGCCAGCTCAGGTTCAGGAGAAAGCCACTACAAAACAAATTCAGAGTTTTGCAGGACATTTTCTCTGCTGCCCTTATCTCCACGTGGAGGCTGAGGCAGCTGCTGTGATTGCTCTGCACCTACCAACATGCTCTGATGAAGCAGTTGTCACGGTAATGTCATCGATGTACACGGAAGGAGTGGTGTAAAGCACGACAGGGCGATGGATTCCAGCGTAATTAAAGAAATCAAACCTGATGTTCTGCACAAAATAGTTCTTGGGATACCTGAGGGAGCAAGACAGGAGAAAGGGCTGCGTTACATTTCATTACACAAGAACTGAAGGCAGTACATGGACGCTGCCAATGCAAAGTAGCCACGGAATCATAGCTGCTGGCTGCTAAATGGTCTGTACAGCACGGTGGATCTGTCTTCCAGCGGTGCTACCGCTGCCACACCGAAGGATTCTGCCAGTAACAAACATGTGATGCCCAAAGAGTTTGATCCTTCAGGGTAGCTGGTACTTGCAGTTTCCAGCTGAAGTCAAGCTTCCCAAACCTGGCATTGATTCAACCTGACAAATCACTTAATGTCAGCTCCCTCTGTATAAAACAGAGGCAATAACTCCGTGCTGGTCCCTCGTAACACCAAAGCTTAAACTCCTCCCTGCTCCACCGATGAATGTCGGCATCAAATACAACCCCATGCTTTTGTAAGCTGCTTGGAGGGTTTTATGCACCAGCAGCTGAATAAATTCCCACTCTCTCAGCCCTGGCATTAGCCCAGCAGTACAGCACCTTAGCAACTCACCTTGTTTTGTCAGTCATGTACTGGATTGAGCCTGGGGGCAGCGTGTGGGGTGTCAGGGTGTTGTTGAGCGCGACAGTGATGCGGCAGAGGCTCCCTGGGCTGCTCTGGAGGATGCTGCTGATCTCTGCCTCAAAAGGGAGGTGCCCCCCTTCGTGCTCCACCACTTGCACCCCATTGACCCACTGCAAGAGAAGACACAAGCCCAAAAAATGGAGTTATTTGGATTTTGTGGCAAGCATAGCACGGAGAAGGGAAGGAGCCCAGCAAAGAGCAGCTGGGATTCCCAGCAATGCTGAGCCTTTTCCTGGGCTCTTGATCCTCGAGGGATCAATCCAGCAGCCCTTCCTTTGCTGGGAGCTAGGCCTGGGTCACATGCAAGTGTCACAGAGAGACACAGTTTTGGGCAGATCCAGTAGCGAGGAAATATTTAATCACCAGTCCTGACACTGGAGGACCAAAGAGAAACTGGAAATCATGGCCCAGTTCTTGACTGGTGGGGGAAAACAGGGTGGAGTCACGAAACCAGCAGAGAGACACACAGTCTAGGCAGAGATGTCTTTGCTGAACAGTGAGACCAATTTTAGTGCAGCACAATTCCGGAAGCACACGTGAATTTGGAACGTACCACGATGGAGTAGTAATGGGCACTGCCAAAGCGCAGCACCACCCTGGTGCTGGGCAGGTCCTGCAGCCAGCGGGCAGGGAGCAGCACCTCCTTCTCATACCACACCCAGCCGATGTAGTTCTCCAGGCTGGGGTCCTGCGTGATGTCGTTGAAGCTGGAGGGCACTGGCATGTCAATCACAGGGCCGGTCTGGTGGGAATTGCATGGAAAAGGAAGAAACAGAGCATTTAAAAGGAGGAATTCTCCTGTCTCGGCCGTCCCGCTGTGCTGCTGGAGGTGTCCCCTTCCACAACAGCCTTTGCCAAGTGGAAATACTTGGGAAAACCTGCTCAGAAACCAGTGTGGTGTCACAGGTCCTACACAAACCCCAGTTAGCACCAGGCACGGGGATCTGCCTGTACCTTTTCCCCTCCTGATGTACAATAAAGTGCTTTCGCTGATGGCTCTGCTATCATGGACAAGCGAGGGGGGAAAAACCCAACCCACGCTGCTGTTTCAGCCCAGGGCTTCCCACAGCTGCTGTTCCCTCCTGCACAGCTCCAGCTGCTGGGTGAGCAGTGCAGGGGTTGTTGGGGTGCTGCCTGTCAGGCTAAGAGCTGCAGTGAATGGGTGGCAAGAATAATGGGTATTTTGGCACAGATTCCTCAGGGAAGGTTCGTGTTTGGAATGAGTTCAGCCCTTCTCAGTCCCTGAAAGCAACAGAGAGTCCTGGGGATTACACAGAACCAATTCACTTGCTTATTTGAAGGTAAGGGATAGAGGGAGTCACGGGACCTTGGACATCGAGCTATCTGGAGGCCACTGCCAAAAAGAGCTGCTCATTTTTAGCATCCCTACACTCGTGATGTTGCACAAACAAGTGTTGCAGCAGCTTCCCCTTTCCTGAGGAAGCCTTTCCAAGGAGAGGGGAACGAGGCAGGTCCGGTTGCCCGGCGTGAGCATCATGTGCATGGCTGAGTCAGCACCGGCACTGCAGAGAGCTCAGCGCCCTTATCAGACACCAGAAAGTCCCAGTGGGAAAATCCTTGGATGGGGAAGGGGATTTTCCAGTGTCTGCTCCAGGACATCCTTTGACTGTGTCAAAGTGTCTCCTCCTGGGAGGTTCCCTGATGTTTAAAGCAGGTTGAGCGCACACATGTAAGGATTCCTCTCCACTGACTGGCTCCTTTTGCAGTGATTTCCAGCAGCACAACGTCTTTCAGCTCCTCTCTCCTTCCGCAACTGAGCTAAAAACTTGGCCAAAGGGCTAAACCCAGCAATAATGAATGACTTATACATTCTATACATAGAATGCATAACTTCTTCCTTTTGGGTAATGATGTTCCTTTCCTAACAGGTTTCAGCTCCACTTAAAACTTGTTTATCAGCACTCTGCAACTCTGCAATAAACAATCCCAGGGCCCTTTCCAGGCGTGTTTTTGTTTATCCCGAGCTGCTCCCTGCCTTCTGCAGGGCACGAAGGGGGCTGTGGTTCATCCAAAGGGTTCCCGGGTCCAGAGCAGCTCTGGGATCATCGGAAGGATCACCAGAGGCTGCTGCTGGAGGAGAATTGCCTTCAGAACAACCTCTGCACGGCCACAGGCGAGAGCAGGGGGCAAAGGCAAGGCAAGGGTAGAGAAAGACAAGGCAAGGCAAAGGAAGGCAAGGCAAGGCAAAGGAAGGCAAAGGGAGGCAAGGCAAAGGGAGGCAAGGCAAAGGGAGGCAAGGCAAGGCAGAGGGGCTGGGCATGGGNCCCCGGTACCTGCCGGAGCGGCTGCCGGTACCAGCGCTGCGCGAACCCGGCGTCCCTGCCCGGGGACAGGTCTGCGCGGAAGCTCCAGAGGCCGCCGAGCTCCTTGCGCTCGCGGGACGGCGTGTCGCGGGGGTGCAGCATCCCGGCCAGCCCGGCCACCCCCGGTGACAGCAGCGCCAGCAGCACCGGGCACAGCCCCGCCATGCGCCCCGCCCGCGCCGCCGCCGCCATCTTGGCTGTGGGCACTGCCCGGCCGGGGGCGGGGGCGGG
>VWZF01005463.1:57716-69412 GCA_013396755.1 Sclerurus mexicanus
CCCCGCTCCTGTCCCTGCTCCCCTCCACGGTCTCCTCGATGTCCCTGTCCGGCCCCGCTCGCCCCGATGTCCCCGGGACGACTCAGCACCGGTCCCCACTCCTGTCCCAGCTCCCCTCGGTGTCCCCGCTCCTGTCCCCTCTCCCCTCGGTATCCCTGTCTGGCCCTGCTCCTGTCCCAGCTCCCCTCGGTGTCCCCGTTCCAACCCCGCTCCCCTCGCACCCTCCGGCTCGGCCGGGCTGGTCCTGCTGTGCCGGACACGGTGCGAGACCACGGCACGGATTGTGCCTGTGCGCTGTCGGATGCCTCAGAGGACAGTCAGCAATGGCATACCCCCTTTTCTTGTCCCCTTTCGGGTTTTTCTGCCCTCTAACATGGGATAATTCAGGTGGGAAGGGATCTAGCCCGGGTGTCTTTCCTGTGCACTGCTCTGTCCTGCTGTGCAGCCCTCTGGGAGCCGAGGATGGAGCCTGGGGCACGGCGGGGCTGCATGGATGTGCATGGCAATGCTGCTCTCTGGAGCAGAGAGGACGCTGCCTCAGCTGCCCAGCAAAGACCTCTTGCAGCTGGATTTCCAGTGTAGTGCCTGGAACCCGGCTCAGACTCTGTACCCAGACAGCAATTAATTCACTGCTTCTCAAACATCTCCACTTACGATTATTTCTTCTTCTCTTTCAGCCTTCCAGGCTTGCAGATGCATGGAGCATCATGATGCCTACCCTGAGAAGACCTCTTTGAACCATTTTGTTTCCACGTTCCTTCCTCTTCTCAAGTCTCTCACTTTTAGTGCTTCTTCTGTCATGTTCATCTTTTTTGGATGTCCATGCTCTGGGCCTTGAGAGGAGGTTGCTGAGGATTTGGAAAAATAGCAAGCACTAGATTTACATCCAGAATGAAGCAATTGATAATCAGCCTACATAAATTCTTGGCTGAAGTGCCTTCCTGTGATCTGTAATGAGCAGGGAGATCAAAACCCAAATCCTGACGAATCACAGTAGGGTCATGGTGAAAGCCTGAAGATACCATGGACCACACACTCCTGTAATGTCTTTGGAGCTTCAGAAACCTCTGCAGGCCCCTCCAATCTAAATTATTTCACAATTGTAAGAGAAGGGTGGATGGTTGGGGAGTACCAGTGACTATGAACTACATATTTAATGTAATAATCCTTTCAGTTTGGCAGGGCCCTGTGGCACTCAGCACTGGCCATGAGGAACAATGCCAGACATTTGCTGCTGGGAGCAAGAGGAATTCTATTCAGCTGAGGCCTCTGAAGGCACTGAGCAGGAGCTGGAAGACACAAATAGGGAAAATGGAGTGGCACAGATCAAGAAAGTTCATGGGGGAAAAAGAAATGTGAGGGGGAGATGAGGAAAACTCCTTTTGCCTCTGTATGTGTTGAGTATTGGTGTTCCCTATAACTTTCTTGTTCCTTTATCCTGCCAGTTGAGTGAGCATAAGTGATTTCCTGGCCACAGATGACCGATCTGGAGAGTGGGACAGGAGCCAAAAGAGAAACACAGCAGGAAGTAAGGGAGCAAACACAAAGGAGCTTAATGGAGAGGAAATTGAAATGTGCTGTTTCTTAAATGCCAGGAGAACAGACCAGGTTTAAGGCCAGAAAGAGGAGAGAGAGAGGTAGGAAGTGTAGAAAAAAGGGAAGTTTGCTGTTGTTGGTCCTTCTATCACGTGTCTAAAGCACAAACAGTCCGAGGGAGAATGAAAGCACTGTGTCTCCTGGGGAACCTTGTTAATGGTAGGACATGTAGCTCGTGGCAGTTTGTGCTGTCTGTGCTGCCGCCCTTGCCCTGAACTTGGTGAGGCCACACTTGTGTTGCTGCCACGACCTGTGCGTGTTCCAGTCTGAGTCACCAGCACAGGGAGAAGGTGCTGAGCAAAACAGCAGCTTTACAATGCCGTGGCAGAAATTTTCCTGGGTATAAAGGGACAAGCAATTCCCTTCTCCAATTCTGCCAGCCTCCCCTCCAAGAGGAGGTGCAAGGGAGGAAGAGCCCACATTCTTTCCAAGCACTGAACACTTCCCCAACCCTCAGCAGGGCTGAGGAACCCCAGCCTGACTTTGCCATGGAGAAGAAAGACGCGAGACAGGAGTTTCAGTGAACTACAGGCACCCCAGTGTTTATTAACTCCAGATTAGTGGGACAGGCACAACGCTGCATCCACGGGATCTCTCCCCACACTCTAAGCTTGCTCCTTCAGCCTCTTGAGCAGCTCCCTGAGCTGCTCGATCTGGGCGGACACGCTGCTCTTGGCGGTGCCGCCCGCGGCCGTGTACTGCTCCACGCTGTTCACCACACTGAACACCTGGGACACGTCGCTGCCAAACAGGGGGCTGGGGGAAAGGGGACGGGTGTCACGGAGGGCTCTGGGCTCCTTCACGTGCCCAGTGCCTGCAGGGGCAGGGAGGGAGTGGGGATGGAGCTTTTCTCCAAGGGGAAAGGTCTCCTCCAGCCTTGTTTCTGCACAGCCTGAGAGCAGCCACTGGGGACAGACCAGAGTGAGCTCCAAGGGGACACTGAGCCAAATTCCTGAGGGGACTGGTGCCTCCAGCTCAGGGCATGAGTTTGTCCCCATCCCTCCCACCGGCTGAAGCACATGGCCAGCTGGGGCAGAAGGGAAGATATTTTGTGCCCATTCCATGTTTTCAGCCCAGCAGGAGCAGCCTTGAAGCTCAGGCCAGGAGGATTTTGGGGTGCTGCCCGGCCCAGGCACTTTGGAGAAGGGCTCATTCCCAGGGAGGCTGAGCCCTGCCTGGGGAGGGAAGGCAAGGCAAGGCCACAATGCCACAAACCTGATGCTCTTCAGGTCCTCCAGGCTGAGGTTATTGATGGTGGTGCCTTTGGTCTCAGCAAGGTGGACGGCCTTCCCAGAGGCGACGTGGGCTTGTCTGAATGGCATCTGCAGTGAGAAGCAGAGGTTGCATTCAGTGACCAGGCAATCAGGGTGCTTTTCAATGAAAAAAAAAAATGCATGTGCCGCCCTTTTATGTTTGTCTGTTTTCCCTTGGGGCAATGTGAATTCCAGGTTTTCTGGGGTGGAAGAGGGGAGGCTTCAGGAGGTAACACTCCACCTGTAAATTACTATCAAGTCCCCCCCAGCAGCAGTACCACTATTTGGGATATATGTAAAGAATGTGTTTACTGACCCAGACTGCTCATCACCCGGGGACACAAGAGGCCTTCAACAAGCAGCACTCTGCATCCAGAGAATCCACAGCTCCAAGTCTCCCTCTGATACTCACTCCTTTGTGAACCAAGTAGAGAGCCAGGTCAGATGACAGGATCTCGGGGGTCAGTGCCTTCTCCATGTTCTCCTTGTTGATCTGCAGAAGGAGGGGCAGAGGGAGATGTTATCATCAGTTCCTTCTTGGGGACACGTCAGGTGACAGTGGGGGCCATAGTGAGCAATATGGGCAAGGCAATGAAGAGCTTTCATCTCAGAACCATCACCTGGAGCTCTGTTACCTGTGTTACTGACAGAACGTGCACCATGACCATGTTCAGTGGTAGAGACTGAGCTTACCTGGAGGGTGGAAATCACTCCTGTGGCCACCTGGAGCACAGCAGTGAGGGTGTCTACAACATCAAAGACGGCCTCCTTGTCCTCCTGTGGTAGAACAGGGATGGAAATGGCTGTAACTCAACCTGATGGAGCTCAAGAGGCTGAGCAGCCCAGCCAGCAGAACAGGAGTGTCACTCCAGAGGTTCTTGCCACAGCCAGGGTGTCACCTGCAGCACTGCAGTGCCACTGCCCCTTTCCAGCACCCTGCACACAGGCAGGGGCTGTGCAGGGAAAGGGAAGGTAGTAGACAACTGTGCTCAGAGAGATGGTGTGAAAGCCAACAGGTGCTTTACCTGCAGGTCCTTGTTGTAGGTGCTTGGGAGTCCTTTGAGCACCATGAGGATGGCAGCCAACTGCAGAGAGAAACAGCAGTGAGTGACCGAGCACAGCACAGCACCCAGCACAGGGGCAGAGCCCAGCCTGGCACAGCTCTCTTTGCAGAGCCAGAAGGAAGATGTTTCAGCCCTGCAATGTGGAGCTTCCCCTTCCACATCCTTCTGTCCCAGCTCACCCGTCCAAACACTCGTCCAGCTTTGCTGCGGATCAGCTCCAGACTGTCAGGATTCTTCTTCTGAGGCATCATGCTGCTGCCAGAGCTGCAAGGAAGGCGTTTGGAGGGTAATGGTGAGCCAGATCCCCCTCCATACACACACTGCCTGAGCCAGGTCATGTATCCCCACTGACCCAGCCCTCCAAAAGGAACATGTAGGCCCCCTTTCCTTGTACATCTGTTTAGGGTGGAGGAAAGCACTGAACTGAGTGTGACAAGTTTCTCATGTTCCCCACAGCAAAGCCTTTGGTTTTGCAACTTGTCTGGAGCTGACACACAGTCCCAGCTCTCAAAGAGGAAGCAAAAAGGAGGCTCCTCTCCACACCCCTGCAGAAGTGGTTTCAGCAGGCCAGCCTAAGTGACCTCAGGGAGGGAGGGCTGTGGTTGTGCCACCCTGAGAGACAAGGAGTCTGTTGGGCTTGCAAACCCGGCTAGTCAAGGAAGGGCTCTGGCAACATTCCCAGATGAAAAGGAAGTTCTCTCTGCCAGCGGTTGCTGGGCTGAACTCAGACTTGGATGAGTTACCAGAACCAGAAAGAAGTGACCATTCCTGAGGAACATTAACCCGAGGCTGCCTTTGTGCTGTGTCAGCCTTTTGCACAGACCCCAACCACTCTCTCAGGAGGGGAGAGCTGAGCAGTAAGGGCTGAGGGAAGGGATCTCAGCCCAAGTCAGGAGACCTACCTATAGGCATCAGAGAGGGTGAGAAAGCCAAACTCGCTGGTACTGTAGATGATGAGATCCTCAGCCATCTTGCTAAGGTGGATCATCAGCAGGGTGGCAACAGAGAGGAATTCCACTGCAGCAGAGAAGGCAGGAAACCAGCAGGTGAGAAAGGTGCTTGTTTGCTTGAACAACCCAGGGAAGCCTGACTGGGGCTTTACGTCCTTGTGAGGGACTTCAGTGCCCTTCTTAAGGGACGTTAACTGGGAAGCTTCTCCCAGTGCTGGGAAGAAGTCACCGAGCTGTGCTTACCCACAAAGTCCCTCTCACTGACGGCATCCATGCTGTTCAGGCTGATGGAGGCAAAGTCCAGCTCTGTAAAGAAGGTGATGGACACAGGAGGTCAGGCTTGGCATGACAGGAGCTTGACTGCACCAGCCTGCCCCAGTGAGCCCTGGAGTAGTCCCAGGAACACAAACATGCTGAGTGCTGCACTGACTGGGATCTTTGTTATGAGCCCAGAGAGACAGTGTGCAGCAGGGGTGGCTCTTTCTCCTCCCACCTCCCAGGCATCGCCTGTCTCGTTGCAGCAGAGCCTGAAGAAAGGAAGGGTTCGGCTCCAGGACAGGTCATTACAGTGCCATTGGGAGCCCTGCAGCAATGCTTCCCTCCCTCCTTGGTGTTACAGTCCTGTGCCTCTCAGTCACAGGGAGACATTTACCACTTCGCAGAAGCTCTCTATCAATTTCCAGTGGGTTGCCAGCCAGAGCACCACTGCCAGGGGAGAAAGAAACAGGGGTCATGCAGGATACTTTGCATATCCCATCCAGAACAGTAAGAAGCAGGGAAGTCACCTCTGAAGACTTTGCAGAGCAAACCAAGGCCCACTGATTACACAAGCAAGAGATCTTACCTTCCCAAAGGCAAGACATTGATCCTCTTTTTTATCTCTCCAAGGCGCTCAGAATCACGGGTCAGAGCAACAGCGTGGCTGGGGAAGGACAAGGGAGATAACGCTCAGGAAGTCAGAGAATGTCTCTTTGCTTTCCAATTCTAGAGCCCGGGATCCCCCCTCAAACAAGAGGATGGAATGGAGCCTGGGCATTAAGGCTTTAGCTGGAACAGCCAGAAGCCACACAGGATTCTACACGTTACTCCATTAACTGCAGCCAAAGGATGGAGAGCAGGGAGCTGGCCACCACTGCCCATTCTCTGCTGAGATTCCTGCATGGTCAGAGTCACACAGGAACACGGGGAGCTCCTGTTCCACTTTGCAGGTTTGTCACCAGCCCTGGCTGCCCCCTCAGAGCGGGATGCTCTCCTGGGCTCCACCGGAGCAGGGCCTCGAGGGTGGAGAAGGCTCCTCCAGCCAGGCCTGAAAGGTGCTCACCTGAGCAAGAACTGGCTCCATCGGATGGGCTGAGCTTTCTGCAGGTGGGTGTAGCCAGGCAAGATGACATCGATTTCTCTGCGTGGGAGATGAGAGAAAGAGGTGAGCAGCAGCTCTCAGGGGGGAGGGCAGGGGCAGGTCTCTCACCCCGTCCTGCTGCTGCCCCACTGGGCTCACTCAGAGAGCAAGCCTGCAGCTCTCCTGCCCCAGCAAGGCCACGGCCATGGATTTGGAAAAGGACTTACATGGCAGCACGTTCCACCAGGGTCTTAATGAGCTGCAGGAGGTGTGTGGAGATGATGGAGAAGGAATTCTTCATGAACAGCTTCAAGTCAGTCACAACCTGGGAGAGATTGGCCACAGTCAGACAACACAGAATGTGACATGTGTAGCGACTGCTCACTTTTCCTGCAAAGCAAACCCCTCCTTGTCCTGTGTGATGGGAAGGTGCAACTTCTTCTCATCATTTGGCCATATTTATGTGGTGATGTCACTATTTCTTGGTCTTCAGGAAGAGTTCCAAAGGCCATGCTGGTCTGAGGTCTCCTGAAGTGAGAATGGGGAGGAACACAGAAGGAGAGAAAATGGTTCTGCACATACCTGATCATTCCTGCTTCTTCCAGTGTGCAACTTTCCAGCTACATCTCCAATCAGCTCCTGAGGACAAGAGGAGGATTTCTATCAGTATCTCTGCTTTCTAAGCAGGACACTCTGCACGAGCAGATCTGCTCCCTGCCTGGAGGGGACTCAGCTCCAGGATCCTGTCAGTGGCCATGGGGTGTGTCCTGTGTTTGTACAGTGCCGCTTCCACAGAAGGGGGCTTTGAGACACTGGATTGTGCACCAGGGTCCAGAGGAATTTCACAGAGGGACAGGGGCACGTGCCCCTAACATCAGGCACATGCAGCTACAGAGGAAGAGGAACCAAACCTTTAGTCTGCGTTCATTGGCAGTGTGGATATCCTCATCAGTCTGGATCACACCAAAGACTCCCTTGGACCATTCCTCAGAGATCTACAAATAGCAGCAGAAACACCAATCAGCCACAGTTACCCTGCTGTGTGGGGGCTGTAAGGGTCCCCAGCAAACACCAGCTTCTGCCAGCCCCATGGAAACTTAACCCCAAAGTGTTAAATCTCACGTGAGCTCTGGCTGGCTGCTTGCTATATCCCACTGTTCTGTACTATTGGGATTCATCTCTACCCACGAAAATCCTGCAGTGTTATGGCTATAGGATGATTTAAGCACTGAGATGGAAAAGTGAGCCAAAATGTCAGTGATTGCTTTAGCATTGCCTGCAAAGGGTTTCCTCATAAAACACTGTACAGACTCACTGTTATCAGGGGTGGGTGAGCAACAACAATGGATATTTTAAAACAGTGCTTCGCTGCTGACTCCTCTTCCCCCCCTACACATGCTATGCATTGCCTCCTACCAGAGGGCAGCCAGACTCAAAAGGATCCCACGTGCCAGCAGGAAAAGAATGGTCTTACTTCATACTGAAATGATTCCAAGCTAATTTTCAGTCTGAAGAGGATAGGACAGGAGGACATTTAAGGATGTTCTTTAGAACAGTAACTCAGGTGCAAAGGAAAGAAATACCTTTTCCAGGCCACCCAGGATCTTCTCCAGCTCAGTTTTAGATAGGATTCCAGCCTTCTCCAAGGCTTTGGCATAAGCCATGCTCCCCTGGATATCAACTTCAGACAGTCTCTGATCAACAGTAATGGAAGCGCTGAGCATCTCCAGGATTGGATCTGTGCTTCCTACAAACCTTCCTGCCATCATTTTATCTCCCTGCAAGTAATGAAGTTGAGAGGCATGTTCAAAAGACATGCAGATACATCCCCTGAAAATCAGTTAATTCCATCTCTCTCCTTATCAAAATAAAACTCAGGACACTCTCAGAAATTTTGGTTTTTCCAGTATATACCACTGACCAGAAAACCCCTGGACTCTAATGCCTTTTGCAAGCAGTTGTAGAGGTGGAGAGCAGGACACTGTCACTAGAATTGAGCCCTTAAGGTTACAGGTCTGGCTCAGGAATCCTCCAAGACATTTTACTTTTGCAGGACTCTCCAGGGATGTCCTGTCTGTGAAAATAATTATCAGGGCATGCGGTGCAAGACCACTTTTAAAGCAGCTGCTGGTCACTGACCCTTTGGTAGTCTCCTGACAGGGGAACAAAGTAAGGGAGATATCCTGAAAGCTGGTACCTACTATTACTTGAAGTATCAAAAAATCCCACTCTTCTGGCCGTCTATAAGAAAACATCCAGCTGACAAAGAGCTGGGGGCCAGCAGAAGCCACGACCTGTAAAACGCTCCTGTAACCATCAGGTGTTTGAAGTTCCCGTTTGAAACATCTCCAGAACCCTCGACGTTCTTGCAAGCTTTGGCGTAAAATTAGAACAAAACCGGCAAAGGTGCAGAGTGCACAAAGGGAGGTCTGGGTGCCTTTCAGTGTTACAAATGTTAGCGTAAAATGAAGAAAAGGAAGAGAAAACCCCAAAGCACGCCCTGGAAAGGGCTCGGGACGTGAGCGATGCCGGGCGGGCAGCCGAGCTACCATGGACAGCGGGCGGCGGCGGGGCCGGGCACCGGAGCAGCCCTTCCCAAAATTACTGTCGGAGGGAAGGGCAGGATGGAGCCTGCGGAGCCGGGGTGCTGGAGCCCTGGGTTTGGGGCAGGTTTGTCAGCAGAAGCTGCGGGGAGGGAAATGGGGGTTGAAAAAGCCAAAGTTTGGCAGCTCCTCGCTCAGAATTCCCTGCCCCGGGAGGGGTGGCAGAGGACACCGGGAGGGAAAGGTGGGGCTGAGATGGGGAAGAGGTGCCCAGGTACATCTTCTCTGCTCTGGGCTGTCACCAGGGTCAGAGGTGGGGCGTTGGGTTATTGCAGCAAAGATATTTGCTGTGCCCTTCTCCATTTAGAACCCGGGGAAACGAATCACAGACTCGTTAAGGTTGTGAAAGGTCTCCAAGGTCACCGAGTCCAACCACTAACCCAGAGCTGCCAGGACCACCGGTAACCCATGTCCCCGTGGACCAAACCTACACGTTTGGCCAACCCTTCCAGGGATGCTGAGTCCACCGCACCCCCGGGGAGCCTTTTGCAAACGAGAAAGACCCGAAGCTCTGCCGATCGCCGGAGCACCCCCGAGCCCACCCCGCCGGCAAAGCAAAGCCCCCTCCTCACCTCGGCTGCCATTTCGGACGACGTTTTGCTGGTTTNCAGGGCCGGGCAGGGAAGTTCCTTTGGAGGGGGGGATTGCCGCAAGGAGAGATGCTCCGGTGCCCCTTCTTGGAGGGGCTTCAGGCGGGGCTCCCGAGGTGCCCGAGGGCCTCGTGGGTGGACGGGGCAAGATCCTTAGCTGGGAATATCCCGGTACTGAAGGAGTCGCATGCCCTTAATGAGCAGCCTTTGAGATGAATGTAATTGATAAAGTGCTCTGTCCCCACTGCCAGCCCAGCGAACACACCGGAGTAAAACAGATGGGAGCCAGTTGCTCTTTCCCATTTCTGCGTGGGTGAGATTTCTCTCCCCACTCGTAAGGATGCTGCAGCCCCAGCTTTGGGGCTTCCCTGCTGCCACCACTTGCGTGGGGTCGCTTGCACTTGGCTGTGGGGTGTGAGACTTTTGGCAACAGCCTGTACCTTCAGCTCATCACACCATAAATATCTTGGAAGTACAGAACCGATTTAGGGCTTTGGGAGCAGCAAAGCTTCAGCTCAGCACTACTTTCTCATTGACTCCTCAAACACTTTCTGCAGCCACTTTGCAGAAGGCTGAGTATTTGCTGCTTTGTCTTACCAAGTGAGCTACTGCAGTGTAATATTCTTTCCACCTGCATTGTTCAAACCTTTCACAGAGCTCGAGAAACATAGCAGCTTCCTTGCACACATTTTGGGGGGGTTGTTTTCTTCTCTTTAATTGATCCTCTTGTTCTTTTCTACTGTTCTCTCAGTTCTACAACTTACCCTCTTTTCCTTTTCCCACAAGGACACTGACACTGGGAAAGAGTGCTTGATCCTTCTGCAGTCATGTTCCTTCCTACTGTAAAATCTCTCATTTTTACCACTTTTCTTGCCTTCTTCCCCCTTTAGAAGTGTCCTTTTCCTTACTCTGGGCTTTGCCAGGAGATTGCTGACGTGTTGGGAAAAGATTAAGCAGTGAATTCATAACCAGAGTGAATCTGTGTCAGGAAGATCTTATTCAAAACCTGTGGCTGATATGACATGTGGCAGGGATGTGTGTTCCCACATGGGATCTGGCAGCAGTGGCACTGTGTGCTTAGCAAACTTCACAGGGATTAGCTGGCTAGTATTATGCTGTGCAACTCCTGTCCCACTTCCATCTAGGAAGTTATTTATTGTCTCTTTTCCTACTTTTAGATGAAATAGACAATAACTATCCTTTCTGTGTAATAATGTAGAATATAGACTTGTATTTTTACAATAAAAAGGGAAGCGAAAGTGTAAATACAAGCAAAAGTTCTTAACTTAAAAGTGAACATTGGAAAAATATGATTTCTTAAAGACACTTGGAGCTGGAGAGTTGGAATTTTTTTTGAGGGAAAACAGTAAAATAGCATTGCAAAATAGGTTTTCTAATGCACACTGAAGTGCATTCTAATTACTGCCTTCTCTGTTTGTTCTGGTTTGGATAGCTCTCCACTCCCCATCATCTTCTTTCAGTATTTTTTTTGTGAAATAGAAAGATTAACTCCCAAAATACTCACACCACAGTTAATGTCAAGGAAGGTCTGAGGGAAAGGTCTTCCACTTGTTTTCCTTTCTGGCACAGTGGATGGCAAGTCATTCCTACATTAACATTTCCAACTACACCCTTTTCAAGGCGATGGACAGTGCAGTAGTACCAGAGAGCAAATTGCCAAATTTAAAGCATAGAGGAATTTAATTAAATATATTTTAATGTACTCAAAGATTTGAACTTCATTTGTACTTACTTTCTCAAAGATTTGAACTTCATTTGTACTTACTTTTGGAATCAGTCACAGCCTTACTGTTTCTTTTGTTTGGTTGGGTTTTTTGTTGGAAGAGTGCAATGCTGGGGGAGCGCAGCTCCAAAGGAGCTTTAGTGGTTCTAGAAATACACTTTTCACAATAGGACTGACTCTCATAACTGAGTCCAGAGAAGGAAAAGGATGGGAGAAACTGCTACAGTGCACCTGCTTTAAAAACATCCCTTTTTAGCCGTCATTTTGCTTTAGAAAACGAAAGTAGCTCCGTGGGCTGAANGCTGGTTTGTTCAGCGATCTTGGCAACTGGTGCAAACCTGCGGGACAGCGCGGGGGATGCTCAGCCCTGCCCCGCTCCCCGTCCCCGCCGGGGGTCCCGCTGCCGGGTCCCGCTGCCCTCCCGGCCCCTCGGGGCCCCTCTCACCTGCTCGCCCCGCAGCCCCGGCCGCTCGCTCGCTGCTCCCCGGCCCCGCCGCCCCGCTTTTACACGCCTCGGTGCGGGGCTGGCGGCTCGTCCCGCCCCGCCGGGGCGGGGT
>VWZF01005463.1:73327-117878 GCA_013396755.1 Sclerurus mexicanus
CCATATGGGCCTGTGGGGTGTTTGTGTGAGGGGTTACCCATGTGGGTGTCTTTGGGGGGGTAGCTTTGTGTGGTGTCTGTGTGTGGGTACATCTCTGTGGGGCTGTGGGGTGTTGTGTGAAGGGGGTCCAGCCTTGTGGGGCTGTGGGGTGTCTGTGTGTGTGAGTACACCTGTGGGGTGTCTGTGAGGGGGGTACATCCATGTGGGGTGTCTGTGTGTGTGAGTGCATCCATGTGGGGCTGTGGGGGGTGTGTGTGTGTGTGTGTGTGTGTATATACTTGTGGGGTGTCTGTGTGAAAATCAGGGATTTGAGGTGGAATTCAGGATGTTTCCACGGATGTAAAGGAATGTTTGGTGNTGTGGGGTGTCTGTGTGAGTGTGTGTGGGTACATCTGTGGGGTGTCTGTGTGCGTGGGTACATCCATATGGGCCTGTGGGGTGTTGTGTGAAGGGGGTCCAGCCTTGTGGGGCTGTGGGGTGTGTGTGTGTGTGTGTGTGTGTGTATATACTTGTGGGGTGTCTGTGTGAGTGTGTGTGGGTACATCTGTGGGGTGTCTGTGTGCGTGGGTACATCCATATGGGGCTGTGGGGTGTCCGTGATCCGTATGGGCCTGTGGGGTGTTTGTGTGAGGGTTTACCCATGTTGGGTGTCTGTGTGTGGTGTCTGTGTGTGGGTACATCCATATGGGCCTGTGGGGTGTTGTGTGAAGGGGGTCCAGCCTTGTGGGGCTGTGGGGTGAGGGTTAGGACATATCTGAGGCATTAGACTTAAAAATGTGAAGTGTCCGTGGTATATTTGTAGAGGTGTGATGCCATATGCTAAGGTGTTTTTTGGTATATACAGAAGGCCCCAAGCATATTTTGGTTTGGACTAAAATGGGGGAAAATATTACCTATTTAAAGATTCTGTAAAGTGTTGTTTATACTTCTGGCATTAATATGAAAACTCCTTTCTGCTTAAGGCTTAATCTCTTTGAAATGGACTGTTTAGTTGACTGCTTAAAAATATACATTAGAATCCATTAATTGGAGTTCATTATTTAGAGTTCATTATTTAGAATTTCTTGTCTTCTGAATGTAAAGTTGATAGTTGTTTCATGAGAGTCAGGACTGAAGGAAATTTTGCTTCTGCTTCGTAAGTTCTGCAAAAGTTTTATCAGTTTATAATTTTGATACTTCAGCACAACAGAAATTGTTGAAGATCTGGGACTGTCCATTGTTAGGGGAGAAAAATAAGTATTTATCTGAATGACAAAGTGGGTTTGAATGAAAAAGGAAGCAGCTGTCTTAAATAATTTAACTTTGGATTGATTCCACCGCCTCATTTGCATAGTGGTGTATTTACTCTATATGACCCTTTCACTTACTTAACCGAATCATTCCAAATGTAATTCTCCTATAGCATTATTATTTCTAACAAAGAATGTCTTTGATCCGTGGGGATTTCTGCAGCCAGAGCCTGAATGCAAACATTCTGAAGAATTGCATTTACCTAACAACAAAAGCTATATGGTTTGTGCAACATGAATGAAAACTAATGCGTGCGTGAGCTCACTCGCTGAAGTTTCACTCCAGTCAGCAAATGGAAGTTGAAGTTCATCTCAGCGTATTTTAGAAGGTCCTTTTCATTTAAAAACAATGATAGAACCTGTGGAAGTTTGTGGATGCATTTAACTCGTGTGAAAGTGATGAACGTGACAGTTCTATTCAAACGCTTGGTGGTGCTTAACAACACATTGTACCTTTTTTGTTCTTTTTTTTCCCATAAGCTGCTGCACAGACCTGAGAAAGGCCTTTTTTTCCTTTTGTATGGAAACTTTTCTGTTGTTGTGGCTACTGACTGCTCAGCAGAACGTGTTGGTCAGGGAATATAGGGGGTTCTCTGTCAGTTTTTCCTCCCTTTTTTTTCGTTTAAAAGTATAAAATTACGATCTCCAGTAGTAACAAAGGTGTGATTAGGCTCAATATGTGCTTGACTCTGCAGTCACCCTGCCAGTGACTTGCTTCATTGGGACTGAAAGGGAAGTGCAATAAGTTTTTTGCTCAGTAATTTAATTTACCCATGTAAATTAGTGCCATATCCATACACACATGCACAATGTACTAAAATAGTAATTGTGTTTTCTTTCTCTGTGCTCTTGACTTACAAAGAAATGGGGTGTGTAATCTGAATTATTTTTCCCATCAGTCTTTATTCAAATAAAACTGGAGGCCTTTTTTTGTAAGGAAGAAGCAAAGCTTTTTGGTTTTAGAGTGTGAAATTGGGTGAATGAATAAAATGGGGTGGCTGAATAAAAAGAGTGTGTTGTACAAGTGCATTGTGATTTATAAGGCAAATTTTGCAAAACACACTCTATGTCATCATTCTGGTAACAATGTGGAAAAGGATTTTCCAGAGGTGGCAACAGCTTGGTAATGTAGAGTCATCAAAAACAGATTTTTGGGCGTTTTCATTAAAAAAATTTATGGAAACAATATCCTTTCTTTTGGAGTCTGCCGGAGTCAGCAAAGCAAAGCTTTAAACAGTTTCTTTTGGAACATAATGAATTGTTTTCATTTTTCCTTTTAGAAAAGATGCAAATGCTGCATTGCTGAGTAACTTTGAGGTAAGTTTACCTGATCCTGGTTTTAAACCAGCAATTTGAAGCTGTCACCAATCCCCTGTATGATATTTAGAAGCTGAAAATTGGCAGTGGCAATCAGCAGGACCTGTAGGTGATTTACCCCCCTCTTCATTTCATCTGTTTTTAAGAAAAAAAACCCTTTTTAACAAAGATTTGGAAATGTTTTTGCTGGTAATGGGTACTGTCATATTATTGTTGTTTGGTCCCAGAATTCTTGCAGGAAGTTTAAATGTTTTTCAGCTGCTGCAATCAGTGTTTCATATTTAACTTTAACCTTGTGATGTGCAATACCATCTAAGAACCTGGAGCTTATCAGTGCAGAGTTGTATTAAAACCACAGCCACTGGAAATGCAGCTTTACACCCCACGATGGTTGGCAGTATTTGTTTAAATCTGAGATTTGTTATTCAGGATAAACATTCCTAGAAGCCAACAATGTACCTTATCCTGGAGTCATGAGGAGGCTGCAGTGCCCTGTCATAGCTAACAATAAATACTGACATTCCTATAACAAAAATAATATTTTTCAGAACTTACCTACGTAGGAAATATTTTCCCTCTCCCCTTAGTAAAGGTCTTTTTAGTGAGGTAGAAAGAAATGTCATTTTCTTGTTGGTTTAACTTCAGCCAGGTGATGCAAAGACTTCAGTGCTTTGTTTATTAATGTAATTTTTTGAACAGTTTCAATAACCCAGGGGTTTTGTTTGTATTATTTTATTGCTGAGGCTGGTTTTTATTGCACAGCTGTTTCATTCTACTCTGACATAAATCTTGAAGTGTTGCATCCTGAGCTGCATCTGTCTGTGAGCAGCAGAGCAACCATCTGGTGACTGTCAGAAGGGTTTTAATGAAGTACCTGGAAAGAACTCTCTTACCTAAGAAATAAATGATATTATGTCAGCCAAAATAGTATTAAGTGCCTGTCTGTTAAAACCATGTAATATCGCAACAAAGAAAATAGCAAGTATGGCTTTTCACCGCTCTTCCAAGTACTGATTCCCCTAAAACCACTGACACCTTTCCATTTGCTCCTCTTTCCCGTTGCATTTTGACTGGCATAGCCAACATTCTCTCAACTGAGGTAGTACTTGGCAGAGAAAGGGGGGTTTGACAGGAGCCTTCAGCACTGCCATGTATGTTCCAGGCCTCCAGTTCTTCTGCGAGTTTGGAGTGGTCATTTTGGGGTTTCCTGCCACTGGCTACATTTTTTTTCAAGTATTTGTTGGGTAAAAGTTCCCAGCTCGAGTTCTGGATTTCAGGTCAGGACTGACAGGTGTTCCTTTTTCATAGAAGGTGCAGTGTAAAGTAATTGCTGGATTTGTAGCTGATTATGTTCATATTTCTCACTGTCTAGAGATGTTTAGTTTCTTATTTCTGTGGCCCTGTCAGTTTACAATGCCATTGGATCTGAATCTTGAATGAAACTGGTTAAAAATGAGGGGATAAACAGTAAGCAACTGTTACTTTCTGTGGGTCTTGACTCTGGACGTGCTGTAAAACCAGAAGCAAAACACCTGAAAAAGTTTCATTCTAATAAGGTTTAATATTGGCATAAAAGAGTAATTGTGATGCTGTCTGCATGTTCTGCTGCGTGTCTGTATATGATGAATCTCACTCCTACATTGATATTTGCTGCATCATAAACGTGGATTCAACTTCAGGACATGATTTTCAAGAATGGCTGCTTGTATTATTACCTTGCTGTGATGAAATAGGGAGCTAATTTAATCCTTGTGCTGGTCACTGTAACATTTACTGTAACTTTATGAATAACTCCCCTGGAATTTACTATGGGATCGTTGATCTCAGGAGCATCTGCAGGTCAACCCTTGAGTTGGTTGGTTCCTGGCAGTGTAACAGGTGCAGAGTTTGCTTTGACTGTGCAGACAATGTGAAGGTGCATCTCTGTGAGACAGGCTATGTATCCATTTTAATGCTGTGGGTACACTTGTCATAAGAAATCCAGCAGGACCATGAACTGCTGGGAGATGTTTTTTCAAGCATCCCTCGTGTCAGTAGGAGCTCAGTGCCAGCACAGCTCTGGTCAGGACAGGAGAGAAACAAGTCAGACTCACCCTGCCAACTTCTCCTTTGGGGCTCTTGGATAACACTTACCAAGTGCTGAAAGGTCTGTTTAAAATACAGTTATTAAAAAACAATTTACACAGCTGTTCATCGCTCTGGGGCCAAGGCATTTTTCACTTCAGTTGCTGGTGCATCCACCAAAACAGCCACACTTTTTTGCTGTTTGGTTGATAGGATTTTTTTGTTGTTCATTTATGTTTTCCTGTCATAATATTTTCAGGTAAAATGCTCTCAAATGGTCTCAAACCTTTTCTTTTTTTCCCCTCAGGTGTTCCAGTTACTCACTGATCTCAAACAGCAGCGCAAAGAGAGTGGGAAAAACAAGCAGAGCTCTGGCCAGCAGAATCTGAACACAATAATGTATGAGGTGAGTAGCACTCTCAAAGTCCTTTGCAAATTAGCCCAAGCTGGAGTAATTCACATCCTGAGGTGTATTAATAACTCAGTATCAAATTTCCCCAATTAAAAACACAGTAAAAGATTTTATTTGGCACTTTTCTCTGCTCAGTTCACTCAGGTTGCAGGGAATTAAACTACACTGGCAGGGCAAATGCATGCTGCTGTTGTTATTGAAATCTGATAAAGAAGGATTTTAAAACAGCCTGGTTTTTAACTCTTGTGATTTTTTAAATTCCAGATATTCTGTCTTTTTAATACACAGGGCAGAACTTGCCATCATCTAAGGAATTGTTGCCACCATGCAATCATGATTTCAAAGCTGATCAGGGAGATCACACATGGGATTTTTTTATTAGCAGAATTATAATTTCCAACTAAAATTATTTTTTTGGGGTGAAAAGAGAAGCAAAATCACATGTACAGATAACATCAGTTGGATGCCAGGTTGGTAATAAAAGTCCCATCTCTAGTTAGGAAGAACTCCCAAAATCATCTAACACAAATATTACCATTTTAAATATCTCAACTTAGCAGCTTGGTACAGACTTGCAGTGTGGCCCTTTGTGTCTGTACTGGAGAATTGCATGAGCAGCACCACGAGTGACAGTGAGCTGAAAGCACTTTGCCTTGCTTGCATGAGTAATTCCGTTGAGCAGTGAAACTACTCATGTGAAGAAGATTTGGCCTAGGCTCTGGTTTTGTTTCAGTTCTGGCTTTGTTTGAAAAGGTATAGAGTTGTAATTCCTAAGCCCCGCATTCAACAAAATAGGGGCTTACAAAAAATCTAAATTAAACCTTCATGGAGACTGACAGTCTCTCCCTGTACCTCTCTGAAACAGCTGAGAAAGATCCTGTAAGTAAATTTTATCAGAAAGCACCTTAAAGCTTTAATTGATTGTTGTATTTCTGTATGTTAAACACCTATAAGATGTTTGTTTTTGTGCATGGAGTGAAGCTGGTGAAAACTCTCTGTATATTTTCTTTATATTTGCCTGAATCAAACCCAGAATTTGATTTTACAGGATTGTCTTTGTTCTTGCTGAGCGTGTCTTCACAAGCTCTGTGCAGATTTGTATCCATTGGTACTGAAATAACCAGATGAAGGGAATTTTGTTTTGCTTATATTTGTCATTTTCAGGATTTGAAATTACCAAGAAACAACTAAACTGGAAAAGAAATTACTCCTATTAAATAATTCTATTACATGACAATATGATAATTGCATTTCAGTTGTTATTGATGCATAACAATTTCATCTGAAAAGGGCTTGCAGAGGTTTATCCAACACCTTAATGTGCTTTTAAATGTATTTGTCAGCGGTCCAGTGAAACTGGTCCTGAAATTCATGTTTCATCAACTCTGTTAAACAGGATGAACTATCAAGTGCTGTTGGAGCCTGTTTTCCCTTACCAAGCATTTTTAAATGAGAGCAGATTTTAGTGAAAATACACTGAAAATACATTCAGTATTTCCTTGTTTGCCACCCTGATCTTGTAGCGAGTTTTCTCCAGTGTCTGTTGTTTTCTGCTCTGTGAGTACTGATTCAGCCTTTTTTGGCTTCTGACTTTTCGAATCCAAATATTCAGTTTAAAGATTTTCTGAGAAAGCAACTCATATTATAGGGGTTTTTTTAATTATTATTGACAATCTGTGCATTATTACTGTTAATCTGCCACACATGTCTGCATTTGCAGTGCATTAAGTGCATCAGGAGGTGTTGTGTCCATGCTTTTAAGCTTTGTGTGGTGTGAAGTATCAACAGGTGAACATTTTGTTCCTAAATTCCAAACGAGCATTGACAGTGCTCTTTTTTAAACCCTTCAGTTGCTGATGCACCCAGTGCAGACAAAGCAAGGATTTCCTTGACTTCTCTGTTGATGCTCATTATTTCCAGCTCTTCACTTTGTTGTCTAATTCAAGCAATAATAAATATTTAAGAAGATTCTAAGCTCTTTCCAGTGGAAAATCAGCTGAAAGAACTGCAATTTGTGTGGGGTTCTTTATCAACAAATCGGGTTTTTTTAAACTCAGGTCAAATTACATTGTGTATTGTCCATCTGTTAGATATTACGTTGTTTTAAATAAAGCAGATTAATGTAACATCTGCAAAAGTTAGCTGAGGTTAGTGGGTGTTACATGTCCAAAGAATGGAGCAAGGATAAACCGTCTCAAGTCAGATAAACATTTCTAAAAGTACAATATCCTTTCAGATTTCATGGCAACCCACCTAATCTGCTGCTGTGAACTTTAAAAAAGCATTGCCAACTACCAGGTAAAGGGTGAAAACAACCACAGATTAGAGAGCTTAAAGAGTGATTTACGGGTTGGCAGTGAGAGTATCCCTGGCATTGCACACATGAAAACTTGGCAGAAGGCAGTGTGGGTTTAAGGATGAACAGCATTCAACTTTTCTGAAGTGCTCTTAAAAACAAAACAAGGAAAAAATAAACCCCAGTGAAACCCCAAGCCTCTTATCTTGCTGCTTTTTAAACTAGCTGTGAATCTGTACGTTTTTATTGGGTTTCAAAGGAAGAGTAAACAAGTGATACTGCCCAGCACTGGAGTGTGTCTTGATCACTGTGTTATCATCACTTGAGGTTATTGGGTAAGTATTAATGTAGTTTCAACTACATCAGGTTGTAGTTAGATATTGCCCGTTTCTTGCTCCCTTAGCAAATTTCAGTATATCCTTACTGCAGACAGAACAATTTGAGTGACCTGTCTCATCTGTGGCAGCATTTCCCACTGGTAAACAAAACTACAAAGCCAAACCCCAAAACCTGAACTGACCTTTCTAATTTTTCTGAGTAGTGCTAAGGAGACGTCTCAAAGTCTGCTTGTTTCAGACACAACTGGTACAGCAAACAGTAACTGTGAAATAAAATAGTCTTTCCTTCTGTCCTTTGCAGACACTGAAGTACATTTCAAAAACACCCTGTAGGTACCAGAGCCCAGAGACTGTGAGAGATTTCCTCGTTGCAATGAAAGGCCACAAGCTGACCAAGTAAGTATGGACTAGATGTATAAACTCATGGCAGTGCTGAAAGACTGAGCCCCGTGTGCAGTGTGATAATCTCTCTGGTTTTGATTCAGGTGGTTTCTGCCATTATGGCAATACTCAGCCAAACATCTTTTCCTTCACTTGTAACGTGCATGAGGATTCCCTAAAGCGGGCTTGTGTTCACCAGTGTATTTCCCAAACAGATTCTTGTCAGTATGTTGGTTCCAGAATGGTTTCACATGGTCCAAGCACAAAGAGTTCATAAAGTGTTTTCTGTGGAAGAAGATGTGAACCAGTAAGAGAAGTGCAAAAACAACCCAACTCAACCTTGTTTGTTTTAATTGTATTTTGATGAGTGTCCCTAAGGAAAACTCTATGAATTCTTAAAAGGCAAAAAAAGCAGTAAGTAAATAAAATCCTGGGAGGCAATAAGTAAATAACATCCTAGTATAGAGGTATGGGAAAGAATGTTATTCTTAATTTTCATGTGAATCTGTGAACCCCAACTGCTGCAGATCATCTCTTGTGGTTATGCTCTCGAGTTTAGGAAAGTAAGATGTTTGTCTTTTCTTTATGTGCTGTTTTTATCCACTAGGATCTCTGACATGCACATTTCAGCTTTCTAAATATCATGTCAGCCAACCTTCCACCCTCACTCTGCACTTTCTAATGAGTCTGAACGTACAGTTCGTTCTCACTTTGGGAATTTCTGCACAGAAAAGATTTCCTTCCCAGTTGCAAGAAGACTCAAAGGGCATTTTCCCTCTTTGGCAATGGCTGTTCACAGTGCTAGAAACACATAATCCTCTTGACCCTCGCTGCAGGGTGGGAGTGAAGCCTGTTGTAAATAGACCCAGAGGAATGGAATCACTTGAGCACTTGCTTGGAGAGCTCTAATCACTCATCTGACTTTTAAAGCAGAAAGAACTAATATTATTTGCTTTTAAATAATTCCTCCTTCACTCCAGAGGAGTAGTTTATCCTGTGTAGACACTGACTGCATTTTTCTTCCGTGATGGAAGGACTCCCAAGGAGTTTATCCTCTGGGAGAGAGGCTTTTATAACTTTGGTTGTGTCACAAAAATAAATGCACAATGAGAGCATCTGGAGGCTGCAGTGCTCCGAGGCAAGTTTTTAGCCTGTCCAAAGCAGAGGGAATTGAGTAGAAAGCAGATTGGCAGCTATTTAGTTGACTTTCAGTGCCCCCTCTCTACAAACAATCCCTCACATGCAGGATGGCAGCAGCTGTGGTGCTGCTGGAATTGCAGACGTGGGAGTGCTGGTCCTTGGGAGCTTTGCCATGGATATTGGAACTGGGCTTGTAGTGCTTTCTTTAGTAAAACTAAAGTTGCCGGGTCAGTATGTCAGTGTTTAGTCCTCCTGTAGCTCATTTTATATAGCAGGGAGCTAGTTTATGTGATGGGCAAGGTGTGCTAATTCTTTTCTGACATGGAGGTATTGAGGCATGGAAAAAATAGTCTGTTCTAAAAATACTGCTTACTGGAAAGAGCTGGTGGTATGGCAGTGAAAGCGTCTCAAAATTGGCAGTAAACCATCCTTCACTTCTGATAATGGGAACCAGCCCTGTGGCAAATGAAATGGGCTTGTCCTGTCTGTGCAGGGCAGCAGTTTAGGAAGGCACCAGCAGAAGCATCTATCACAGCAAAAAGGCAACAGAGTCAGAAAGGCAGAGTGGGGGTTTTTAGAGGACAAGTAACTGAATGATGGAGGTTTAAAAGTCAGTGGGTTTATTTCTGTTTAAAGCTCATTTTTAAACTCCTTTCAGGTAGAGTTTGACCAGAACCTGAAGGTTTACTCTTGCAAGCAGTCGGGAGAGCTCTGTTGTAACATTATAGATACCCAGTATGGGATCTCCGAGAGCGAAGTCCAATTTCAGTCATAGCACAGAAACTTCTGACTCCAAAGTCTGTGTCCCATAAGTGCTGAGATGTTTTGTAGATCTACCCAAAGATTCAGCTTCCCACTCCTGCTTGTTCAATGAGCTGGAATATAGCACTGCTGCACAGGTTGAAATAGTTGCAACCTTTAAATGAGCTTTGTGACTCTGATATTTTTCTGGATGGTAGGAGGTGCCTTTGGGTTTAGGTATCACCCTCTCTGTCCTTTTTCTCTGCATCACTCTGCAAGCTGAGCAGGAGAATTATTCCCAAGTCGGTTCCTTGTGCATAATGGCAGAAGGATGAGAGGGAAGAGTCAACCACTAGTTTATGTGACAAATCTACTCTATTTAGGGCTTACCAGAACTCACATTGGAGGGTGCTACCTTAGTTTTGTGGGCATCCTGTACACCTTTTACTTTGTTAATATCTTTGTCATCTGATAAAGAACTTGCGAACTCTGCATTTGCCACGTACTTTATAAAATAAGGAGCAGAATTGTTTCCAGTGATCCTGGCACTTTTCCCTTCTTCTGATCTTTTCCATTCAGACCCTTCAGTTCAGAAGTGTCAGAGCTCATCTGGTAGTCTCTTCACACTGAAACACAGAAAGCATATGTTGTGCAATCACTATATAATGCACTTTATGTTAAACCACTTAAAATAGTAATGCCTCCAAGGAAATTCTGAACTCCCCTTTGGTTCATAACCAAGGTCATTTCAACACTGCTCTCTTGTTAAATAAATGAAAAACTAAAGGCTTTGATCATTTCCATTCCGTGGGATGGAGCTGTGTTTGTGTAAAAGCCTTCACTGGGGATTTCCTTCCAACTATCTGGTAGAGAGTTTTCTTTCCTCTGAGAGGAAAGAACCCGCAGTGTTTGCTCTCCAGGACCTTCCCTGCCTGATCTCTGTAATGACCTTTCCTCCCACGAGGAGTAATGAATTCCAGAGCCCGTCTTTGCTGCTTCCTTTCTGGGTAAGGTACTCTGAGATGTGCTCTCTCCCTTAATCTCTCAGGTGGTCAGACACTGTCCGTGCTGGTAACAGCTCTCTGAAGGTGCCTGCTTTGATTTAAGATATATTTTGTGTTATTTGGTGTCTGTCCTCAGACAAATCAGTCTGGTTAAAGGGCAAAGAAACAGCCCATCATCTCAGGCTGCTTTCTCTGCCCTTGGAATCCCTTGTTGGCTCTGCCTCTAATCAAGGGGGAAACAATTAAGCGGTGTCTTTGTGCTCTTAATTAGGCTCGGAAACGTCTTTTCTAATACAAGGACTTTGAAGATAAGAGAGATGGGTACCTAAAACGGTGCTGGAGGCAGGCGGTGGGATGGGCTGGCTTTGCCTGCTCAGCGTGCGATTGCAGCGCTCAGCACTAGGCTGTGCTCGTGTCTGGGAGAATTCCGAGAGAGGGAAGGGACACCAGGCACCAGCCAGAGAAACAGCAGCAACTGAGGCACAGCGGAGCTTTCAATCAAGTGAATTCTTAATTTTTGCAGCCCTGCTTCCACTAACCTGCAGGACTAACCATGCAGGACACAGGGCTTGCCAGGCTGCACAGCAGAGAGCTCCTGTAAACTCCCCATAATCTTTCTGTGGTTGCTTATATTTGCCACTCAGAATAACAGCTTAACAGAGCAGCATCTGTTTTGTGATGGGTTTTTCTCATTAGTGTGACAGGCATTAAAAAAAAAAACAACTAAAAGACAAATTTTAAATATAAATCCTAATGTGTGCAAACCTTGCTAAATGGAGCGAATTCAAAGACATCTAAACATATTTCACTGACACACTCAGCAAGGTTTGGTAAAGCACAGTGTTCTGCATGGTTTTTTATCTGCTTCATGAGTTATGTTGGTAAAATTGAGACTGTAGGACTGAGATTTATTTTTTTTAAATGAAAACCTCTGAACTGACATAGTGAATTTTATTATTACCTTGGTGAGGCCTCAAGCTTTGGCTAAGCCTGCAGTACAGTAAGCCATGTTGTACTTGGAAATACACTATGCCACTAGCAGCTAATTTTCCAGCTTTAGTGCCTGGAATGGCTTCATATTTTGTAAGGTAGGGGCAATGGAGTTGCATAAAAAGAACATTTATTAAGCTTGTGCTCTGGAATTATGGTCAAATGAGAACTGGCTCTGCTTGTGCTTCTTCCTGTTACTGATAGCCTATCTTGGATCTAATTTTGGAACAACCAAATTTCCAATCACTGCATATTACTATAATTGTGAAAAACTGGGCAGAAACATTGCCCTTTTTGTCTTTAAATCAACACAGCCAGGGAAGTGTTGAGCTGAAAATCTGTGCTGCTTTTAGAGAGTATTTTCCCTCATTACTGCCAAAAACTACAACCTCTACAATATTAAAGGCTGAACGATTTACTTTGTAATTTTTGTCTCCTCCGGGCCTTTCAAAATGAATATTCAACAGCAAGTCAGGAGGGTGCTTGTTTAACAGTGGCATGGTTTACTGGACTTTAAAAAGACTGTTGTGTTTCCCTCTGGACTGGTTGGAAATTAACCCTCGGATCTGGAGCAGTGTGGCTCAGTTTTTTGGGGCATTCAGGTAGCACTGTCAGCCCTCAGATGTCATCCTGGGGAACCGTCCTGAGTTTGACTTGCAGAGGACACGGGGATGTCCCATTTTGGGGCTCCTGCAATCTGCATTCAGGCATTAGACACGACTGATTGACTCAAGACCACGGGATTTGACTCTGAAGTATTTTCAGCAGTAATAAAACCCGTGGTTATGTATACAGCTGTTCCTTTATGGTTTTCCTAGCAGCTATAAAACATACTTTCCTGAGGATAAATTTGCCTCTGTACAGTCCCAGATGTTGTAAGGGGGGTTTTTTAGCTCTGTGTGCTGTGTCTTGGCACTGATGCTGTTCTCTCCTCACCCAGGCCTAGACATCTCTGACTAGAAAAGCACGATGTGCTTGCTTATATATTTATGTACAGTCCAGGAGTTCAGGAGATAAAAAAAGGGGCAATACCAAGACACATAATACGAGGGTTTGGTTAAAACATGCGTGCTACAAGAATTTGCTCACTGCTGACAGAATAGCATGCATAGTTTCTTCATTTCTACTACAGAATGTAACTATTTTTAGTATTTTTTAGAATTGGTGTACTGTAGCAGTATGCTGACTGTTCTGTCTCACCAGAGTGATGCTGAACACAAGGCAGTGGGGGCTTTTTTGTCTTTTAGAGCTGCTTTTTAGGGTTCACTCCTGTAACCTGACATCCTCAGCTCCTACGACAGGCGCCCTCCCCTCAAACCCAGACCTCAGTCCCGTTTTCTTCCCCCATAACTGCACACATTTTTGGCTCCCACAGGCTGAGCTTTGTGTGTCCCCCAAGGCCACAGCCCATCGTTCACCCTCAGCTGGAGGTGCTGTTCTTGGCTCCAGCTGAGTGCCAGAGCTGCTGGATGGATGTGGCCTGGAAGCAGGAGGCACTGCTCAGCCCCGCAGCAGTAATTGCCATTTGGAGATCTCTCACCAGGCAGGTCCTGTACAAGTCTGTAACACGGGCCATTAACTCTGATTAGTGGAATCTTGCTTTTATGTGAGAAAATTACTTTCAGCTGCCACTCATCTTTTGGATGTATTCTTCTCTTGAAAGAGCAGCTTTCATGTTCCAAACTCTTACTAAAATCCGGGCAGTGCAGAGAAAATACAAATGCATACGTTTGGGGGCAAATAAGCTGAAAATATCCTCCGCCTTCTGTTCAGATGAACGGGACAGTTACCCTTTTTATTTAAGGAGCAGCAGGGTAACATGCATGCTGTAGAAAGTGTAAAGATTAATTCATTGGAGTTGGAAAAAGTTTATTTTATTTTCTAGATGCAGTGGAGCATGAACTAAATTTAGGCTTATGTCTGTGCCCTTGCCAATTACTGCAGTCAGGACTGATCCTGATGCATGTTCAGTCTTGCAGCGTTTCCCCTCCTTAAAGCTTATTTTTGTTGAAATTGTGAGTGTTCAGGTTCTAATTTGTGCATGTGCTGCCAAGAAATTCCAGGTTCACAGAGACCCTGATCCTAGCAGTCAGTTTTTGGTGTCAGTGTTAAAAAGATCAGTGCAGTGGGTACTGAGCTCCAGCTCATACCACATCCACTGCTCTCTGCTGGGGTTGAGGGCTCAGAAATCCAGTTTTCTGTCACAACTTCAGAGGCATTTTTTGAGTGTTTGCTTCAAGGGGATACCAAGAGTTGTAGCACTCTGGTCTCTCCATTTGTGACAAAGTGGAAGGTCAGAAATTGCACACAGGGAGGAGAGCTGGGACCAAAATATCCAGAGGGTCCCCTGGGCTAGTCTCAAATCACACACTTGGAGTCCTTGTCTGTTCTGGGCAAACAGCAGGAATTGCTGGTCACAAGGGCCTTCCAAGTAAGCAAAGATAATTCTTCATGTACTGCACACACAGGTTGCTTTTCCTAAAGAACCTTGGGAGCTGAATATTTGCTGAACAGAGGAGGAAAGATAAATGCTGCAGTTCTCTGTTGCAGGAGGAGCAGATCTGCCCAAACCAATACCTGGTGTACCCACGTGTGTAGCAACATGTTTGTCCACATCTTCAGTCACAGGCACTTCTCCCTTGGCAAGCTTGCAATATTTTGCCAAAATAACAGAACCTGAATCTTCATTATCAGGACAGTGTTTAGGTTGAACAGCAAATAACTGCCCAGGTAACCAGCTGAATAATTGGTTGTTCTCTGTGGAAATGAAACAAAAGCTTTGCTTGCACCATAATTATATGCTACCGTGTCTAAAAGTGGTTATGTTTTAGTGTTAATTAGTGTTCATGCTACACAAGCACTTTCAGATGAAATGCCTTTTATGTAGCTTTGGGGTTTTTGCACCCTGCTGTTAATTCCTTTGTGATGGTTTGGGTCATTTTTCCAGTAGGGAGCTTTGCTGATGAAAAACAGGCATGAAATTCTTCAGGTGACACATTTTAATGACTTGGGAGTTATCTCTCATTCTTCTAGACACATTTTAAAAACTGCAAGTACCCTGAATGATGCCATCTTTGCTGAAATGATGCTTTTGAGATCCCTTTGGTCCCACTGAAAAACATCTATCAATTCATAATGAGTTATAGTAGGGTTAATGGCTTACAAGCAAAAGGTCTTTGAGAGGGGACCTTTTTTATTGTGTCCTGTATTTCTTGTCTTCAGGAAAAATGAACAATTTCACTGATTAATTGTTTTAGTCACGATGTGTAATTGGTTTTAATTTATTTCTCTTTCCTGCCCTGCCAGTATTCTTCCTGTGATAAGCATGATGGAGCTCTACCTGCTGTAAAATAGCTCTTGATAAGTCAGGTTTGCATTCTTTAGCTCAGGCATGAAATGGCTCTGACTGTTTGATCCTGTTTATTTGGCTCTGAAGTTTTGTTGGCAAGAAATTTCAAAGGTGCTTCTTTGAAAGACAAGAAGATGAGAAAATGAATTTTAAGTGCCCTTTTGTAACATTCAAATAATATGCTTTGTCTGGAGATGTGGTGGAGCTGTAGCATTGGATTGGGATATGTTTTGCTGCAGAAGAGAAGAAAGACTTGTTTGAAAAGGCTCTGATCTCAGAAGTGGCATGTGAGTGCAGTGCAGTGAGAAACTTGTCTAAAGTATGAATTCATTACACAGCCTGCCTTTGTAAGTAGGGCTCTGGGAGGAGGGGGAAGGCTTTTACAAGTGGGGATCCTCAGAGAAACTTGTCTCTGTTGGAGAGGTGTGGAAACTGAGGCACAAACACATACCTGGCCAAGGACCATAAAGCAAATAACACTGTAAGCCGGACTGGAGCACCAGCTTCTGCACTTCATGGAGTGTTCCAGGCACTGAACCAGGCACTTCCCCAGCCCTTGAGGATAAAGCACTAAATCTTTCATACATTCAGCTGAATTGGCCAGATTTTTGTGCACTGAAGATGTTATTTAATATTCTTTACCCAGCTCTGTTCAGTTTTACACGAGTGGGGTTTTTTCTCTCAATCATTCCTTAAATGACCTGCTCTCAGTTTTAAAGGATTTCAGTGCTTGTCTCCTGTCATTAGTGCAGTTTTATTTCTGTCCTTTCCTTAGTTGTGACAGGAGTAGATGGCAGCAGTTATAAATACCTCCTCTCTTTGACAGTAAAGTGGCCAAGAGCGGTGCTCTCAGTTCAGAGTTAAACCCAGCCATGCTCTCCATAGTCTCATGTTGTAAACATCAAGCTGCCAAATAGATCTAAGTGATTAGCATGGGAAAACAAAGGAGGTGCATTCACTGCTTCCCACCAGTGGAAACATATTTGGCTTTCATCCTTGGGTCTCCCAAAAGCAAAGCAATCCAATAATAAATAAATAGGAGGATTTCTTTGAGCTTTCTGTTGTGAATTGTTCATTTAAAAATTGCAAGGTTTTTCCTTTAAAGCTGAAAGTCATAATTAAAGTGATTTTCCAGTATTTATAAAAATGATGGCAGAATAGCTCAGGGACTAGGTGGATCAATTTCAAACTTCTTTTTTTAGGATTTTGGTTTTGTTGCCAGCAGGTTGAATCTAAACCCCACAGTCAGCTCATCTCTTTGGGGCTGTTTTGCATTCTTAAAGGCTTTGATTGCACATCACAAAACCCTCTGGTGTAACAAAGCCTGATGTTTGCTGTCAGCAGAGCAGTTGCCTTTGCTGAGCCACAGTCCCCTGTCCTCCTGTTCCCATCACCAAGGCACTTGCAGTTATGGACATTTTAGCTGGAGAGGGTCTGTTGGATCATCCAGTCTGTGGCAGTGCAGGATTTTTCCTTCAAGGAACAGCAGCCAGGAAAATGTTGTTAGTGCTGCCTGTTCTGTGTGTTCAGTGGTTCTCCTGAGCCCTCGGGCTTTGGACGTGTCCCAGTGCCTGTCCATGAATGATTTGGGGGGCTGGAGGGCCTGGTGATGGAGAGCTGGGTTGGATGTCAGGGGCAGACACTGTCAGAGGCCATTTGAGATGAGATGGTGTCTCTCAGGTTTCTCCACGCACGCAGACATCGACCTGTTGGTTGTACACAGCTGCATGGAGTGGTCTGTGTTCTCTTGAGAACTAGAAGGCTTCCTTTCTAAACAACCTACAGGTCCA
The DNA here is from genome assembly GCA_013396755.1 of Sclerurus mexicanus. Classification (NCBI taxonomy): domain Eukaryota; kingdom Metazoa; phylum Chordata; class Aves; order Passeriformes; family Furnariidae; genus Sclerurus; species Sclerurus mexicanus. Next base: position 90,439 of record VWZF01005463.1, read on the forward strand.
GTGAACTGGGGGAAAGCCTTCAGAATCAGTTTCAATATGCATTAAAGATGCCCTTTGAATGGTAATAAATTCCAAGACTTAGTTCTTCAGAGTTGTAGTTCGCTCCTATAACGTTGTATTTGTGATGGGCTAAAAGAATAAGCAAGTTATTGCCATTTGGCTCATGGATTGTAACTTCTTAGGTATGGTAATTGTTCTTGTGCTTGTGTGTTCAGAACAGAAGAGTCTCTGATCTTTGATGAGCTCTAGCATTCTGCACAGCCTTAACAAAGCACCAGTGCGTATTAGTTAATGCTTGGGCAGTAATGAGCTATAGGTCTCTGCTTGCCACCTCGGACTGGAGGGGGCAACAGCAGCATGTCTAAACACACGAGAAAATACTGTGTTTAAAACGCCCAAATTTGTGTATTAAACCACACTGCAAACCCAGTCAGAATTATTCCTGGCAGTGGCATTTCATGCCTAAGTTATCAGGAATGTATTTGCATCACACCAGTCAGTTGAGGGGATCCTCAAATTACATAGTAATGTGGATTGTCTTACACTTTGCTTTTAACCAGGGCAGAAAAGCTCCAGCTGCTGAACCACAGGCCAGTGACTGCAGTCGAAATCCAGCTGGTGAGTAACAATGCCTCTGACTGTTCAAAGCTTAAATGGAAGCAGCTTTAACCTTGAAGATCAATTGAATAATTACTTTCTCATGGCCAGTGATTGAATATATCCCTTTATGCACATCTTTACATCCACTGTTTCAAATCCACTCAGCTTCCTGCCTGGGAGCTCCTTAGAGACTTGCCCATCTTTCTCTCAGGCAGATTCTCCATCTCTCTTTGCTTCAGTGTCACATGTTGCAAGTGTCTGATGCAGTCTTTAAAGGTTAGTTACTGGAGTATTGCAACTAAGAATATGCTTAACCTGAGTCGTTTTACTGCTGCATGTCTGTAATCATGTACTTCCCTTTTAGAGAGCTGGTTGTTTTGCTGGCAGAGTTCTGTGTTCCACTGAAACCAAACATGCAAAAAAAGAATTGAGTAGTGACTGGTACAGAATTGTGAGCAGTGATGCAGAATGAGATGTGGATATAAACAAGAGTTCCTGATGGAAAGTAGCCATTGTCAATCTGTTAAGCATAATTCTGATGTGAAGAGGGATTGTCACTAAATAGAAATAGATGGTTGTATTCCCGGAAGGATCTCCTCGGGAATCCAAAACCCCACGATAATAAAGAGATTGTTATAATCAGGATATTATTTCAATGAAGATCTCTTGCATTAAGAACATCTGTTTGCAATCTTACCCTGAAACCAAACTAAGGAGTGACAGGATCATATTTTGCTGCAAAAAAGGGAAGGATTAAGAGCTACCAGTAGGGATTATAATGCCAAAGGCGTCTCTTAGAAGAATGTTTCTAGCTGAGGAATTAATGCCGTGTTTTGTGATTGAGGAGATCAGTGTCAATCAGCAACCCAACCAAGAGCATTAGGACTTCAGGAGCTTTGCTTAGGCACTTAGTCATAAGCCACGATGTGGAGCCTTTGTTAGCTTCATGTGCTTAGGCACAGATTTATTTTATTGCCATATATAGATTCCTTTTTCCCCTTCTTTAAATGCAGTAATATTTTGCTGCTTTCAGGTGACTGTGTGGTTTTGTCTGTCTTCCCTCCTTCCTGTCCTTGTTAATCCTCCCTAGTTTCTTGTTACTTGACCTGCCCATAAAATACTGAAAATAGTTTGCTCCTGTGTCATATTTGAAGTGCAGGAGGCAAATGTAAGAAATTCGGGCCTTTATATTAGAAGTCAGGTTTCTGTAGAGCATCGTACTTTAGATATTCCAAGGTTTGTAGTGTCAAAGTTAGATAAAACTTGTTGAAACGTAGGGAAAAACAGACACAAGATTTGAGTTCAGTGTCGGTTCATTATTTACCCAGAACCCTTCTCTAATGATCAAAAGCAGCTTATGAAAAATGGAATATTCATACATTTGGGGAGTAGCCTGAATTTCTGTTGTTCAGGAAGTGTTGGGGATGCAGTTACTCCTGTTCCATTGCAATTCCCCTGTAATTCCCAGGGCTGTTTTCTCCAAAACTAGCATTACAGTGATCTGAATTGGCTGGATTGTTAAAACCGTGCTGGATTAAACCTCCCCAAAATTGCTCTACATTTACTCTTTCATCAAAGTGCATCAAAGTCTTTTGAGCCCAGTAAGTGCTGGGAAGCTACAGAGTGGTTTTGTCGGTGAAATCCAGAGCCTGGGAGCCTTTGCAAGGGAATGATGTTGCTGTTCAGTGGGTGCCTTGAACTGTTTGGGTTCTGGTGAGGACGGGGGAAGGAGGCTGTAGCAGTCACTGAACACCCAGGAGCGCTGTCTCTGTGAGTGTGACAGAACGCAGAGCAGGGAGGCTGCAGCGTCCCTTTGATGTCCCTGGGGAGAAGATTATCCATGCCCAGATTTCATGCAGGCAGGGCAAGGCACTGCAGCTCCGGGATGAGAGGCAGCCCACTGAGAAAGGAATATTAAGTCTAAAATTGCCGTGATTCTCTTTCCATTGAACTTCCCCCTGCCTCTTAAAAGCTCTGCTGCTGGAGTTGAATCAGAAATGAATGATGATGGAAACTTCGGCCCAGTTCGTACAATGCAGGCACATCAGCCTTCTTTTTTAAAGATCTTTAAAGAAAATGCTAAACAAGCCCTATCTGTCTCTGTCTTACTCAAACAGTTTTGGTGTCTCAAATTTTCACTCAGTGCTGCCTGTCCGTGGAATGAAGTCAAATTCACCTGACAGGCTTTTAATAGCTCATGTGAGAGGATGGTTATATTTATTGTGGCTTTTTTGCCTTTCCAGCTTTTTAGTTTTTTGCTCTCCCTCTACAAAATTCCCTGGGTTTAGTTGTATGCAAATAATAAATCAATTTTGATAAAATTATATGTAAGCTAGAAAACAAATTTATGTTGTGATCTTTTGATCTCAAGGTCTTTTTTAAGTCTTTATGCATAAATTGGTGCCATTGTCCATATTTGTCTTTTCCAGACCGTGTGCCAGGATTTATTTTCAAACAACAATAGCAATAAAAGGAGCATGAAATTCTAATTCATGCCCCACAGGGTAAAACACTGTACACACTGCAGCTATCTTGACCTCCTGTTTTAATCTTTAACATATGTTGTTCCTGGCTCAGTGATTCACAAAGGAGGAATAGAAAAGACAGTGATGTTCATCTGACCATGACAGTGGTTCAGCTTTCCTTAATGCTGAGCCATGGTGGGGTTGAACATTAAGGATCATCCAATCATTCAGTATTTTACTTTATTTCTTTTTTTATGTGTTTTTTTTTTTTAGTGTGTTGGTGCTGAACAATTTTAAATTACTGCTCAAAGGAAGAAATAACAGTGATTTTCTCATCAAACATCTACCTCCTACATTGGAGTTAAATTATGTGCTTGATAGCTTTGGAAATTATCAGAACCCCTATTTCCTTTATTACTGTAGTTTACTGTTTATTTTTTAAATAGAATTCTTGGCTTATTATTCAGATGAACAATAGCTTTTAGGGCACAGGTTATTCTGGTCTGTGATGCTGAGGTTTGTTCCCCACCAAACACTACTTGTCCTTGAGACAGTTTCTGAGCACTTTCAGTACTTTTGGGGGTTCTTCAGTGTGGCTTTATTTATTCTTTAACATTTATTCTTTAACATTTGCAGTTTGTCATGTCTCAGGAGACTAAATGAAATAAACATTAGCATTGAAAGCTTGAAAGAAGCACAGCAAGGATGATGAAGTCTCTTATACTTGGCTTTTAGTTGGGTAAATAGGAAAGGTATGGTTTTAATTAGGGAAAGCTGTTCCAAAGTGTTTGTCCTTGTTTCACCGAGTAAAACATCTAAACAATTCTGTGTGTAAATGTCTGTGTTCATATTCTGGGCTTTTGTTTTTACGTGGCACTATGAACATACAGATTTGCACATTTAATTTAGGAACAAACACTTTAGTCTTTGACATTATCTCAATAGACTAGCTGTTACTTTCGAATTTCCCTTCTCCACAACTAAAAACTTCAGAAGCTTCTGAAAATGACTTTCTGCCCTGAGAATTCACCAGCAGGTCTTAACGTGACCCAGTGCTTAATATGATGCTGTGGTTGCGTTCTGATTTGGTCATTACGGTTGTTTTGTTCCTCTTGAGAAGTTCAGAATTGGTGCTCAATGAAAACCAGCTCCTATTACAGCAGGGGGCTGGGAAGGGCTGTGTGAAGGCAGGAAAATATCCCACAGCCACATTTGTGGAACCAGCACAGCTCTGGCTCCCAGCAGTGGCTCCCTTATGGACCGAGGCGCTGCCGGGGCTTCCTGCTGCACTTGGAGAGGGATTTGTCTCTGCATTCTCTTCCAGCAAGATCTAGGGACGGGTGTCAGGTGCCTGTTTCATTTCCCTGTGTTAGACAGCCCATGCACAGATGTCTCTAGAGAGGAAGAAGAAAATTGGCATCATTTTCTCGAGCTATTCTCCATTTAGTAAGTGTTTGCCTCATTTGGAGCCTCGAGTCCAGTTAAGTTAGTTGGAGCTTTTGAATACTTGAAATTAAGTCCAGACATAAGCTCTGGTTTAACAGTTTGCAAGTACAAGGTGCTTAAGCAGATGAAAAATTGGTTATTAGATTTCTAAATAAAGGTAGCATTGCTCTCAAAGGTGAGCAGACCTGTGGCTTCAGCCAGCCTCTCGATATTTGTATTCATTGCACAGTTCTGAAAAAATGGCTGTTTTTATCAACAAATCACCAATAAAGTAAGGAGCAACTCTGGGTACTCAGGCTTGAAAAGTAAATACAAGCTGCAGGGGGAACGTGCTCCTTTTATTTTCAGCTGTAGGGATTTTCTGCTGTTTAAGTTAGTAAATAAAGTTTTTCCACTTCCTTCCTTGATTCCGTCTTGGGCTATCTTGTAGATTATATTGTGTAGGGCATTAGCTTGATATTGTTTAGAGCATTGGGGAACTGAAATGTGAAAATTGCTTCCTGTATGAGTATATTGCAATGGGAGTTTAATAACTGACTGTTACTAGGGAGGGTGAAAGAGGAGTTATTGGTGAGGCCTGACTTGACTGAATTATCTCGACCACATAGTTGCATTTCATAGCTAATTGGTACTGTGTGTATGTATGAATGACATTGGTGTGCTGGAGCATTTGCTGTTAGAACCCTGTGGTTATTTTGGGACAGCACAGACCTGAATGCAGCGACTTGGGAGTTATTTATTGCAGAAGCCACAGAGCTGACATGGCTCGCTGCCCTTCTCTGTGTTCATTTCAAAAGCCCTCCCTCTCAGCCCTGAGAAGGGGACACGCTTGTCTTGCTGCACATCAGGGGGCTTTTTATCTCTAAATTGTATTTCTGTGACACTGCCTAGTCCTGGCACTTGCCCAAATCCCCTGAATATTGAAAAATCACGGGTCAGCAGCACTTTGGTTGGCCATACCCTAAACTTTGCACATGCCATGGGCTCTGAGGGTCATCTGTTTCCATTTGGGGTGTGTGGCACTGCCAACATCAACAGCTTAGGTCATACACTTATTTCAAACATTTGCATTTTTGTTTTCCTTAGTATAAACTTTGCATTCCTGACTGCTTATGGTTTGAGTCTGTTGCTTGAGCAGTTTTAGCCAAGTGCGAGTTAGAGGTTAGCGAGGCTTTTTGCTGGGTATTTTTTCATAGATGGGTAAAACTCTTGCTAGAGGAGTAGGTACTTGAATACAGTTGTTTCATTTTGCCTCTTAGGCTTTTCCTTACACATAATTTCTCTTCTCAGCACCATATTTTCTAGTACTGTCAGTAGCAAAAGTATTTTGTCTTACAGCTGTAAATCAGAAGGCTGTGAGAACATCTGTTGAATGTAGAATAAGCCTCCGAGTGACCTTCTGTTCCCCTTGAGATCTGTTTTCCTTCAGGACAGTTTCCTTTGTCTCTTCATCTACATGCTGTCTGTGCTTAATCTTTGAATTTTGCCTTTTGGCCTGCTGCTTTCCTGCTTCCTCAGTGCTTATGTTTTCTCTATTCAGGCTCAGACTCAGGCTCAAGCTGGTTTTTCACTTCCCCAAAGAGTGAAAGAAATTGATTTTTATAGTTTATGCTTTTGATCCTTTGAACTCTTCAATGGCATCACAGCAAAATAGCACTGGAACATCCACTTGAATAATCAGCTGTCTGTCCATCCTGCCACGTGGTGATTTGTACCTGGTGGTGGTTCCTGGTGCGAGAGGCACCAAGAGGGGAGCCCCTGGTGAGCCTGATGCTGTAGTTTAAGGAATTACCACTTCTCTCTGGCAGAGGCTCCAGATCTGTCAGCAAAAGGGAACCTGGAGCTCCACTGCCCCCTTCTCAGCGCAGTGTCTGGCATCTTGCTTTAAAGGTGCTTTGCTCAACACTTCAGTGAGGCATCAGCTACAGCACCGAAGCATCTGGAGCATGAAAGACTATTTTCTTTCATCAACTTTGTGCTAAAGTATGATCTCTTGAGCTGCCAGGGCAATCAGCAGAGCTCATCTGTCAGTGTCCAAGTCGTGTCTGCAGTTTGTCAGCTGGGCAGGCCTCGTGCTCAGCCAGTACAAATGACATCAGCGTGGTGGTTCATACTGGGAGCTGGGGCATTACTCATTTGGAGGGATGTGCTCACTGAGGAACATGCAAGAAAACAGAGATTAGACACATAAGAATATTCTGCCCTAAATAAAGTTGGTGCTGATCTAGAAATCGCTGTTTTCTGTTTGAGTTCTGATTACGTCCTGGTGTTCAGCTCTGTCTCCCTGAAGCGTGTGCCTAAAGGAGAAAGCACGGAAGAAAAAAAGGGAGAGGAGAGAGATAAATAGGGAGGGGTAACATTAAAATGGGTGGACTTCATGTCATCCAATAAGTCAAACCTAAACTAGGCAGGGTGCCATTTTCTGAAGATCAGAAAGCAGAGGGATGTGAGAGACACTGGCCACTAAGAGATCAATCATCCTGCCTGGAGTGATACTGCCTGTCCAAAGCATGTGGGCTGCTTCCTTGTAATTTTCCTGCTTCCATGCTTTAAAAGTCAATGTAATAGTAATTAATAACACACTAATCCAGTCTGAAAACCAGGCTGATAATCCTCTAAGAAACTGGATAGCATAGGTCATCTGCAGAGTGATGTAGAGTCAGCAGGATTGGCACCAAGGATGGGTGTAACATACTCCACTTTTATCATGGAATCACAGACTCCCACAATGGTTTGGGCTGGGAGAGACCTGAGAGAACATCTAATTCCAACCTCCGTGCCGTGGGCAAGGACACCTTCCACTTCCACACTTCAGTGTCTGCTGTTGATGCTCCAAAGTGTGCTGGAGAAGCTGCTGGGATGATTCTCTCTGGGATGCAGCCTGGCAGCAGTGACCTGATCCCACTGCATTAGCTGGAGCAGTTCTCACACAGAAGGAGGATTTTTAGCGTTTTTTAAGTGTATTTTAGTATATTTTTCATGGTTTTAGCACATGGTGTACGTGTAGCAGCTGGCAGGAACAAGAGCCAGGACTGTTGTTCAAGCCAATGTCCTACAGTAGTTCCTGAACTAACAGTACTTGGAAAGCCACTGCCCAGGGAATTCCATCCTTTGGTCGACAGTCCCCAGAAAATGGATATTCAGTGTCTGCCTGTTGCTACATGAGCAGATTCGAGGGGTGCCCTTCACTCCTCCAGGGTCTGTGGCTGACACTGGTGCGAGATGATCCGATTGTGCAAAGAGGGCTCGCAGGACTCTGAAGGGAAAACCAAGTTAATGGAACAATTCTGCTTTTCAGAAGGCAAGATGCATCTGACAGTTTAGAGCTAGGGCTCATTAAACCTGCACTGACTTGGAACCATAATTAATATAAATCACCGCTCTTCAAAGGACATTTTAAAGGACTTTGCACAAAAAAGAAAACGCAAGCGCCACAATCCTAATTGGTTTCATTTGCGTTTGAAGAGTTCTTCTGACTTGCTTTTCCAGTCCTCTGACAAGCTTTTTTCCCTTTTAACAGCTGCCTATAAATTAGGGCAGTTGTTTCACTGGTGGCAGTGATATAAGAGTTCCCACAGCTCCACAGTGGGAGTGGGTTCCTTATTAATCCATGGAATCACAGAGTTGATTCGTGACAGCGTATTTTGTGTTGCTCAGAGCTTTTAAATGCCTTTATGCTCAGGAATCTCCCAGTCCAAGCAAATTCCAGTAAAGTATAGCTGCTGTAGGATTAGGTGGTTTCTTTTAAGGCCTGCTTACTTACAGTCTAAGTGCTGAGGTTCAGGGAGCCACTCTCAGGATATCTCACTTCAGTTCTCACATGAAAGCACAGAAACTTGGGAAAACAGAGCTGGAAGGGGGGTCTGAACGTGAGCTAAATGAAAAGCCCAGCTGAAGACATGGACGTGCAGCTTGAGAGAGGCTTTAGGAGAAACCAGGGAGGAAAGCCTGTTCCGAGGGTGGTGTTTGCCTCGTTGTAAGGAAAGCAGGATCTCATTGCAGAGTGCCAGTTGTAGGGGATAACAATGGAGCTCTTCTTTCTTTTTTGTTAAATATTGCCGGAGTTCTGCTTTGTCAAATGCTTCTGTCATGAGCTCAGACTGTGTCTTGCACCCACTGACAAAGTATTTCCCCATGAGCTGAGTCCTTCTCTTTGGAGCTGAGGAAGGAAGTGTGGATTTAATGATGACAATAGATTGTTTTTTGACCTGCAGATGGTTGAAGAAAGCGAGGAAAGGCTCACAGAGGAGCAGATCGAGTCACTTCTCCAAACAGTCACCAGTATTCTTCCAGGGGATCCAGAAGAACAGCAGAGAGACTCAGCAATGGCAGTGGAAGACAAAGGTGACCAAGCATAGGAGCCATCTAGACCAAAGCTGGCAGCAATTTCAGAAGACAATCAGCTTATATTTTTCTGGTTTTAACTTGATACCAGTTTAATCCTGTACTGGACAAAATTGTAAAATATATTACAATTTTTATGACTTGGAGGTGGTGAGGGAACCAATTGTTTACAAGAAAGCACGGAAAAGAACACTATTGTTTGGGTGTTTTGTCATCCACGGGGATGGCAGTAACCAAGTTGGCGATGGAGCAGCCTTGAGACATCATGGGGCACAGGAGCTGAAGCCTTTGTAATTCTTCCATTACCCATGTAACAGCTGTACATTTGAATGGGCCTGTGTACAGCTGGCAATGTTTTAACCATCACAGCAGTGCTATAATGATGATTGCTTTCATAAGCCTTTGAATTGCCCAACTGGCTTTCGGGACAGGGGCTGCAATGCAAAGCCAGCTTTTGGGGGTCTGCTTGGGGTCTGGCCAGACACTGCCAGGTAGGCTGTTGACATCATGGGAGTGAAAGGATCTCTTCTCGAGGGTGTCTGACAGTCCCTCCTCAATAAAAGAGGTCCAGATCACCAGGTAACTTGGCAAGTCACCCCTGACACCAGGGAGTTGGGCCAGTTTACAGCAGCTGAGGCTCCGGAGTCCAACCTTAAAGCTCTGGCAAACACACACAGCAGGACATTGAGGGGTGAGCTGTGTATTTTCCCTCTGAACATTTATTCCAGTATTTATACATAGACAAGTCAGTCCTGTGAACACGCTGGTGGTGGTGGAATAAATAAGTCAAACACTGAGGTCCTAATCTGGTTTAGGAGAATGAGAGTCAGTCGTGGATGAGGCAGAGTTTTCTGTGTGCTGAGCTTTTGTCTGGTTAAGGATTTCAGGATCAAGTATTTAATGCTGAAAGGCTTGATGGTTATAATAAATCGTTTGTGTGTGTGTGTGTATACACACACAGAGTCAAGAGCTACCAGGCACTGGTTTGTATTATGACTGCAGACCCTTCCTTTTATGATTATTATAATGTACTGGGAGTAGAAATACAATTTTAAGTACATCCTGGGAACTTTGTGACTTACAGGCAAGATATAAGACCTCAAATCAGGTATCTGACTTTTTTTCCCCCTCAAGTCTGTCATGGTGTTGTTTTGTGTTTTTATGCAAAGAATTTAGGCTTTCTGAGCTTTAGTTGTGCTGTATATGAAAGGGACTGATAAATTCCAGTGTCTGGGGGATTTGTGATGCGTGTTTCCATGGTATTTAAGCTTCTTTGATGTCTGGAGAAGAAGGAAAAATATTGGAAAATGTATTTGTTGCCTCTTAAAAGTAATTTATCTTAAATGCCTTCCAAGGCAAAAAGTACATTTTAACTGGGTAAGTGTAGTGTAAGAGGTATAAGTCCTTCGTGGTGTTGTGATACATCAATACATATTTTTCTCTCTAACTGTGCAAGAAAACGAGAGAGATAAGTGGATCATATCACAGAATGACATGCAATTAATTTTAAAATTAGCATTTTTATTCACAGCACTCCCTGATGTTGTTTGACATGCTGTGGCCTTGGGCTGCGAGTGTTTACATTTTTATCTGTCCTTTTCTAAAATGAAGTTATTGAAGTATTTTCTAAACTTAGAAAAAGCAGATGAAACCAGATCAGAAGTGTCTTCAGCCAGCAGGAATGTTTGAACAGATCCCTGAAGCTGGGTGTTCCATCCTGGGAATTGGCAGTTGGTTATCATGATGGATTTTTGCCTGTTCTCTTGTTGTGTGGGTATTGTACAAGATACAAGAATTCATTCACTTGCTGTTGTATTTAACCTTTTCATCAGGATCAATTCCAGATGGATACATCTGTTAAGTGCACGGATCATTTGTTCAGACTCAATTAAGATGCATAAACAAGGCATAAATTTCCCTTAAAAATTCAATACTAAATAACATTGTAAAGGATCTGGGATTTTGGCATCTGCATTACGTCAAAGAGATGATTTTTAGGTCTACACTCTATATTTTCTGTCACTGGAAGTCCAGATGGGGAGCACTCTGGCTCTGAGGGCAGGTTTGTGTTGTGTTGTTTACCCTCGCCCGTGTCAGAAACTCGAGCTCAGAAATGGTTTATGGGAAGCAAAAGTCACCCTGCTGCTCTGACACCGTTTTTCCAGTGTCTTGCATGTTACACAAAAGATCTGCCTCTCTCCCAAGGCTGCTTTTTGTTTCCTTATTGAAGCAGTTATACCCCAGTAGATGGACCCTGACAGTTTGGTGGAGGCACCAAGACAGGCTGTGGGTGCAAGAAAAGTTACATGTGTTTTGGGTGCTGAAAAGCTCAGTCCCTACTTTTGAGAAGAAACAGTACTCAGTGCCTTCTGAATGTTGAAAAAATGTATATGATTTTCACTTCTCTCATTTTTTACCTCTTCCTCACTTTTATTCTCTGTTTTGTCTTTGGATCTTGGCAGATGAATGGCTCTGCTCAGGGCAGCTCTTGTGCTCTTAGTGGGGGAAAGGGGGAAGGAGCTGCCAGAATTCCTTTGCTGTTGTGATACTTTAAAACACCTGGGGTTTCTCTTCTCATAAATTCAAGGCTTGCTTGAGGATTCTTTGGCTGAGGAAGTTTTATTAGGGGAAGTTTTGTTTTATGGGAGGAGAAGGAGCTGCTGCTCCTACCTGGCTCTGCTCTGGTGCTGGGCAAGGGAAACATACATTGGCAACACGATGTGCACAGGGAATTTTGTGGAAGATACAGGAAATCCCTACTGATCCCCTGAGCAGCTTTGGTGGAGGTCACACCGTGACAGGGCTGTGTGTGGGGCTGTGCCCGCCACTGAAATGCAGAATTTGGCAAGCAGGGAGCAAAATGTGGTCGGTTTATCTTTGTGCTCAGAATTCATTAGCCACAGGTGTGCAGCCTTAGGTAGAAAAAGCAAACCCACAAAATGTGCAGGTTGGGTTTTCTTTGGAAGCAGGTTTGCTCCTGCAGCGGGTCCTCAGACTGCACTGAAGTGGTCCATTGGAATGGCATTCACACACTCATACTTTGCTCTTTGTCCCATTGGGAATATGTGCTTTTTCCAACTGATGGCTGAAAGGGGACGACTTGGTTGACCCTGCGTGAGCTGGGGGATTGGACTAGGTGATGTCCAGAGCTCCCATCCAACCTCAATATTCCTGTCAGTCTCTTTTCCCTTCCTCCCACTATGAACTCGGGGTGTTTCCATCTGCCCACTCAGCACAGGACCAACAGCAGCACCCTGGAAATCTCTCCCGTGTCCCCCTTCCCATCCCTGCCTGGTGCAAGGGGGAGCTTGAGGCTCTGACACAATGCGAATACTTCGTTTCTGGGACATCAGTAAAGAGAACAAGAGAGACTTGAAGGATTGCAGCAGGATTTGGTGTCATGGCTGTGGGTTTATCAGTTGCCTGAGGCTGAAATGGGGTTTTGTGGGGCTGCTCCATGTGAGCAGCTGAGTCTGTTCCAGAAGGTGTGAAGGATCTGTCCCAGGATGCTGCTGAAATAAGGTGGTGCTGCAGTTTTCTCTGGAGTTTTTCTGAGTGTTACTCCATGGGCCAGATTAATCAGTAATGCCTCTCCAGTGCCTTAAATGTGGCCCAGAACACAGAATTCATGCATGCTGGCTGTGCTGGGCCTCTGCATCAAGCCATGGGCAAATTATCCCAGCCCAGACTGGCATTGTTCTGGATTCTGGTTTGGAAACACACACTTTTTTTTTTCCTGTATTGCATTTTCCGTGATGAAACTTTTTATTGCCTCTGCCTCCCTGGGGCGGCAGCTCTGCCATGGCAATGTGCAAACAGCACGTTCTGCATCCCAGAAGCTGCCTTGCTTCCTTTGGCATGACATCCACTTCCCTGCCTTTGGACACAGCCTTCGGAAGCGTCGCTCTCAACTGGGAGCTACTGTTGCTTGAGTGAGTTATGAAACACTGGGCTTTGGCAGGGGGAGTCAGGAGAGCCTGTGTGCACCTCAGCCTGGCCAGTGTCAGGCTTTTCCTACTTTTCTTCTTCATTGCTACCCATAACCAGCCTTTTCCAGCCCGTCCTGGTCCCAGCTCCCGGAGGGAAGGGGATGCCAGGCTGCTCCAGACAACATACAGCAGAAGGAACATGAAGATATTTCATGCCCGAGAACTTGTCAGATTTTTTTGCAGTTGTACCAGTTGGTCTCAATAACAGCATCTGGCCCCAATATCCCTCAGTGGTTATGGAATGTTCCTGGTAACTGAGAAGGACTCGTGGAAGTGTCTCAGTTGACTCCTCCAGCGCAGGCAGGCTCTGCTCACACATTCACCACACGGCAGCTGCCTCTTCATTCCATAACATAAAGCCTTGCAGTTACATCTGAGGGACAACTATTGTCCTTCTCGGATGATACAGTGGCCAGACAGGCAATAACACTCAGCTCCTGCTGTTCCCAGAGCTCAGTTCTTCACCCTTGGAGGTTTATTCCCTTCCTGTGGATGAGCAGTGCTGGGTGGAAGATGCGGTGTGGTCCATTCCAGTGATGGGAGATGCCCGTGGAAGGCTGCATGGAGCAGCACTTGGGGAATGAGGTGCAAGTGGAGCGGGGACTGCATTGCAGGGTCAGTGTTTCCCATCTTGAGCCTTCCCATGGATTCTCTAACACCCATCCAGCAGAAGGAGAATTGCACATTGCCTTTGGAGCCAGACTCAGTCAGCAATGCCAGCTCAGCCACCAGCCTTTGGGATCAGGGGAATTGTTTCTCTTCTCCCTGCCTTGATTTCTTCTTTAGCCAAAGGCTGATGTTTTCCCCCAAAGCCCTCAGGGGTGATCCATGGGCTGGGCACTGCAGGGCTGTGGGGTCACAGTGAGGTTGATGCCTGGAGCGCAGCCCAAGTGCCTGTTTAACATTTTTGTGCATCCCCGTGGATAAAAGAGCCTTTTGTGCTGACAGCTGGGAGCTGGGGAGGAGGCTGCAGCCCTCAGCTTTCCTGTGCTTTGAGAGCCCTGTGTGGGTGTCCATGACGCGCTGCTGTGACCGTCATCCTGTCCTGGACACGTGGGTGTCTGTCGTGCTCAGGGCTCTGCTCCCATCTGGGCTGGCCCCTTCCCACAGCGTGTACTTTACCATGTGCTTGCATCTCTGCAGTGGACACTGGGAGGTTGTTCATTACAGGGCCTCCAGTTTGGAATTTCAGAGGGCAAGAAGTTGCCAGACTTCACAGCCTTGTGCCCCTGGGAATTACCCCACCACCAAGGCACGTCCTGCGTGTGCTGCACATCATCCCCATCGCTCGTGGCAGAGGTAACGGGGAGCTGATCTGTGTGATGGAATGACTTCCCAAGGAAAACATCTGTGCTCTTGAGTTGGGCACAGGATCAAGTTCGAGGGTGGGCTGAGCCGTGGAGCCAAAGGGAAGTGTTCCCTTGCAGCCAGGAATGGCATCGTGGGGCTGGTTGCTGTGTCCCCTTCAGGGAGGGCCAGCCAGGATCCCCAGAGCAGCAGCACATTTAATTTATTTAATGATGATCGAGGGATCACGTTTCTGCAGGAGACATAAATTGCTCAGGTTCCTCTGGTGTGCAAACTGCAATTGTAGGAGCAGACCCTGAGCTGGGGCACAGGGATGTTGCTCTCTGGACCTTGGTGCCATGACGGCCACATGTGCCAGAGCATCCTGTAACTCAAGGAAAACACGGAGGGAGCAGCACTCAGTGTTATCCCAGTGAGAGAGTCTGCAAAGGGCAAACTTGGGAACACCAAAACCAGCCATTTGCATCAGCAAGGGGTTGGTGTTGGGGAAGACCCAGTCTGTGTCCTGAAGTGAACACCATGGTGATGTTGGGGATGTGGGCAGGGCATGGGAAGAGTAAGGCAGGGAGCGGGCAGCTGGAAAGATCCCAGGATGAGTGGTGAGTACCAGAATGAGCAACACCCTCACCTGGGCAGCAAGAACCTGCCCTGAGGATGCTGGTCCCTCACCACCACCTTGATAACCCAACACTCCTGATGTTCCACTGTGAGATCAGGCATTGGGATCCCCCTCTCCAGATCCTGTAAAAGGGGAAGGGATTTGGATCAAAAAAGGCAGGAAACTGTCCTTGTGATGTTAAACCTCTTTAAAACATTTCAGCCTGAATGCATCCCACCCCTCCACGCCCCCAGAGGAGCCCAGGGAATTCTCTAAAGAAGCCCAAAGCACCTTTAAACCCAGGAGTGGTATTTTGTAACCATCCTAGGGTGAGGAAGGTGAGGTTAACCCCCTTTCCAAAGGGCTGCTGCGGAAGTGCCTGTTGGGGTCCAGCCAGCTTCCTGGGGGGAGTCATGGCAGGGTTGTTTAGGTTGGAGCTGCTGGAGACATTGATGGAGAAAATATTTTCTGTTCCCACAGAAAGAAATGCTGCTGCAAAGTTTTTATTGAGCAAACAGAAATGCTTGTGCTGAAAAAAATCAGAGCTGTGGCCAAAGCACAACTGAAATGCAGAGAGGACTTGGGAAAAATATATTAAGCCCCAGAACTTTTGCTTGCCATGAGCAAGGGTCTCCCTGCACATGTTGTTTAAGTTAATTTACCTCTGCATTAAGGAGCTTTATTTTATTAACTTTAATGTTTATAAAAACAACCATCAAACATAGCTGAGATGCTGTTAAACTTTAAAGATATCAAAAAAAAAAGCCAGCCTGGAATCAGCCAAATGGGGTGAGAGAACATCTGAAAAGATATGGGGTAGCCAAAAAATCATTGGGAAGGGCTTGATGCAAAGAGTGAAGCTGGGAAGGAACCTGCAGGGGGGGCTCAGGGAGGTTGCAAATATTCCCAGCAGGGCTGAGTGCCTGGTGCTGCTGCTACCCAGGGGATCAGAGCATCCCTGAAGGGCTCTCCCAGCATCTCTGACATCCAGCCTGGGCACGCAGGTGGGTGAGGCTCCATGGGAGCAGCCAGGGGGGGCTGGAGCCACTGTACCTGGGCACAGGGGGGTGGAGGTGGTGCTTTGGTCACCTCAACAAGCTCTGGCACTGAGCACGGGCCTGTTGTGTGCTGTGTTTTGAAGTCTTTGTGAGTGATCCCACCCCTTGGTCCTTCTGCCTGACCCTCTGGGGGTGCCTGGTCCGGCTGAGCTCCTGCTCGGGCTGCCAAAGCAAAGCTGGCAGCATCACCCAGCCTTTTGCTTTATGGGGGCTCATTGTTCATTTTAAAAAAGGGAGGAGGGTTAGTTTTATTGCAACCCCCTCCACCTCTTGCCCCAAACTCCCCCTGTGCTGCCCCCTCACTTCCCAGCCGGGGTGGTGATAATCTGCCTTGAGCTGGGGCATGGTGCAGGGCTTTAACATGGTTTCTCAGTGCAAGGGGGCCAGGGATGGTCTCAAACCATCAGTCCCAGCTGGAAACAAGGAACTGGATGCCTTTGCCACTGTTGGGCATCCACTGGGATGCTGTGGCATGTTGGGGACCTGGTGTGTTGGTGTCTCTGCAGCAGGGCCATTCCTCTGACTGGCTTTGCTCTTCCTACACTGCCTGCTTTTTTTCCTCTTAGAAAATAGAGAATTAAAATACACATCAGTTGCTGCTCCTGGATTTGGGGGCATTTGCAGCTTCTCCCTGCCCTCATGTCTCACCCCACATCACTCCCTGGGGCTCCCCCATTGTGGGATGTCCGTTTGGGGGAGGAAATCCCTTTTGTTACAGACCAGACACTGTGGAGAAATAGTCATCCCGAAATAGAAAGTCTGGGTTGTTGAAATTATCCAGCTCAGCAGTGAGCAGGGCTGGGTGGAGGGGCTCTTCCAGCTCTTCCCAGGCTTTATTTATGCATATGCTTTTATATGTAGTGAAATTTAACGCCTGGAGGCATGCTAAAGGCTTTAAACACATGCTGTGTTGGACTAGAGATATTTTCACCAGATCTAAAAGGATCTTCAAGTTTTTTGCTGCATGTGCTGCCTGTCAAGGAGGGAGGGCATCAGTGGAGAGGAACCCAGGGGAGCTTTTACTAGCAGCTGTGGGTCAAGTGTTTGCTCTTGTACCGGGCTGAGAGGGCTCCAAACAATTGTTATTTTTTGTTAATTCGATGTGTTTGGTTATCTGAGTGCCACGACACAACACACAGCAAATGTGGCGAGATCTGAAATGTCGTGGGTGGACAGAAAGCAGGTGGGTTTGGGGGAAAAGGTACAGAACAAGCACTTTGATGCCTCTGCAAAGCATCATCCCAGTCCCCACCCTGATGCATTGGGCACCTGGTGTCCCTTGGCCCATGGGGAAAGTGTTTGGTGCCACCACAGTGGGCCCCACCTTCCCAGGGCTTGGCTGAGCCTGATCCCCATCCCAGGTTCCTCCAGACCAGCCCCGTCTCAGCCTCGCCAGCTGCAGTGTTACATTTCAATCCTCTGTGAATCATTTCAAGACACGGTAGCTTTTTTTTAGTATACTCTTCACATTCATCTGCAAAGGTCTTTTTATTCCCCTTTTGTGCTGTCCGTGGATTTCCTTACACGGCAGCACTTCCTTGGGGTGCAGCAGCTGGAGGGAGGGAAAAGGAAGCACTGCGAACACCCACTCCAAACCTAATGGGATCCAACTGCTTCCTCCCAGCAGGTTTGCTCCTTCCTTGCCCAGCAAAGCCCAGAAACCCCCCCAAATCCCGCTGCTCCCCCTGCCCACACCCAGCATCCCTGAGCCCCCTGGGGGATGATGGAAACGCTGCTTCAGGCCAGTGTAAACACCTTCCCTTTTCCTGTGCAGTGTCCTGTCCCCAGGCCTGGGATCAGCAGGAAGTTGCCTCTTTCCCAGCCCCAGGGGCTGCTCTGAGCAGGGCAGGTCCCTCTGCCTGCGTGTCACCACCTCAGGTGAGACCCCAGCAGTCGAAGCCAGTGGAGAGAGCAGCTCAAACACTGTGGGTGTTGCACTGGAAATGGCCCTAAAACGCTCCAAAAAGCTGGTGGAGGGCATGCAACTCATCCCTGTGTGGTGCTGGGGTTGTCCCATCCATGCCAGGTGCCTGCAGCAGGACCTTGGAAACCACCACGTTTGGTGGGATGACTTGGGACATGCAGTGTCTGAGCGTTCACCCCAAAACCTATGACTGACTCTGCAAACGCTGCTTTTTCATGGTTCAGCCTCCAAATGCTGCTCCTTCCTCTTTGGATAATGGAGTTTGAGCTTTTCCCAGTCTTTTTCCCTGCCTTTCCACAGCTCTGGACCTGAAGTCTTCCCTCCAGTGCCAGCTGAGCTGGTTGTATCAGACCAGGAAAACCATAAGTATTGAGAGGCCAGTGATGAAGCAGGGAAGTGGAACTGGCAGGAGGGGAGGGAGAGTCAGAGGGAGGCTGAGGATTCAGCCTTTTTTACTGGGGCCTCAGCAGAGCCCAATAGTTAATCATTAAAATATGCTTATGTGTAACTAATCTCTGCAGGACAATGAACTGAGAAATTATTTAATGCAATTTAAATGGGTCATAGTAGTTGCTATAATAAGTGTGTCCCGAGCCAATGGGAGCCATCAGGCTCCTATAAAAGCGGGTGGGGAAGCAATAGCAGCTGGTGGGAAGAGATCACCAAAGACCCGATGCGTGTCCTGAGCTGCCTCTGCCCGTGCCGAGATCCTCCCAGTCTGCCCCAAATCGGGCTCCAGCTCCAGGCCTTCTCCACACATTGGTGACCCCCGTGGTGGATGCCGTGGGAAGGACGGGATCTGCCCGGAGCAGGCACCCAGTGCCCCTCAGCGCTGCCCGCGGGGACCGGCGTCGCCTGTTTGAGTTGAAAAGATGAAATCCAGCAGTGCCGTGAGTTGAGGGTCGCATCGCTCCGGCTGGGGGTGAGTGGGATGCTCTTCCACGAGTGGGTTGAGTCCGTGGAAGTGGCTGGTTTAGGTGGAATCCTGTTTGGAGCTGTGTATTATCACGGCATCATCCCGTGGGCGCTGCTGCTGGAGCCTCGCAGAGGGAATAGAGGGGTGGGGAATGAATGGGAGTGGATTTTAGAGGGCTTTAATCAGCCTTTGAGAGGGATTATATCAGCCAGGCTGCCCCTGGCTCCTGTCTCAGGTCTCACCCTCCTGCACACACCTTGGCTCCCAGTCCTCCTGCCAGTCTTGCTTTGTCCCTGGTATTGTTTGGATTGATGCTCCAGGTGACATTGGCGAGCAGAGCTGAGTCCCTCCAGCACAGCACTGGCCATGGCTGGGAGGAAAATACATCTGCTGGAGGGAGAAGTGACACAGGAGCTTTCTGCCAGGCTCTTGCCTGCCTTAAAATACCCCAAGGAGGTGTTAAGTGCAGTTATTTCCAGCTCCAGGGTACAGGCATTTATTTCCCCAGCAATGCCAGTCCTTAAATAAGCAGTAAATGCCAACATCTCCAGGCGTCACATTCATCCTGCGACTTGCTTTCTCTTGGGGCTTTCAGTTTAATAGTAGTTAATCTGTCTCTTTTTGTGATTTTTCTGCCTTTTGCTCAAGTTTAAGTGATACACAGATGATTCAGCCCAAACCCCATGTGAAATCAGCCTTCATCCCCCTTTTTCCTGCTTGCAAATAGGCAAATGGGTGCAAGGAGTTGTGGATGTAATCACTGCTGTGCCGGCCAGCTGCTCTCTGATCCAGAAAATAAAGAGCACAGCCTGTTTCCTGTTAAATTTTGCTGGTTGCATCGGTTTACATTGTTTGTCTCGTGTTTTATGGCTTCCAAGCTGATGTTGCATTAAGCTGGCCGGAGTTTAGGCAAGAAATCAAATGCAGGCACTGGCAGGGTTCCCCAAACACATTCATGAGGGTTGATCACACAGTCACATTGTCTTAGGCGCTGGAGGAGCCGTCCCAGCGCAGCCTCGCTGTGTCCTGGCCCTTTCTGTCAGTGCTGTGCTGGCAGAAGGTGCTTGTTGGACAATTTGGGAGATTGGTTTGGTGGCTTTGAGGTGTCTCCTGACTTTCTCTTGACCCACCAAGCTTGTTTTTCATCATATATTCTTCCCCACCCTGTGAGAGCAGCTGGGTGGGAGCCCAGCAGGCAGCTAGGGCCACCCCACCAAGAACACAGACTGGGGCAGAAACTCATAGATCTATTTATATGTGTAAGTTTCTAGAGCAGGAGATAGAATCATGGAATAGATCAAGTTGCAAGAGACCCCTGAGGATCACTGAGTCCAACTCTCTGCTCCTCACCTCTACTGACAACTAAACCATGTTACTTAGAGCATCACCCCAGTGCTCCTTGAACCCTGACAGGCTTGGTGCCATCACCCCTTCCCTGGGGAGCCTCTTCCAATGTGTATGTGCATTATATACATATATTACGTATATATAATTGCATTTTAGGCAAAGCAGGATGAGTTTCTCACGTCCCTGCACAGGCCATGCCATGGGGACTCTGCAGGGGAACAGGACAGGGCTGATCTGAGGTGGCACGTTGCAGATCTGCTGGCTCTCAGCGTCTCTGTGATTGCATCCACACAAACAAAAAAGAAACCACACCACCAAAGCCAACTGCTTCCTGTCCATCCTGGGTTAGTCAGAGGCTGCCTGAAGGGATTTCTGCCCGAAGGAGCACTTGGAACCAAAAGCCCTGATCTAAGGGCAAAAGCTTCTTGCTGGCCATGTGAGCAAAGAAAGTTTCCTCCTTGGTTTTACAAGCAGTGTGTTGGCTGGGGAGTTCTGTCCTTGCCGTGCCAATTCTGGCAGAGAAAGCCTTGTTTTTTCCTTAGGGAAACAAGAAATAGAATATTCCTGTGGGACTGAATGGGGGAGAATGTGCAGAAGGTAATAATGGGGAATACACTGACTGAGTTTGACAGGTTCCCATGGCAATAGGTGGAAGAGCATCGAGCATTAACTGTAAATATCTCTTTGTGTGTGTATTTGGAAATGATGGAAAAGCTGTGCAGGGGGTCTTGGAGCCAGGACAGGCTGAGAGACTCCTGATTTTGCTGTTCCTGTGCTCTCTCTCTCCATCACATCTCGAAAATTGCTGCATTGATGGCTGCTCTCTCTTATTGATTTAAAAGTGTTGTTGCAGGGGGATAAGTTCATTGTTTGCCTCCGCTGGAGCAATTTTGGATTTCTTAAAGAAAAAAAAAAAAAGAGATTTCTTTTTTATGTACCAGTTTCTTCAGATAGAGGGGCAAAGTTGCAGCAGATTATTTCCTTAGTGTATTTTATTCTCCTCTGTACTGCTTTTTTAATATAACATCTGTTTTCTGGTTGAGGGGGACGTTGAGCCAGTGGTTAGAGCTGGGGACAGGGAGAAAGGAGGTCTGGATTTCACAGCTTGTCTGCAATGAATTTGTAGTTCTGTACAGGATGTTTTTTGGTGGGTGAAGATTTCAGATGTCCTCACACCCTCAGGTTCTCCATTCCCATCACTCTAACAAGTTTGACAAGTCCATGGCAGCCCCTGTGGAGGGAGAATTCAGGTTAAATTCAGTTTCTTTTAGCTGGCAAAACCAAGCTCAGCCATGCAGGAGGCGGGGAAGGATGAAAACACTGCGTGTGTGGAACAAGGAACCGTGGTGGGGATGGGATTTAAATTCTGCCTTGTCTCATCTTTAATAGTGTGAATTTTAACATCACTCGGAGGAAACTCAAAGAAAAGGGCTGCACCGTTTCCTTAGCAGCGCTAGTGGTGTTCCTTCAGGGCTTTATGTCATTGTAAGACCGTTTACACTCCTGTAGCCCCCTGCTGCTGACCATGGCACGGGGTGGGTGTGACACCCCCTGGGCACTCGTGCACTCCCAAACGCCCGTGCCTTGCACGTGACAGAGATGCCAAAGGATTTAGAGGATGGGATATTTTTGTTTTCAGAGCTGCTGTGGTTGCAAGAGCCAAGTCCTGCAGGAGCAGCCAAGCTGGCCAACTTCTTCCAGAGAAACTCTGCCCGGACTGAGCCAGCTGCGCGGGCACTGATGGCACTGATGTCTCACTGCCGTCATCCCAACCAGAGGATTTGGAAGCCTCTGATCCCTTGCAAGCAGAGCTCTGTGTCTTTGGCAGTTAGGGTTTTCTATTTTATTTTTTTTTCAGATGTGAGCTGCTCTTTCACCTCCTTGCGCTGTTTTCCAGACGCAGATGAGACAATTTCTTGTATCCTCAGCATTATAAATAAGCTGCTGGATATTTAGCTCATTAAGTGGCCCCCACACGTGGCAAAGCTTTTCTAACTCAAGGCTTGATCCTGCAAACCCCTGGGGATTTCCAGCTATTTAATCTTCAGGGGACCAGCCCCACAAGAAACACCTTATCCCTCTTCTCTTAAGGGTCAGCTGAGTGCATCGCACATCACTCAAAGCAAATGCCTTCAGCAGTGTAGCCGTGAGACTTTATAAAAGCTCCAGCTTAGCCAGTGTCTGTGATATTGGCTTCTTTTTAAAAATATATATAATTTTTTTTAGGGAAACCTAAAGAAGGGGGAGGAATTAGGCCTGCACACATCTGTCGTGCCACATCAGCAGCTGTGTGCAAGCCAAGGACACGGGAAGATGCCTATAGCTGTAAAAGAGGAGAGTATTCCCTCCTGCACCGTGCCTGGAAAAATCTCTGTTTATTGGATGGCTGGGGCTGCCTACCAGCTGGAAAAACCTGAAGACTCTGCAGCTCCAGGGGCTCCGACAGCTGGGGGAAAAATCTCCCCAGGAAATAAATCCATGCCTAAAACACCTCGCCTGCAAGGACAGGGGTGAGAACTGCAGGGAGATATTCCTACTCCCGGGATTATTTCTCCAGACACATGGCAAAATCAATTCTCAGCTGTCATATCTAGGAAGCAGCAGACACGAGATCAGGCAGAGCGTGTGCCATGTGGAACCAGACCCACGTCAGGCTTTGTCCTTCCCTGGGACTCTGGGCTGTAAGTTTTTCAGGCTGATGCCCTTCCTGGCAGGTAGATGCAGCTGCAGCCTGGGGTGGGTGAAGAGCAGGATGAGTCCAGACCCTGCGTGGCCCAGGGATCACTGCCTGGCAGCCCAGGAGGTGGAGGAGCGCTGCTTTCAGGTTGGCACAAGGAGGATGCTGTGCCTGCAGTTCAGGCGGATCCCTGTGCTGACAGCTGAGGCTTTTTGCAGGCAGACACCAAGAATGGCAGCTTTCTGGTCCCACAGTGATTCCCGTGGCTCGGTTTGGGTGGCTTTGGCTGCGGAACGCAGATTGGAAGGCTCTGAAAAATGCCAGCAGTGCCCCAGCCATGGGTGCAGGTCCCAGGTCTGCTCCAGCAGCCCTTAGGGCAAACTTTGCACAGCCACTGTCATCAGTACCCGGGGCAGCCAGGCCAGAACAATATCAACACCAGAGAAAAGCATTAAAAATGAGTGTTCCTCTGGGAAATGCAGAGACAGACTGCAGCATCCTTCCAAGTTAAGCCATGTCCTCGCTGGGTTCAGGGCTGACAGACTGTGTGGGTGCAAGGTGTGATTCTGGCTGCAGAAACATCTATTCAGCACAAACATCTCATTCTCCTGCTGTGAGGGCATGCAGGGGAATGTCAGCTTAGCGTCTTGTGGGACCTGTTTTCCCTAATCTCAGAGGCTTGTGAACACAGTTTCTGGATTTTCTTCTCCTCTGGGAATTGTAATTCTTCCCTGAATGTCCAGGCTGGGGTTTTTGGCTCGTTCTGTACTTCCAGACACCACTGGGTGCTGAGTGCCATCTGCCCCTATTGCTCCCCATCCTGCTATGATGTGCAGCCAGGAGTGGGTTATTCCCATCCCCATCCTCTGCTTCAGGGGTCTGGAATCACCCTCAGCCCGAGATCAATTTAGGAATGTGGAGAGGGACACCCAAGGCACCCATCCAGGGCTTGAAGGCTGTGCTGATTTAATGGTTGGCAGTTGACTTTGTCAGTAAGGTGCTAAGTCCATCCTTCTTCCCCGTGGTCAGAGGGCTGTTTGTTCATCCCCATAAAGGCACAGATAACAGGATTGACTTAAGCACATCTTTGACGCAGAGCCAGCTAAGCACTTAGCAGGGTTGCTCAGGGGAGGGAAGGATGCCCAGCCGTGCTCTGGGCTGTGAGACAGCTCAGGGAACACGTGGGGCTGAGATTTCTGAATTACTTCTACCCAGAGGCCAAATGAATTTCCCAGACACGCAGGACAAGCTGACATCCAAGCCCGTTGCTTTGTGCTTTATCCTCTCAGTATCCTCCAAATCCCTCTGTCCCCTCAATTCCTTCTGTAAAGGCTCCATCAATGTACACCCTCCTACAACGGAGGTAACAGGGAGATTTCTGGAGGCTGAAGTGGCAACTGAGCCCCTTCACCCCTCCCTGGCTTTCAAATCCACCTTTAGTGAGCTCAGGGATGAAAGCCACAAGTACCAGCTCTCCTCCAGCTCAGTGAAGGAGAGATCCTCCTCGTACAAGACGGCCAGCAAAAACAGGGTTGTACAATTGCTGCTGAGGTATTCGAGGAAAAAGAATAAAATTTAACAGTTCTGACAAGAATTACCTAAGCCAGCAAGCTCAGCTCTCCTTGCTCTGGGCTGGAAGAATGAGCTGGACAGAGCCAGAGGGAAATTCTTTACATTCTTAGGATTGGGAAGGTGGAATTAAGGTAAAATACTCCTGGATGAGGGCCAGGGTATCTGGAGTAGTAAAGTTTCTTTTGTTTTTGAATATCACACTGGAATTGAAGTCAGGAATACTTTTGGAGTGGAGCTGGTATCAGGAAAAGAATTGGATTAGAAGTCCAGGGAGGGGAAAAAAAGACTCATTTTTGCCTCTGAATGTGCCAGAGCTCCAGCTAGCAGAGGTCAGGGCAGCAGTGCTGGGAACTGTGCTCGCTCACATGCTGGCCCGGCAACTTGTTGATGTGGCAGGGAAGATGCTGCTCACGAGACAGGCCTTGGTTTGGGTGTCAGGCAGCAAAATCTGTCACTGCAGCTGGAGCTGTGACCGCCTGAACTGCCTGAGGCTGCGCAGGATGTGCCTGGCTCCTCCAGCCTGCCCTGGCCCCCCAGCCTGGATGGAGCACGGATGCAGCCACTGGGCAACCGTGTCCAGCTGGTCTCTGCCACAGCAGTGATGTGGAGAAAAGGTCTGGTTTATGTTGTGGCTCCCATTTGGAAATAAAAAAAAGCTTAATGTAGGCTCCTACCCAGCACCAGCTTTCAGCACTCAGGGGTGCTCTTCCTTTGTCCCAGACATGCCATGTGGCACAGCTGGAACTTAAAGCACAGGAACAGCAATAAGCCGTGTCTGTGCTGAGGGAAAGCTGCGCAAAAAGCAGGCAGAGCCACCAGGACTCTCTGCTGCTCCTGCTGGAGCTCTGCAGACCTGAGCTGTGATCCTGCAGCACCTTCTGCTTTTTCCTTTGTCCCATGGGAGCAGCTGGGCCATGGTGAGGAGGAATGAGGAGGAATTATTTGCAAGCTTCAAGGGAACGGGAACAGGCCAACGAGGAAGAGCCAGTGCAAATGTCAAAGATGAGCAATTAAGTGCCATCACTTCTCGTGGTGTTTATCCACCAGCAGCAAGCGGGAGCTGAGCTCCGTGTGTCCCCAGACGTTGCGTGACGCGATATTTGATGAGTTATTTGATCTGTGGCTCCCGGGTGAACATTGATTAAAGGAGGGCCCAGCATGGGGCACCAGTGCATACAGCAGCTCTGCCTGCTCCATACAGCAGCGTGGTGCTTTCCCCCTTCCCCTTGGAGAACAGCATTTTTCCCCTCTGGAGGCACTATTTGATTGCCACAGATTGGAAGGCTTTAAAAGGGACTATCTGTGTGAGTCACAGCTAAAGCCATAAAAGAAAAACCAATAAAGCCATCTGAAAAGTGCTGTTTAATGGATTGAGGCAAACTTACTGGAAACAGGATACAGATTGTTTCATCTTTAAATTGTTAGTTCAAATCCAGCTGCATTTGGGAGCAAAGGCCATTTATTCCTCATCAATAGCTGTCGGGAAGAGAAATGTGAAAGGGATTTTACCACCTGAAAGGAGCTGTTGGTTTCTCTGTGCTCCCAACAGCTCTCTGTGCATGTCTAAAAGCCTTAGGGGTGTTGGGTACTCTGGAAACTCAGTCCTTACAGGGCACAGCCTTTCATAGAATGAAAATACTCGTCACTGGTATCTGCTCACATGGAAAATATTTGTTTTCTTGGCAATGAAAACACAAATGAGCTGCACCGTGTTCACCTCAGTGTAGCAGGAGCAGCACAAGAGCTCATCCTTGCCAGCTCTCCGGGCAGTCCAGTGTTGGTGCCAACCATGTCCTGACAGGCTCATAAAAGTTTTATGACAGGCACTTTGCAAGTGCTCTGAGGCTCGAGGTAATGGGCTGTGATTAATTCCCCCATCCAACGGTGCCACTGTCAGCTCCAGCCCCATCCCAGGAGGTTGGATCATGGCAAAGCCCAGCTGGTTGTCGCCCCAGCCATGAGGGATTTGTACCGTCCCCCTGGGAGACAGGACAGTGAGTCAGACCTGATCTGAGGGATTTGGGGATTAAAAGGGGATGTTCTCCCACATGGTGGTTTCCATCCTTTCTATTCCACGGCCTCGCTGCTGGTGCTGTCCCCCAGTCCCGTGCTGGGCTGCCCCACTGCAGGGATGGCAGAGGGGATGTGCCAGCCACAGGAGGATTTGGGACACAGACAGCAAAGAGGACAAACATCTGTTGTGGATGAGCAGGGATGAGTGTCCTTTACACTGCTCATTGCAGAGGTGGCTTTTCCTGAACTGAATTTTGAGATGTTAATTTGCTTTGGCTGGGTTTTTTTCCCCATTCGGCGAGCAACACAAATCTGGGAATGTCCCATGGGATTGTTCCCGTTGATATGACCCCGCAGCAGCACTGACATTTCCCCAGGGTGTGTCTGCAAAACACTGACGGCAGCTGGGCCAGAGCTCCTGTAGGCAAGGAAGAAATATGTTTTCACTTTGATTTAGCTTTTACGTACCACTGTGTTAACATTAACAAGTCCGATTCAACCTGTTTTCCCGCTCTTGAGGAACAAAAGCTGGCTTTCTACACGGAGCCCTGAGAAGGGAGTGGCTGGGACGGCCTCGGGCCACTCTTTTTTGGGGGTGAGTCTCCTCCTAGAGCTCCACTTGCAGGGGCAAAGCCCTGCTGCGGGTCACGCTCACTCCTTGCCTGGCCAGTTCCGCCGGCCGTGGGTCACAGGGGCTGGGAGATGGGCTGCAGCCTGCTGCTCCTCCAGATGTTCTCACAGTGGCACAAGTGGGGGGCACATGGCACTGCCGCAAACCAGCTGTGCGAGCCCGAGGGCCACCTGAGCTCCGAGCCGGGCTGTCAGCGCCTGTTAACCCGGCCCCAGGTCCCCTCGGTGTGTGGCACACCTGGAGCACTGTTAGCCCGGCACGGCGGGACGGTGTGTTTGGGCTGCTTTCACCGGCGCTCGGTAACCAGAACCGGCCTTTCCCCTGGGGCAGCGCGGGGGGGCCGCGGCACGGGCCGTCACGGGCTCCAGGATGGCAGCATCTGTGTGGCACATCTGGCCAGATGCCGCCGCACGGGGGGAAGGGCTCCCCCAGACGCTCACGTGGCGGCGCCGCCCGCCCAGATGTGCCCGTCCAGATGTGCTCGCCCCAGCTGTTTCCCCAGCTGTCCCCCAGATGTTCCCCCAGCTGTCCCCCCAGCTGTTTCCCCCAGAT
>VWZF01005463.1:118389-142637 GCA_013396755.1 Sclerurus mexicanus
GGGCACGGGGCCGTGCTGGCTTTATTCTTTACTCTTTATACCTGCAAATACAGCGTGTCGCGGCCGCAGGGCCGTGGGCTCAGGCGGGTTGGGTTGGAAGGCGCCCCGGAGCCCGTCGCGCTCCAGCCCCTGCCAGGGGCAGGGACACTCCAGCTAGCCCAGGTCGCCCCGAGCCCCGCGGGTTTGTGGCCGGAGATTTGCGCCGAGGCTCGGCTGGGTTTGTGGCCGTGCGGGGCTGGGAGGTGTCCTTACCTGGGGGCTCCGCGGCGCCGAATATCGGGGTGCTGAAATCCCCCTGCGGAGCCGCAGCGCACACGGCAGGGCGCGGAGCGGGAGCGCTGCTGCGCCCCGTGTCCCGCTGGCTTTTCTGCGGCTTTTTCCCTTTCTGTGTAACTTTAAAGGGCTCGAAGGCTCCGTGTGTTGCCAGTAAAATTCCTTTTGTTGAGTTGTTCCCAGGAAGTAACTGTAGAACTTAACGAATTCTGTTTATTCTTGCATAACCCGGGAGCACGTTGGTAACTCTTTTTTGACCGTTCTAGATGCAAATCCAGATAACTTGCTGATTATACATGTAAGCAGAGCAGACTGTATGTACTTATTTTCTTTAATTTGAAGCAGAACTTTTTAAGTAGCTGTACTTTTATCTCATTTTAAACATCTTAAATGTCAAAAGCCAAAATGAATTTTGAGTGCTTTAGTAACCTTATTGGCTGTTTTGGATCTGGTATGTTTTTTTCTGATGCTTGTCAAGGAAACCTCTAAGTGTTGCTGAGTTCAGAAGGACAAACACTTCTGAATTTCTGTTGACACACATTAATATTTATTCACGTATCTGTTTGTCTAGTGGAGGATTATGAAGAAAGCTGGGGTTTTTTTTTTGGGGGGGAGTAACAGGCAACAGTCAAGTGTGCAGCTTTCTTTATCTTTTATCTATTGATTATGTGATGGAAATGCCTAAATATAAGCCCATAAGCTTTGTTCTATCATTCTAGTTGTGAAACTGCTCTTCATGAAGACTGGCTTCACTGGGTCAAGTTGGCTGTCCTTCAGCCCAGGTGCTTTCTGCTGCTGCTCAGTTCTTTGTGGGCTCCTTCATTTCTTTGGCGAGGTGAATAGAAATTGCTCAGTCTATTTTATCATCCTTTTTTCCTATATGACTAATGAGAGGAGAAGTCTGGGGGAAACAGCTGCAGGGCTTGAGAGCCACGATGACTTAAAAAAGCTAAAGATGGACTTGCTACTCAAGGCTTCTTGAGTTATATTTTTAGCTTTTGAGTATTTTACTTGGGATTTGTTTCCTTGTGCTGTCCTGTTACTGGTAGTAATACATATCCAGTCTTTGGGGGAGTCATTAAGGTGATTGTGCAAATGCTGCTTTGAAAATGTTTCCTGAATACTCAAATTATTTTTGGAACAGTTTTCTGAATGAGCCTGTGATGGTTTGGATGGCTGCTTGAAGTGGTGTTCTGTGAATATTTCAGTCGTGTTCCCCAGGGTTGTGCTGTACCATTATCATGTAACTGTTGTCTTCCCTATGCAATCTTCTTTGTGGTGAACACACACAAACAACCAGAAACAAACCAATTCTTTGAAGGAAAGGCTTTAGGGCATTCCTTTCTTTAGCTTTCATTTAGGAATGCTGACAGAATTAACATTGTGCGCAACTTGGACTATATGACCAGCTTCATAGAGAATTTCCTCTACGAAATATGTACCCTTTCCAGTTCTCCAGATGTGTATTATTTCAAAGATGATTCTTGAGAATTCCCAGTATTTGCTGCCTTTCCAGTATTTATTCTTACAGAGGAAAAGGTGAAGGTGCAGTAAGAGGTAGGGAAGATACTGTCATGGTTGACACTTGCTTCTTTAAATCCTAACAGCATTTTCATTTCTCCTTCTGCAAGAGCAGAGTGTGACAGTGGATAACAACAGTTTAGGTTGTTGTTCCATTCAGCTTGGCTACCTTACCACTGTAAAATGAATTTCCTTTGCAGATTTCTACCACGAGCTTTGGGTGTAATAGTCAGACTGCATCAGAATCTTGTATTTCTGGAGTGTATTTTGGAGTCTGCTGCATAGAGCCTTGGGAGGGGAGGGGGTGTCACACTGGCCTTTGAAATTTTTCAGAGTTTTAGATTTAAAACAAACAAAAGAAGTCTAGGTTCAAGGGAATGGAAATGTGTGAACAATATTTCTATAGTTCCTGCAGTGTGAACTGTGGAGGGAAGTTGTTCCCTGCACTTGGGCAGCTGCAGGAACAGGAAATACTCCACAAAAATCTAAGCTGTACTACCACACTTGCCCTTCCTAGAAGATGATCCTGTTACCAGAATCTGAGCCAAAAGTTCAAGGCATGGAGGCAGAGGACAAGCTAATCACTGAAAAATGCTTTTTATATATGCAAGGTTGGAATTTTTTGGAGATGGATAATGCCTGTGTTGCTGTCCTCTTGTTTTAGCCTTGGAAAGAACTGCTGGATGAACATGAGAAGGGAGGTGGTCCCTTTCCAGCCTCCAAAGTGAAAGTCTGAGCTCCAGAGCTCAAGAGGATTCCGTATTAATGGGTGGTAAAGGATCATCTTTCCTTCCTCTGGCAGGGAATGCTTTCAGCAACAACGAGACCCAAACTGTATTAACATAAAATACAAATGAATGACTTGCCTCTTGACTAAGCTAAAAATCTTCAACATTTTTTGGATGAATTTGAGGGAAAAGGTCTTGACCTGCTGCATGTAGGGGGAGGGAAGGAGAATTAATGTGTGCAGAAGAAGGAAACAAAGCAGATGATGTTTTGCTTTGCTAACATCATCTTGTGGCTGACTCATGGGCCTGACTTTTCTGGCCATAAAATTCACTTACATACAATTCTGCTTGGCTGCACTTCCTTGTGATGAAACTTGTAGATCCTAATTCCCTTTCTTCTTTTTTTTTTGAGTTACACTTAAATTTTTCTGGGAGTTCTTTTCAGCCGTTTGAAACTTGCTGTCAAAGGCCTCTCTACCACTGTAATAATCTGCAACTTCCTCAGCTTCTGACTGTGTTGTGTGTGTGTGGGTTGGGTTTGGTTTTCTTGGGTGATTGTGGGTTTTGTTTCGTTAGTTTCGGGGTGTTTTTATTAAAAAGTTGTCTGTGCTGGTAGGGTGAGCGGTGCTTTGCTCTCCTTGGGCAGGTAAAAACGCTACAATATTTCAAAGCTCTGCTTAAATGCTGACAAGGGCTTGCTGATTGCCTTGCTGTGATTGTTAAATGCTCCCAGTTCAGTTGCTGTTAACAGCAGAGCATCAATAACTTTTACAACCCTTCAGGTTGACAGATGTGCTCCAGAGCACTTACTCACGGGAAGGAGGGGAAGGTGGGGTTTGTTTGCAGGCTGCTCGAAGGGCAGTGACTTCCATATGTCATCTTTATCCCAGAGAGCTTTCCTTGTAACTTCAGGCACAGGAGGGCGTTTGCTGGCTTGCTGCATAGATTAGTTGGCTGAGAGGAGCTGTTTCTGACCGCTCCTCTCTTGGTTTCCTGACACACAAAGTCCTGCTTTTGCCACAGTCCGGTGCTCTGGGTATTGCTTCCACGCCAAAAACCAGTACAGAAGGTTGTAGGAGAGTTTATTTCTGGTTCTTTATGGTCTTTGCCACCTTTGAACTTGCCAAAAAAAGTTACTGCATCCAGTGAAAGTGTTTATGGTTGATTGATGTGGAGGTTTTGCCACATGGGTGGGGTTTTGATGGTGTAGGTGAGTGATCAATACTGGCAGCAGTTTGGGAAACCGACTCACAGGCTACAAGGCTCATTTGAATTCCCAGCTGGAATTGTGCCCAGGGTGAGTCACCCTGTTGCTTTACCCAGCCTGTGAGGTGAGGCTTTCCTCCACATCTGCTTGGTGTGAAAGCTGGGGTTGGTTTTGTTCTGGCTTTGAGTGATGTTCCAGTATAAATGATCAGAGTAAAACACTGTTGTTACTTTTTTCTCCAGTGATCAGTCACTTTAGGGGAATGTTACTGATTTCAAGGAGTAGTTTTTGGTTTGGAAGATGGAGATTTTTCTGGCAGGTTTGGTTGTTTTTTGTCTTTTTGGTTGGTTGGTTGGTTTTTCCCCCCTGAGGAAATGAATTTTATGGAATTTACTCAAACTGAGTAATATTAGGGATTGTATGGAGTGTAAATATTTGCAGGTCTTCTGTGCTCTGGTAAAATACTGTTTGTTGTGTTAACTCTTCTCTCCGATGAGTACTGACTTTTAACTAAATCTTTACTGTATTTAGAGATTTTGTGTACTATTTGCTAGTTGTAAGCAGAACAGTTTCCCTTTCCCTAACTGTAAGTTAGGTCTGCATACTAAATCTTTCAGAAGAGTAACTGTTGGATTTTTGGTGCTACGGAAGTATCAACTTCACGATTGATTTCTTTTTCTTTTGGAGCATTGTTCAGATGACCTCCACTTAAATTTCTAGGAATTTGGAGGGTTTTTATTATTCAGATAGTAAAAGTACAGTTAAAGCCAGCTCTTCAGCAAGGAGAGGTAGGTAAGTAGAATGAAACTTAGAGAAGATGAATTGTTTCTAAGAGCCACGTTCTGGCCTGAGAGTGCGGGGAGCTCCTTGGCTGTTTTACAGGAAAAAGAAGTGAATTAATCTTGAAGTTGCATCTCCAGTTTAATTTTGGTAACAAGGACTAGGAGCTGAATTTTGAGTGCATCATTGTGACAGCTGTTGATTGGAATAAGCTCTGTTAGTGTGAAGGGGCAGGATGTTCTCTTGCAGGTTGGCAACTGGATCTCTTGGATGTGCCGCCAGAGAAAAAAAAATTACTGCTGTGACAGATGCCTGCAGGAGGAATTCCTTCCTTCCTTCCTGCCTGCCTGCCTCCCATGCACTGCTGTGGTGCTAAGTGGGAATTCTGGACTCTCCCTGTCTGTGCAGGAGGACAGGGCGGCAGAGCCTGGTGCAGATCCTGACTGCACGGTTTCTGAGCTAAGGACTGCATTGGCATGGAGGAAAGGGTTAAGTGGATAATGCCTTGTCGAGAGTAGGCACAAGGGTGTTCTTCCTTCAGGGGTGTGTTGTGTGTTGCTGACAGAGATGGAGGGAGGCAGTCATTTGAAATGTTGGTGACACCTCAGTGTGTGGAGCTCCTCACAGTTAAAAGCGTCTGTGATTGATACTGTTCAGTGAGCTGTTTCAGCCTGCACAGCCAGCTCTTACTTAAACATTCAATTAGAGCACCTCTTTGTTTGGATTTTGAGAGAAGAGTCAGTTTCCAGCCTGTGTTATCTGAGAAGCCAAAGCAGCTGAACTGCAGGATACAGGTAAAATGAGTGTCTATACATTAACGGTGATGATTAGAAGAAGTAAAGATATGGGTTGGCAAGAGCAGATGGAACCATCCAGGCAGCCGAGTAGCAGGTTTGTGTAAGCCAGTGTTGGATACAACTCCCTGGTATTCACTGGAAGACTGGCAGGCACATTCTTAATCCTTCTTGTAATTGTCTGCACCGGAATTCAGCAGACAGACAATAAAATCTTTTGTTTCTATCTAAAAGTTTTAGTCAGACTCTTATGCATGTTCAGAAATTGT
Source organism: Sclerurus mexicanus (assembly GCA_013396755.1). NCBI lineage: Eukaryota > Metazoa > Chordata > Aves > Passeriformes > Furnariidae > Sclerurus > Sclerurus mexicanus. The sequence continues at coordinate 123,962 of VWZF01005463.1, forward strand.
CTAATACAGTCTTTGTTTTTCTTCTTATTTGTAAAAATGAAAATGACTTTTGAATAATGTAATCCTAAGAAACCAAACGGCAAAAAAATAAATGGGTTTATTTTCCGTATCTTGAGGTTTCAACCTTAATCCCATTGCAGCTTGGAAAAATAATTTCTGTGTTGATTTGTTGTAGTAGTTCCTAACAATGTTCTGTTTGTTTTTTTTTTTTAATTTTTGCCAGACCCTAATTTATTTCGGAGGATTCCCATGGCACGTGAACTAGCAGATAATTCGAAATAGAAAGTCTCATTATTTTGAAGTGACAGTCTTTACCAAAATGGTTGGAAAACTCAAGCAGAACTTGCTGCTGGCGTGCCTGGTGATCAGCTCGGTGACAGTGTTCTACTTGGGCCAGCACGCCATGGAGTGTCACCACCGCATCGAGGAGCGCAGCCAGCCCCTCAGGGTGGAGAGCCTGAGGAGCACCGTGAGAACTTCTCCCGCTGGGAACGCCACCAAAACCTTGGCCTACAACAAGGACATGCCTTTGATATTTATTGGGGGGGTGCCTCGCAGCGGCACCACCTTGATGCGGGCCATGCTGGATGCGCACCCCGACATCCGCTGCGGGGAGGAGACCAGGGTGATCCCGCGGATCCTGGCAGTCAAGCAGATGTGGGCGAGGTCCAGCAAGGAGAAGATCCGTCTGGACGAGGCTGGGGTCACGGATGAGGTTCTGGACTCGGCCATGCAAGCGTTTCTCTTGGAAATCATCGTGAAGCACGGCGAGCCGGCTCCGTATTTGTGTAACAAAGATCCTTTTGCTTTAAAATCCTTAACTTACCTCGCTAGGATTTTCCCCAATGCCAAGTTTCTTCTGATGGTACGGGATGGCCGCGCGTCTGTGCACTCCATGATATCTAGGAAAGTCACAATAGCTGGGTTTGATCTGAACAGCTACAGGGACTGCTTGACCAAGTGGAATCGTGCTATAGAGACGATGTATAACCAGTGCATGGAGGTTGGGTTTGAAAGGTGTATGCTGGTACACTACGAACAGCTCGTGTTGCATCCTGAAAGGTGGATGAGGACTCTCCTAAAGTTTCTCCACATCCCATGGAACCAAGCAGTGCTGCACCATGAGGAGATGATTGGAAAAGCAGGGGGTGTTTCTCTTTCAAAGTGAGTATGAACGTTTCTCCTTTACCCTGTATTGTCCTAAGAGATGAAAATAGTACCAGTCATGACTTGGTTTCGGTTTTTATACATCTGATGATGCCTCAGGAAGCTGATTTATGATGCATCTGGAAAATAAGGGTTGTTAACTAACAATTTGCAATCTGATTGGTTCCGCTGAACAGCTATCCCACTGACATGGGCCATATGACCAAACTTGGTCAAGGCTAATGGAATTCGGATGTCTAGTATCAGCCTTACCTCCAATATAGCTTTGCTTTTCTCTGTGCCCCCAAATAAACCTGAACTGTTTTATCTAGACTGGTGTTACCCATCCCAGCAAGATCACCCATTTGATTTGAGAAACAATATTGTTGTCAATGCAAGAATGGCCTTTGAGTTATATTTGCCAAGAAGAGACTCTTCCAGGAAAGCTGAGAAGCTGTTCCAACAGAATAGAAAGCAGAGCTGGCCTGCTTTTCTCTTGGCAAGTGCTCTGAAAAGGACAAGCATTTTGATGAAAATTAACCTTGTTGTAAGCAGAGCTCTCTGTATTCTGTCAATCCATCTGTGCACCTGATTCAGCTGCTTTCAGAAAGCAATCCAGCTCTGCTTAGAAAACCTAGATGGGTTTTGTGAAAAGAAAATCTGATTAATTCTCTAGTTAAACCACTCTGGTTTCTTTGCCACTATTTGCAGCTGAACAACTGAAATACAGATGCTGGCTCATCTTTACATTAAGAGGGAAAGGTGTCCAAGTTTGACTCTCTGGTTTTGCTATGGCAGATAGATCTACCAGGTTGTCTTTAAGTTTCTAAAATATTGATTAAAAAGCCCTATTCCAGCAGCAAGGCATGTCCAGTTCGATTACTCAGCTTCTGGTTTTGGAATATTCCTCTCTGGCCAAATGTTCTGAGTAAGAGGCACCTTTCCCGGCAAGCAGGGGGGCTGGGTAGGGACATGTTAGACTGATACAGGGAGTGTATTTTTTTTAAAACCAGCAGTTTTGAGCAATAAAAATTGGGAGATTTTCTTTATAATGCCTAGGAACATGATTGGATTCTCTAATACATTGTACTGGCATATGATTTAAAGCAAATTATAATCAGCAGCTACAAAGACAACTTAAAACTCAGGGAACAGTTGTATATTTACAATGTAGAGGTTTCACTTCACCATTCCCACTGAAGAAACAGCCACCACCACTGTGTTCCCAGAGCTATCAGGATGGGATCTCACCCCTTTTTTGGGCAGTATTGTTTGCTAGCAGGTTGGAACCTTCTGGAAATGTTAACCTGAAGCAGTGACTGTTGTGCCTCCCTGGAAGATGATCTGCTTGGGAACTTCTCTGTAGTTCCCTGGGTTTTGTTGCTTCTTCCCAGAGGCAGCTGAGGTGGGGGTAACTTACTTTTATTGATGTAAATGGGTGGCTGCCAAGTTTTGTTAAGTGTCCTGTAAAAAATAACTATGCATAATAGGATTTTTAGTAAAATATTACTCCCTTATAGCTTCCAGATTAGTGTTTTTAAAAATTAATGGACCTTTTTACTATACAAATCAGTAATCTTGCTGAATTCATACAGTCTCCAATAATATTTCTTGCTGAATCTGGTAGAATGGGTTGTGAGGAGTTGAGAATACTTGTTCATGTTTCTAAAAATTTACTGTGAACAATCCATTTTCTTAAATATTGCTTGATGTTTATTTTTTAGTGAAACCTGCCAACCTAAGACAAACGAGTAAGAACGTGTTCTTGTGACCCTCAATTCAGTCTGTTCACAGAATTCTTCATGCTTTTATTATCTCTCATGAGATGATATATGAAAGTAATTTCTTATTTCAGAAGGCTCTGGCAACAGTGGAGAAAGAGTGAGTTATTAGTGTTATGCCTGTGGTGGGTTTTATCTAATCAAATACCCTTGCAGTAGGTGGTGAGATTTGTTTTGCAGTTACAAGAGACCTTATGATTTGATAATGATTTCAGTGACTCAGTCTTTTGAGGGCTGCAGGAAAACCAGTGAATATGAAAGCCTTGAGCTTGGATGTCTGTGTTGTGTAATTATATGAGACCAGTTGAAATTGTGCAGGGGGAGCTTGAGATTCCCCGGTCTGGGGTCCTTGAGCAGAGCAGGGGGTCAGTGCCCAGCAGAATTACTCTTTGAAGATATGCTTGGTAGGTAGTTTACTGAAAACTTGAAAGTCTGCCACAGCTTATCACACTCTGACAGAATACAGAATACACCTGTGTTGGTGTTCCTTCTCCCAAGTTGCCTTTGGCTTGTTCTCAGCTGCAGCCCCGTTCTTTATGGCTTTGAGGGAGTGGCTGTTACGTTCTGGGTCAGGTTCTGACCAACACTGATCTCTTCTGCCTTCTTTCAGCTGAAACAACAGAATCTGCACCAGGGGAGCTCCATATTCTGCTTGGTAGCATTCTCCCACCTCACTTTCCAAAGGGCAGTGCTGAAGATCAGACATCATCTAAGGAAATTCAGAGTGCTGCTGTCTGCTGCAACTCTGTCTTCTCACAGAGCTTTATTTTACCAAGTGCTTCAGGCTCTGTAATAATAGAATATTAAAAGCAGAACACTCGAATTATATTGCAGCTTTTACTGACAGGAGGAGGATATCACCAATACCAAATCACTTCTGCTGAAATGTGATGTTAATTTAAAAACTGTCACCCCACAGGCCTGGCCTGTGTAGTGGGGAGCAGCATGAAAATCTTGATAAAATTAGCTCCCTAGTTGTCAGCAAGGTATTAGGTAAGGTAGAAAACCTCTGAAATCAGAGGCCGAACTGTTATAATCTGCAAAAGCTGTGGTACTCTGTAAAGACTTAAGGAAACAAGCAGAGACACCTGCCTTAATCATCTTTCCCTCACCTTTAAGATTGGCAGATCTTTCAGACAGGCTCAGCATCCACTTCAGGGGCCTGATGCAGGTCCAGCATCAGGTGCCTGGAGGTGTTTTAATTGTTGGAGGCTTTTTTGAAATGAAATCTGACAGGAGTTTGTTGTCTTGAAATATTTAAAAACATTTTGAGAAAGATCCCAATGTCCCTAAAAGGTCTTTATGACGATGCCATTACCTGCTATCAGAAAGTAAATGTTTCGTAACATATTTTTCACTCATTTGAAATCAAAATTAAGTCTGTCAAGTGAAATCTCTTGCAGATGGAACGAGGCTGCAGCCCAGTGTAAGATGTTTCCTTATTTCTTATTAAAAGTGTGCATGGAGGTTGTTTCTCTTCCAGAGATGAGCCAGCCCCTGGATTGCAGAATTCTTCCAGCAGGGAGCTGACTCCACTTTTCTCTTATTGCAAACTCAGAAACTCTTATGCGTTACTCTGTCAATAACAATATTAGATACCAAACAGCCTGGATTCAAGATTCTGACTTCATTTCTTCCCGTGGCTGCTTGATTTGAGGAAACTTTTGGCTCCTTACTCTCCTTCTCTGTGTGTGTTTAGCAATCCCTGCTTTCTCTGTTGCTGCTGCAGCCCTTCCCTCGCTTATTCTGTTGCACTTAGGATTTTTGCCCCTAATTTTGACTTTGATCCAGCTGGAAGGAGAAGCACTGCAAGGGCTGTAGGGATGTGCACCACAGCATTTGCAGTGGTGTGAAACCTTCAGTGGTTTGAAGTAATTGCCAGCGTGGCTGTTGGAGGAATGCATTATGGCTGGACTACATGCTATAACTAGTATTGTTAATAGAGCTCTGGCATTTGCCTCCTAAGTGAAAGCAGCTGTGCTGACCACTGATGCAAAGAAATGTCAACCCTTTTATAGCAAATTTTATTAGGCTTATTATGGAAATAGCTGTCTAGGCAAAATTACTTCAGAATATACTATATTTACTACTTACCTTTCATTTGGTTCTGGTACAGATGCAGAGTTCCTTGGGGTTAGTCCTGCGTTCTGTGCTACCAGCTGCTTTCAGAGCTGAAACTCCTGCTGGGCTTCGGCAGAGGAGCCTGGAATCCCTGACCAGGCAGCATTTCCCAGAGTAACCAAATCAGCCAAGACTTGCTGTGTCTCCTGGTTTTGCTGTTTGGAGTTTGGGGTGTTCCTTGCCCACAGCCCTCAGAAGTTCTTAGGACTGTTGATTAAATGGCAGCTGTTTTCTTTGACACTGCTGTGGTTGTGCACTTGGGTTTAAGAACTGTGTAATGACCAAACAAATCAGTTAGAGGAATGGTTCTGAAAAATATTACTGTAGCCTGTAGCTTTCTGTCAAGTCTCAGGTCTCTCTGTTGTTAAACAAAGAAAAAACAAGTTACAGCGTGGGCCTGGGAAGAAATGGCACATGTATTTTAAATTAAATACAACTTCTAAGAGCATTTGAGACAGTTAAACAGCAAAAGTGGGCAAACAGCTTTATATGTGGGTGTGTGCTTACTTTTCACTCAACAGCTCTTTGGGTTTCACTGCTGCCTTTATGTAAAGAACTTGCTTCAGCGTGTTGTGTGTGAAAGCCTAAACCAGGCAGCACCTGCAGATGTTGTGCTGGTTCTTCTCATTGAAACTTCACTTCCCCTCAGCTCTGTAGAAACATAGCATTTTGAGAGGGAAAGAAGAGGAAGGGAGGGGGGAAAAAGCCCAAACAAAACAAGCTGAAGGTCTTCATGTTAGTGAAGCAGCAAGTGTTGGTTGGAATGCAAAATACAACCTTCCTTTCTGCCTCCCCAGGGTTGAAAGATCTACTGACCAAGTCATCAAGCCGGTCAATGTGGAAGCACTGTCCAAGTGGGTTGGGAAGATCCCTGCTGATGTTCTGCAGGACATGCCTGTGATTGCCCCCATGCTTGCCAAGCTGGGCTACGATCCCTATGCCAATCCACCAAACTATGGAAAGCCGGATCAGAAAGTCGTGGAAAACACCAGGAGGGTAAGGCTTTTGTGTGTTTGACTGTTGCCTAAGTGGCTGAGAGCTGCAGAGCAGAAGTCTTCTGTTTTGTTTGGGGGTTTTTAAGTCTGTTTCTAATACCTTTTGATACTCAGCAATATGTTTTCCTTGCTCTGGGGAGGGAAAAAAAGAGTTCTTTGGGACCTTGAGCACTGAAAGTCTGGCTCCTGCTGTTTGTCCTCAGTTTGATTCATCTTCTTTATCCCAACCACAGGCTTGAGCTGTGCTCTTTGGAGTATGGAGTTGAACCTCTTGAGAACTGTCCAGAGAGCTGGGGAATTAGTTAGTAGTGGAAAAAAGCTTTCTTGTCTGGCTGTCAGGCTTGATTGATGAGCTCAGCTTTTTATACATAAGGCTTGGCAAGAAGCTCTGTCACAAAATGACACCCCAAATACTTGGTAGAGTTTGAAAAATGGCCCAAGATGATCAAAATGTCTGAGTTTCCAATCCTTTGCTGTCCTTTGCAGAACAAACCAAAGATGGAGGAAGGTCTGGTGCTGATTAACCTAAACTTAAGGATTTTAGTCTGAATTTCATGTTGCTGGAATTGGAGTAGTTAGGCTGTAGAGCTGTTTATCCCTGGAGGTATCCATTGAAGAGTTCATTACCATTGTTTGAAATAGGATTGACTCTGCTTCTGTTCTTTTGAGCATGCTTACTTTATTAAAAGAAAGTGACTTCTGCTGCTACAACAGAGTAATCAGTGGAAAAATTGAATTAAAGACTTTGAAAGGACTGTCTTCCACCAGCGTCTGCTCCTGAAAAAACTGGTTGGTGTGCTGATAGTAAGGAAAACAAAGTGGGGGTTTTGTTAAGTCTCTAAATATTTTTGCTTTATTTCTTTCTAGATGCCTTCCTTGGAAAATTATAAATAATTGATCAGTGTATTAAAGGATGGCAGGTTGATTGTTTCAATAACTGATAGCTCAGCATGGAAAAGCTAACCCACCTTTTTTTGCTGGGGGTAATAGTTGGCATTTTTAGGTTTCCTTACTGTTTTAAAAAGCTCCCAAACTATCTTTTCTGCATTTAATTCGACCCCTTTACAAATTCAAATCTGTATTGTATTGCAATAATGTAAGGTTGGTTGTGGGTTACTGAGAAAATTCCCTAAGTTTTACAGCGTGAAGACCTTGCTGAGGCCTCTGCCTGTGTGTGGCAAGCTCAGTCCGAGCTGTAAAAATTGTCTGGCTTTCAGTTGCATCTTGAAATCTCTTTCAGTTCCAAATGCAAGAAGGAAATTCAGGTAATAAAGCCACAAGGATACCTTTTACAGATATTAATGCCTAATTTCAAAGGCTGGGCTGTTTTGAGGCTTCTTCCAAGTTTGCTTTGAAGGATAATTTGGGTTTTTTCTAATGTTAAGAGCAGCTGTGAAAAATTGAAGGCTGAAATCCAGAAAAAGCGAAACGATTAAAGCTGGTTAAACTTCAAAACTTAGAATATTCCTTTTGCAAGGGAATATTGAAGGGAATGCTTGAGAAGGGGCAAGGTGAGGCTTTCGAGCTGTGCTGCAGCCCAAGGAAAGGTCAGGGGAACATCAGTGTCTGGGCACTTCAACGGCTGCAGTTCCTCCCCACTGCTCTGCTTTGTTTCCTCCCAGCTGCTTCCCAGCAAATCCCTGCTCAGACCTTCCTGTCCCCCCTCTTTCTCCGTGTCCTCATTTCCCAGGCTCCCAGATGTGAGGCTTGAACCAGTTTGCTCCTTGGATCCCCTGACTGGGGCTGGGCGCCCTGTGGCAGTGCCACTTCTGGCACCCCTCCCAGGAAATGCCCTGAGCTGCCCACTGAGCCTGCCCTCAAACCCGGGATGTTGGAAATATCTGATATCCTGCTCCGTGACCAGTGGGAACTGACTCACTGCTGAAAAATGCTTTGGTTCTTCCCCCCCTGCGTCTTTATTTTGGTTTTATTTGGGAATGGGGAACAGACACATCAAAACACTTCAAGGTGTTTGGGGAGAAGGAGCAAACGGGGTTGTGTTAGTTTTGCCCATCAGGGTTTTCCCTTTTCTTTCCAGAACCCGTGTTAATTTATTCCTTGCTGCTGCAGCTTGGAAAAGAGAATATTTATTTAAATAGATAAGTAAATACATCTAGATTTTTCCAACCTTTTGGAACTGGCATTTGGCAAATGAAGTGTGTTACTGTGTACTCTGAGCTGGTGAATTTGTCAATCACTGTAGCACCACCTTTGCTCTTTATTCCTTTGAATTTCTTCACCTGGGATAGTTTTCCACAGGGTTTTGCCCTGGGTGTATTGTTATAACAATAACATTTGTATTTCAATGAATACAATTCAGGATTAGACTTTTAAAGCTGAACTGGAGTGTGCTGCTGTAGTAACCCCTCAGGGTGACTGATTTGAAATAATGTTGAATTATGTGACCCTTGCTGCTCTGATACCATCACAGTTTCTTACTCCAATTAAAATGGCATGAGTAGCACTTCACATGAGGGGAGTTGTCTGTGCCTGGCAAACACAAAGCAACATTAAGGGGGAATAACTGATTATTTTTAAATTTTTTTGGAGGGGAGTTTGTCAGTTTTGTGGGGATTGTGTAATGCCAGCTTAAATTGATTGTGGAAGTTGCAACAAGAGGGTGGAAGCCCAACACCACTGAAATTATTGGCAGGGTTGATTCTGGCTCCACCCAGAGATGGAACAACGCTGTCATCTGGTTCATTGCATAAAGATAAATGGAATGAAAGTTAAAAAAATTGATTAGGATGCAACACATGCTTGTAGCTAAAAAGCCTCTTTGGAATGCAGGCAGGTCAGTATTTTATCATGAGAAGTCTCTGTGTTGCCCTGTTCTAGAGGACAATTTAAAAATATTCCAAACTTCCAACTGCAAGATGTCTTTGCTCTAAGATGTGATCAGATGCAGCTGTAGAGCTGTACTGCACTGAGCAAAATCTGTCACTTCTTGGAGGAGGCTGCGAATTGGGCCCAACAGTGAAAATACTGCTCAGCAATTCCAAAGCTGCTGCTGTTAGTCCAGAAGGTAAGAACCAGGTGTAAAAGTGCCTAAAACAAGGGCTGATACTGAAGAAAAATGGAAAGAAGTGGCTGGTGTGATGCAGAATATTATTTTCCTCTAAGCTTTCTAAGCAGTCAGGTCCTGTTCTTGTTTTCCTCTTTTCTCCTTTTCTGTCCCCTGCTGGTGACTTGTGTATGTACAGCTTAAATATTCTTCAGTCTGGTGACCAAATGACGATTCTCTGCAGCTGAAGTACAGTGCTTAAATTAGAAATTCTATCTATGCAAGGAAAGCAATGCTCTCTGCTAAATTTGGATTTTTCACTTTACTGTTACCTGTGTAGGACACCAAAACGCTGAGGTTGGTTTTCTGTGCTCCTGGAGCCCAGCACAGAAAAAATAAGGCACAACCAGTGTTTGTGCTTTGTCATCTCAGCTCTGCTTTTGTTTTAGGAACTAACAGAGCATGAAGCCAACCTCATCTCTTCTTGTGTTGGTCTCCAGTGCTGTGGGCTTCTAAGAACTAAGACATCTCTGGCAGTATCTGCACTGGGGGAGTGCGGAGCTGTCAGAGCACAACAGATTTTTCTGATGTTTTCAATAACAAAGCCATTAACTCTGTTTATCTGTGTTGTGTTAAGCCTGACGATATTATCTTCTGTGGCAGTTTATCTTGTCTCAGTTAAGGAATGCATAGCAGAGGGAACAAGGTCTGGATGTGGTTGTGCTGTTCAGCAGATCTCTGCTCGTGACCTTTGCTTAGCACAGTTCTGCCATCTCTGAGTCTGTTGTGGTTTTCTAGCAAGTCTGTAGCTGGTCTGTTCATTTTATAATGATTTCAAGAGCTCCTTCCTTATAGATACATAACTGGCTACTTGTTTTCCCCCAGTTTAACAAATTCTGCGTGCTGAACATAAAGGAAAATAACTTCCTTAAGTAAATGGAGTTTTCATCTGCAGATGATGCAGAAAATGCAAATAATTAAGCTGTGTGAGCTGCTTGCCCAATTGCTCTGTGATGAAATAGCAGAGCAGAATCACTCCTCATTAGACCAGTGTCTCCCATGTCCTTCTCACTGGTGTGAGTCTGTGTGTGTCAGCAGTTTCATAAATACCCCAAAAGTGGAGACCAGCTCACAACTGCAGGGCCCTGCCTCGTGCCCAGCGGAGACTGGAGGAGTAGTGCTGTGTTATGGTTGGCTGAGTGGCTTCCTCTCACATCTGTAACATATTACCTAAGATTTGCTTTGGCACGTCCTTCCCGCTAAATGAATTTGTGTGCTTGGAATACATCGTCTAGTGAGTTCTTGAAACGTCTTCGTGGAGCTGTGTTCCTTGCCCTGGGGAGATGAAGCGTAGAGAACTCTGTAGGAAAGCTGTGTTTCCATCAGGACTGTTGAGATACACGTGGTTCTTCTAATCACAGCCAGAAGCTCTTATCTAGCTCTGGGTTGTGTTCGGCTGATGGTTTTCTCTGCAGGAACATCTTGAGGAGAAAAAACCCGATTTTACTGACTCCCGTTTCATGCCTGGTTTAAATTGTGAGGAAACATCTCTCGCTAAGAGTCGAAACATCCGTGACAACCATGATTTCAAGACTACATAATGGAGATTTTTAAAGACAGAAACAGTCTGTGATAAAGAGTGCAGAGTATATTTGTACTGTATGTATTTATACACGAGAATAATTTTGCTGTCAAAGATGTGTAGTGGTGGAGGTGTCTGTAATGCAGGGCTGCTCAGGGCTGCGTCTCCATTTACACTGGCTCACCTAATCATAAAGGCATTTGGCTTGGCGGGCATTTTCTCTGACATTTGAAACAAAAATTGGGGGGTTTATTTCATCTCACTTGTGACCATCAACAGCACAGACTTTCTCAGTGTCCTGACAATTTGTTTAATACCCTCTTTAGTGGCTGTTTCTTCCAGCACGTGGATTCCCTACTGCACAGTTTTTCTCCAGAGGTGCTGATATCTCATTTAGACAAAAGAAACCCCCCCAAACCCCTCAAGTATGCATATATATGATTAGTAACGCATGAAGAGTTAATAACAACCAAAACAGAAAATCAAGTATGGTTTCAAGCTGCCTTTTGGCAGATATTCATGGACCTGCCTGAAATCCTACTCTCTGTGTTGTTCCTACTGGGTAAACATTTACATCTCAGGTGTCCCTTCCTTGGCAGTTCAGGGAGAGGTGAGGAATCGTGTAAACTTGTGAGCTGCTTTAAAAGGGACGGGAAGTCTGAAAGGCAGGATGAGGGTGTGCTGTGCAGCAGAGGATTGCTTAGACAAAGGGGCTCTGGGCAGTTTTTGCCAGTGTTCTTTCTTTCTCTGACAATAAACTTTGTTTTGAAGTGTCCCGAGCTCAGACACAGTTGCAGGGTGACTTTCACACAAAAAGACCCATTATCTCCGTGACTGGAACTGGCCAAATGTAATGTGGCTCTTTCCAAAGCAGGCAGGAAAATGGGTGAAAAGCAAGGGCTTTAATCTTCTGTAAAGATGAATTACAGGTTGCACTTCTGTGCTTCTGTTCTTAAGTTCTCCCTGTGTGTTTGTCAGACAACTGGATGTGAAACTTGTTTTCTGATCTCTTTTTGAGAATAATGTGCATTTAGTCTGGCCATAAGAATGTGTTTTGTTTTTTTTAATAGAACAACTTGAATGCTGCCAACACTGAACAACAAACTGACACAGAATTAAAATCCCTTTCTTTTGGAATTCCATTTGGACTTACAAAATGAATTCCCTTAGAAATGGTAAACACCATTTCTTCTCAATTTTACTGAATTCTTGCTTAGACTGGAAATCATTCCAATGCCTCGCTTCTGTCTCTCTAGTGCCACTCTGAGTAATGTGTTTTAGACTTATAAATTGCTCAGAAAAGAATTTTGAATCTTTAATTTCTTTGGCTGCAGATGGAGTCATTGTTTTTAGAATTTCTGGATTGCCACTGATCCCTGGCTTTTGATTCAAAAGGGACTACTCACTGTTTTTGGAACTACTTTAAACCAGTTTCTGTGCAGTCTCAGTCCTGACAAAACCAGCCTTCTAGGTAATGTCAGTTCTGAACTGAAATTAGGCACGTTTGTGTGTTAAACCTAATCTTGGGCCTGCCACTGCTTATCTTTGCCTTTGTAAATTGTGGGGTGTAAATAGTGATGTTTCATGTGAAAATAATATCAAATGCCCTCAAAACATTTTCTTTCCAGGCTGGGACATTATTTTTCTTACAGATAAACGAATGCTCTTGGCTATCCACTATTAGATGCCTGTTGGGGGTAAATACTGTTCCTACAAAGGGCATTAGTGTGGTAAAGTTTTTAGAGCAGACATATATAGGTATAGTAGAAAAATGAGACTGAGTTATAATTGCAGGAGAAGGGAAAGGAGGAGGCTTCTAGAGAGACAGACATGGTTTTGGCCACTGTGGTTCTGACTCAGTCACATCATCAGCATGAGCTGTTTCTGAGAATTCCCAGCTGATGACTGCAGAGCTTTGCCAGAAAAGGTGAAGAGTCCTGTCTGCTGTTCTGTAACATTCTTGATGTGATAATATTGCTCATTTGTAACTTCCATTCCTGCTATCCAGGGCACAGCCTGCATTTTAATGGCTTGGTTAAAAGCTGCAAATGTGAAATCCTCTCCTTCATTTATAAATATTTATGGTATAACAAGGCTCCAACAGCTGACCAGGGTGACTTTCATTAAGGTTTCCATGGGAATGGCAGGAGCCCCTGGCTGAATACAAATGAGAGCTGTGCCCTTAGGCTTTATATTTTAACTAAAACATGGAATATCAGAAGGGAGTTCCACAATGCATGTGTTCAATTCCTACTCTGGTGTTGGGACTTAGTGAAGCCTTGTTTGGGTCAGTGGAGCCCAGGGCTGGAGAGGGATGAAGCTGCCAGTGCCGGGGGCTGAGCTGGGCAGGAAATCCCGAGCTGACTCAGTCCCAGGGCACTGCAGCACCTTGACAAAGCCAGGCCGTCTTTGCATTCCTGTCGCCTCTTCCTGGGGAAACAGGGAAACTGGAGCTTGTTCAGGAGCATCCCCTGGCTCCTGTGACTCAGAGCAGGGAGTGCACAGACAGTTTTTTCTAAGGAGGTTTGGGCCTTTTTTAAGTTTTTATTTTTAAACGATCACACAAAAGTACAAAGAGTTCGTGACATTGGGATGATCACTCTTTATGGTTCTGTAGGAAGAATGGTAAAACTCTTCAAGTTTTAAAGAAACCCAAAGCAGAATACTTCTTTTCCTCCCTTTGGAGCATTTAATCTCAGAAGCAAAGAGTTTTTAAGAATTATTCTGTAGAGAGAAGACAATACATGGCCAATTTATTTCCTAATTGATCCAATAGTGGAAACTCTTGTTTGGTGCAGCTGTTGGTATGTTGGAGGATGTTTACTACTTGCTCTTTCTCCAAATAGCATTGTTTCAGAATAGTTTTCCTCTAAAAGATTGGAAATCATGATAATTCCCATGAAATCAGGCTGGTAACGAGGCTGCAGTGTGTGTTGTAGCAAGTCACTCCTGGTGTTTTTAATCATCCTGTTGAAAATCTTTTTCTAAAATCATAGGGAATGGATTACACTGGTCTTAGATTTCAAACTCGCTTGAAATAACTATATTGAGTTGCATATTTTTACCATTTTAATGCAAACAAGGTCAGAGTGTTGAGTACAGAGCAAGCCTGAACTGAGTGAGGAAGCCTTGTGAATAAAACCTGCTTTTACAAATATACTGTTCATGTTTTAGATGGATCTGTTCTAGCCTTACCGGATGCTAATAACACAAAAGAATCTGCTGGGCTTTTTTGTTTTGTTGTTTTTTTTTTTCCTTCCCTTGACAAGCTCTTTAAGATTTCCAACAGTGGTGAATGAGGGCTTTGAGCAGTATATTGTTTGTTTTTCCAGGTCTATAAAGGTGAATTTCAGCTTCCCGACTTCCTTAAAGAAGTGCCACAGGTACAGTATTGAATCAATTTCTTTTTTGTGGGTATAGCAGCAAATGGCTGTGCCAACAGTCTTAATAAACCACTTCTTCATGGACCTCATTTTCTGACTGATGACAAGAGAACAGCCTGTCCATGAGGTGGAATCTCCAGTTCCAAGGCTCTCTTGTGTAACTCCCGTGTGGTGCTTGTCACCCTGAGCTGCCTGAGTATTGCTGTGAAGCTCAGGGAAGGTTGGAGTTTCTTTTGTAGACCAAGCTGCAAAGTGTGTTATTTGTAGAGGAGCTTTTATCTTTTGTTACCTTGCATGGAAAGGTTTAAAGCCAGTATAGTACAGAGAGACCTTAAAAAGAACTAGTAATGTTATCAGACACAACAAACAAAAGCAGTTCAGCCCTGGATAGGGATGGTGTATTGATTTAATAACCAAGTGAGCTATTTCAGAATTTCAAATGCTCTTAATTGTCACAAGCTCCCTAAGGGGCCTCACCTGTGCAATAGCAGTTGAAAAAGCAAAATCCTTATCATGGGGCTCTCAGACTGCAGATCCTGTGGGACCTTTTCCCAGCCGTGTGAATGTCATGGAATCCCAGAACCATGGAATGGGTTGGGTGGGAAGGAACCTTAAAGCTCATCCAGTGCCACCCCCTGCCATGGGCAGGGACACCTTCCACCAGCCCAGGGTGCTCCAAGCCCCATCCAACCTGACCTGGGACACTTCCAGGGATCCAGGGGCAGCCACAGCTTCTCTGTGTGCAAAGCACACAGGTTAAGAACACACGGGAGAATGTACCACGTGCAAACAAAGCATTTTGACTTACTCAGTTCATTTAAATGAAAATTAATTGTTTAAAAAGGAAAACTGGTTTCTTTTGTTCCAGCCAAAGAAGACAGTAGAAAGGAAGACCCGTGGCAAGATAAAATGAACATGCATCAGTAAAGTCAAATAGCTGTAGTTTCATGTTTTCAGAATATGCCTTTGCTGTGGGCACCAAATCTTTCTGATCAGTCTGTGTGTGATCTCTGATGTGGGCTTGGCTTTTTACTGGATGTCTGCCTGCTCTCACCCTTAGAGCAGTTAGTGCTCCTGCTTTGCAAGCTGTGCTCAGCTCCTGGAGAGCCCTTCCAGAGCTGGCCCCACGAGCTGCCTGGGCTGTTCTCACGGCACTGTCCCCTCTCCACGCTGGCCCAAGTCTCTGTAGCTTAGCATAAAAAATGCTGGTTAGGTGTTCTTAATGTGCTGCTTAACAAGTCCTGTCAGCAAACTGTGCTGGGGTTAGTTCTGATGCTTTCACATGCCATTATTGTGGTTGTTTCAAGATAATCTACAACCTTTCAGATAAAGTTGCATATCTGGCTGCAGGCATAGGGTGGGCCATAACAGATTAAATATTGCTGATAAGGACTTATGGAAAATGCAGGGACGCGAGTTACTTTAAAAACTTGAGGACACTGTGTCTGTGCTAGCAAAATAAATCCTTTGAATGACTCCTTGATTAAATCCTTCAAGTCATTGATCTTCATGCAGTGTCTGTTAGTTAAATGACAGTATTTCTGTTTTCCAATTATCTTGTGATCCTTCAGAAGAACATGGACCCCTCTAACTCGTAACTGTCCTCTTCACTCCATGGGACAGGGAGGTTTCCAAGTGGGGCTCTGCTAAACTCCAGTTGGCCTGGTCCATTACAGTGCTAATCAGAGTCTGAGCAGATTTATCTGAGTAAGGAAAGATCATCTAAAAGGCAAAAATAAGCTCTGTGAAATAGTAAAAGAATATTTCTTAAACCACAGAACCTGACTCTGGAGTTGAAGTTGGCATTGTTCTCTCTTAGTGTTATACTAAAGATAAAATTAACATAATGTAGCTGTATTACATAAATCAATGGTTTAGAGTACAAGCACTGGTGCTGATAATGATATTTTTTTCCTCTAATGTAAAATAGCTAATTTAATTTTAATTATTTATTTGACAGACTGAACCTATGGAATAGAAGATAAAACGGACATTTCTTGCACAGAAGGTAATATAAAAGCATTACAGCCTTGCTCATTTATTGCTCTTAATTTAGTTAAGATGATTGGTTTTTGTAACCCTGTGTGATATTCTGGGTAAGAAAAATATGAAGTACAGATCTTGATTCAGAGTCTGTAAAAATCACCTTGAGGGAGGTGCAGTCCTACATGGCTCATCCCTGTTTCAGTCTTTGCTGTGTTACTGGATTGTCAGCACTATTTTAGAGCTTCAAATTGAAGGAGCACGTAAAACTATACTTTTTAAATTATAAAACAGTGACACTTTAAAGATGTCTCTTTATTGCCCATGTCTTCTTGTTTTTAAAGCAATTGCCCTTTCTTAATAGTGGAAACTGTTAAAGACGAGCTAATGTGTATAATTTGCTTTTAATGTGTCCTCTAGCCAGTAAGTTTAATAAACTGCATTTTAGTAATTGAACAAACAATGGCGAGATTGTGCAGTAAATTCCAGACTAGTTAAGGACTGAATGATGCAAGATTTACTGCATTAATCCAGGATTTTTACTTGTCAGCTGTGTTATCTGATCAACAAAAGATGGCACAATTCATCCAGTGTAAATATAGCCAAAAGCAACATGCCCCACCAAAATACCCAAAATAGATCTGTATGTGGCCATAAATACAGCACCCTAAATATAGCCAGAGGCATTGCACCACTTAGAAATAATGCTTATAAAAGATTAATTGCAGGCCTTCACTCTGAAATCCATAGAGAAACCATAATCTTTCCAATGTTAAAATGACTAAAAGATCAACTTCATTTTGCCACTTAGCTCCGAAAAATGCCTTTCAAACTGCAATATTTGTCTGAAGCTGCTGCCCAGTTTGAGAAACCAAACTGTGACCTTTCCCTGGGGCATTGCAGTGAGAGACACTTCAGCATGCTCATGCAGCCCGCTTGTCACGCTGTTTAGAAGTGGAAAATCAATATATTTCTTGCATCTCAATATATTCCAAGAAGCCTCTCTGTTTATAACTAGTGGCTGTGGTTAGTCCTGACACTGCCTCTTCACCTGTGGAAAGAGCAATGATTTCTCTTAATTCTGCTGTATTGGTCGTTCCAAAATGTCGAGGGTAAGAGCCTGGAAAGCTCAAAGATAACTCTATTTTTGTTTTCCTGTAGAAACTCGGCTGCTGCCTTTGCAGTGGGCGTGATCCATCGGGCCTGGCATCAGGGAGGTGTGCTGCTCATGGCCTGCTTCCTTCAGAATCTCCTCTCCCGTGTCTCCCCCTCTGTTTCTGTTCCGAGTTTTGCTGGTGTGAGCGCATGGAACCCCTTCAAAAACACCAATGTTAACGTAGAAATGTATTCCATTCGCACAACTATTTTTTTAAGGGTTTAAAAAATGCAAAGCAATGCCTGTCTCTGAAGTTGCTCTTCTGTCTTAATTACAAAGCTCCATCTTCAAAGATTCTTTTTATTTTGTTTTTTTTTATGTTCCTTGTAGCAGGTTTGGTTTTAAATGTATGAAGCTTTCAAGAGTGGTCTGTGCTTGTCCTAAAAGATCTTTGGTGGAACAGTTGTTTGTTTTATTCATATGTGAAAATTGTTAAATATCTTTTATTTAAAAAGGAAAAGGTTGATAAATTACATGTATAAGTACAATTCAATGATCTTTTGTATTTTATTTTTCAAAATAAATGCTTTAAATGTGATTTTTGGTTTTTTTTAATTTATTAATGGTTTTGCTTCAGAGTTAAGACTTAAGTAATTTAAGATATTGACGTATTAGTGGAGGGAAGATATGATCTCATGTCCTGGGTTTGGATCTCTTTTTAAAGTTTGCAATTTAATGCTTTTTGTTTGTTTTCAATAGCTGTGTGATGAGGAAAAAAGTAAATTGGAGTGTGGCACTGAGAGGTATAAAGAAAGTAGCATGAGATTTGTTTACTGCAGGAAAACAGGTAATTTTTAGCCTCTTCAATTTGTCCCTCAAAATCCCTTGTGTTCAGAGTTGTGCTGCTGCTGTGAAAGCATATCCCGGACATCCAGACTGTAGGATACACTGTGGGACGTTTGTTATCCGAGTAAGGTGTTTCGAGGTGGTTGTCCTTTCGTTTTGTGTTCACCTCGCTTCGTGCTGCCGAAGGTGGGCTCAGCCTTTCCCACCGCCTTTAACAGAAGTCCTTCCCTGCATATTTGTGTTTCCACAAACTCTGCCCCCTGGGCTCTGACCCAGCTTTCGCTTCCCTCCCTTTCTTTTGCCGCTCCATTTGAGATGATTAACGTGGGTCTAAAACCGCCCCTGGACCAACAACACCAACGGACCTTAATTTTACCCTTTGGTCCGGATGTCCCAAAAGTGAGCCGGGGGCCTCCCCTGCTGCCCGCCCGGGGCAGCGCCGCCCCCGCTGCTCATTACGCGCAGTTAATTAAGCGCTGGGCGCTTCCCCCGCAGCTGCGGGGAGCTGGGGAACGGGCCCGAGCCCCGGCGGGGCTGTGAGTGCCATTCCCGGTGTCGCTCCCGGCTCCGCCCGTGCGGGACCCGGATGGGCCCTACGTGATGCGGGGCCGCTCCCGGGAGCTCCCCCGGGGCCGGGGGCAGGTGAGGCCGGGCGGGCAGAGACGGCCCCGTTCCCTGCATCCCCCGGCTGATACGGCCCCGTTCCCTGCATCCCCCGGCTGATACGGCCCCGTTCCCT
>VWZF01005463.1:142656-157059 GCA_013396755.1 Sclerurus mexicanus
ACTCAGGTGAGGAGCAACACGGCGGATGGAGCCGGTGACTCCGTTCAGGCGCTAGGTGACAGCTAATCGTTAATTATTAACTAATTCTTGATCGACTTGGCTTCCCCACGCCTGGCTCAGTCCTGGCGCTGCCCGGTGCACACACCGCGGGTGATGCCTCTGCTCCCCACGGCTCAGCCTGGAGAGCGGCTCCAAGCGCTGCAAAGCTGTGGGATTCCGTGGGAGGCAGCAGTGTCAGCCCCCAGCGAGCACAGCCCCAGTATCCCGGACCCACTGGGCACTCGCAGCCCCCAGTCAGGTCTCCCCCCGTCCTGCCCCTGCCCTGGAAGGAGATGGAGGGTCCCGAGGTACCCACCCATACACCGTGTCTCTGCTCTCTGCTGCAGAAGTGAAGTTGCACTATCCCTTCATTGTACTCTGTGCTGTCTTTTGCTAATGACTGAAAATGGTGAGTATGTCCAGGATTGTACAGTCCAATGTATAACACAGTTTACTGCAGCTCAGGGATCCTGGCTCTTTTTTCCAGTTGTTTCTTTGGTGTTCTGACACAGATCCATGAGAATTTACTGGGTGTCATGTCTTGTCCCAGTGTGTTCGTGCAACCCTTTGATCGTCTGAGTCTCCTGAAGATTGCTATGGAGAGACTGCTGTCACATCTCATTCTGTATCCTCACCGGGACCCAGTTTCTCTTGAAGAAACCCCTAAAACCCAGTTGGTATCTCCCCAAAATAAGCACATCCCAAGGAGTTAGCTTTGAACAGAAGTTATGTTACACCTTGACCATGTAAACATGTCACTTTTTGGTAGGTATGTAACTTTTTTAGGTGTTAACTTTTGCCAACACTGGTGTAACCTCAAGGTATTTAAGAAAACGTTGTTTAAACTGATAGAGAAGAGCTGAGGGAACAGCAGAGCCTTGAAAGGTTTTGTTGACTCTTACTATCCAGTCCGACTGGATGCAGCTCTGGAGTTGCTGCCATTCCCTGGGGAATGAGGCAAAACTGGCAGGGCCACTTCATTTACTGAGCTGTCTTTGGGGAGTGTGTGTGTGTGACAGTATCTGAGCTGTCCAGAACAAAGCTCCAGGAAGCAATCTCTGCATTTAAATGACAGGTAGAAGGACTGGCAGGAGATATTTCTGCCAGAGTTGGATGCTGCTGACCTATGGTTCAGTTAAACATTTGATTTAATAATCATTTATTGGTGATGTTTTCTCATTAACTATGTGTTGATCTGGATCCAGATGTATTTGAAATGGATGCATTTATGTAGTTTAAATTAATAAACCCTGTAACTTTAATGAGAGATTTAGAAAGGGAATGTTTTTGTACATAGTTTAATTATTGCACGTGCTGTAAGTGGGAAAAACAGGATAAGACCAGGTTGGACAGTGCTTGGAGCAACCTCATCCAGTAGAAGGTGTCCCTGCCCATGGCAAGGGGTTGGAATGAGATGATCTTTAAGGTGCCTTCCAACCCAAACCATTGTGTGATTTTATGGTTCAGATGGATGCATATTCTCCATGAAATGCAGAGAACTGGGTGTCTCTCAGAGAACTGGGGGGTGATGAGCTTGTGTGTTTCTTTCAGGAAGATTCCCTGTTCCTGTCACCACTCTGCTCTTCCACTGCTCTGTGTCCTGGGGTGAACTGGTGAAGCAAAGCTAGAGAGGGACTCCACTCACCTTTTAATGAAGGTCAAAAAACAGGTTAAACTTGTCAGTGATTAATCTCTTCATTTTATTGCCCCTGAACTTGTTCTTGAAACCCTGGACTAATGATGGGCCTAGAACTAGTTTCTAACCCTCACTGTTGAGGGGATTTTGTGTGAAGGGAGGTTGTTACTCCCCAGTGCAACATAATTAAGGAATGCTGTCTCATGTTTTCTTCTTAAACCTTGGTGTCATGTTGAAGAAGGATTATGAAAGAGGAAAAAGAATTCCTTTATCTCAAACCTCTAGTTCTGTTAGGAGAGAGGCCCTTTTTGGTAGAGTGCCAAATGGATGAGCTTACCCCAGACCCACTCTGCGGTCCATGATTCTGATACACTTAATGGAGCTGAACGTTGGTTATTCACAATATGCTCCATTTAAGTGAAACATATGGGACATTCTTGACAAATGTAGACAACATTTTTGGTCAATCTTGAGTTCTTTTAAATACTCTTAAGAGAACTGGAAATAGCAGTCAAAGCACCGGTGTCAAGTGACAGCATTATAAATAATACACTCACAGGCTGACACTCAAGCTGTATCTGGGTGATAATTTGTTTCCTCCCTTAAAGGAGCCCTACCAAAATAATCTTTCATTTCTGTTGGATATGCTCTTTATCTGTGAGGCATAGTTGAGTTGTTTTGATAATTGATGTCAGAATAAACGTTGTTTCAGGACAAATATAAAAATTGCTAATAGCGTGTGGGCATTGAGAAGCCCTTCCATCCTTATTTATCTGCCTATCCATTGGACTGTGGTGGGAAAGTGATTATGAACTGTAGAGGAGAGAAATTAAATACCTGTCCTGAGCTGAGCCAAACCTCTTAACGAGCTGCAGCTTAAACAGTGTTTGACACTTCAGGGTACCTCTTTATCTGTGGTGTTAAACAGGATTCACCTTCAAATTTTGGTGAAAGCAGGCTGTGTACGCTCCCACAGAATGTGAAGATTTTGATCTGATCAGCTCTCTGAAGATTATCTGTTTTGCCCAGGAGCATCCAGGGTCTGTCTGTGTTCCTTTTGATCTTGCAGCATTTCCTTTCAGAGCCGAGCCCTACGGACAGGCCAGTGATGTGCACAATGCCTGTGTTAGCAGAATGATAAAGGCAGAAAAGTCATTCACGTCTTTCCAAATTCTGTCATTTCTTCTTGCTGATTCTGATGGGAAGCACCTTTTATGAAACATTTATTTAGTCAGTAAATAAACGCACCAGATGTGCAAATAACCCTTCTCTCTTTATGTTTTATAGTGATTTGAGAGAAGGAGCTTGCAGGGTTATAGCTAAAGCCTCTGGCAGTGTAATGCCTTTGTTATGGTGTTGTGAGACACCACAGGGATTTTACATAATGCAGTGTAAAGGGAACAGCAGGATTTCTCCTCTTTGCTACCCTTTTTCAATTACTGTTTTTCTACCGCAGCTCGTTAGCCCATCCCATGCTCCCACAGAAGGCGGACTGTGAAAGCCCTCTGGGCGTTGCTCTGCGCACGGAAGGAGCTCGGCAATTAGCAGAATGAAATGCCTGTGTCTCACGTGGGCAGGGAACCTCCCGCTTCCCCCGGCGGGTCCGAGCGCTCCCCGCCCGCCCCTGCCGGGGATGCCGGGGATGCCGGAGCCGCAGGTGCCGCCGGTGTCGCCAATGGCAGGACGCGCTCCCGCATCCCGCCCATGCCGGGGGACAGGCTGGGACAGCGGCCACCCAAACCCAGCCCAGCAAATGACATTTTCCTGCAGAAGCGCCGCGGAGCCAATCGCTCCCTGCACTGGTGCAGCCAATGGATGCCGCGCTCTCACCCAGCCCCGGCGGCTGCAGGGCCCCGGCAGCGCCGCATCCCCGCACGGCCCCGCCGCTCCCGCCGGCCCTGACCGTGCCCCCGTGAGCGACGCGACACCCAGCCGGGCTGTGCGTGCCACTTGGCAGTGCCACGGCCGCCCACCCGGCAGACCTGCTCCCCAGAGCCAGAGGGATGGTGGTAGTTACGGGGCAGAACAAAGTGAGCGGGAACCCGGATGATGCCATGTCGAGCTCGGATGCAGAGGATGATTTCCAAGAGCCGGCCACTCCTACCGCAACCCAGGCAGGACAAGCGCTGCCGCTGCTGCCGCAGCAGGTAAGAGCCGCTCACCTGGCGGGGTCCGGTTATGGCAGCAGGAACCGCCCAAGGATCCAGCATTTCCTCGCTGGAGTGTTTGTGGATACCCGGTTCGGTTTCTATTAGTGGCTAAATGTTTGACTGAAACTAAGTCTCTTGAATTTATTTCGATAGCTTGGCAGTTTTAGTTGTAAGTTCCATCCGTGTTTGGACTTGAGAAATACAGCTAAGTGTTTATTCTGGGGCTTAAGGCATCCTAGGGGGTGATGCTAAGATTTTAGGCCCGATGTAAATACAGAACCAGTGGGGTTATTTTAGTGGTGTAAAGGAACCAGCAGAGTAGCAACTGAGTGCAAGTCCCAAGGCTGGCCTGAGATTTCTTCCCTTTTTTCCTTCCCTCTGTGTCTCTGTGGAAGGGGGTGGGACACGTTTGGTTTTGTTTTTCTCTTCCCCCACAGGAGCCAAGAGGAGCCATTCAGGCTTTTAATGAATGTCTGCTGTCAAAGCTGCGTGGTACCTGCTGTTTCCCATTTCCAGCTACCACGGAACCTCTCCGCGGTTCCACCCAGAAGCCAAAGGCTCCAAGCGGTTAACCCTCCAAGCTCCTGCTTCGCCACAACAGGGCACGAAAGAGGAGTTTGCCACCGTGGCAAAGGCTGGACGCCTTCTTTAGGAAGCCGCAACCCTTTTGGCCTGGAAGCGCCTGCAGAGGCTCCTTCTGACGCTGTGCTTGCCTTTGCAGTTCCCAGAGGTGGTGCCCCTGAACGTGGGAGGGATGCACTTCACCACGAGGCTGTCCACGCTGCGCCGCTACGAGGACACCATGCTCGCTGCCATGTTCAGCGGCAGGCACTACATCCCCACGGATGCCGAGGGCAGGTACTTCATCGACAGGGATGGAACCTACTTCGGGTACGTGCGCTGTCCCCAGGACTTGGGGAGTTCCTCCTGAACCATGTTGTCTCTAAAAAAGAATGGGTTTTAACGTTGCCTGCCTTTTGTGGTAGGTTAACGTGGCTCGCTGGCATCCACACCTGCAAAACATCCCAAGTATATTGCAATTAAAAAAACTATTTGGTTTAAGTTTTGCAGTGGGGAAGGAAAAACAAGCAATGCTGTGTATTTGTACATTATCTGCTCTAGAATACCTCCTTTCAAGGTGTCAGGTTGTTTTGATGTTTTAAAACAATGTATTTGACATCACTTTTCATAGGAAGCTCCTTTGTACAATATTGGTTTTTAATTGATGTTACAGTATCTGTGATAAAGAGGGAGTGGAAGGAATGTATCTGGGTCTCTCACACAGTTGAAAGTATGTTATTTTCAGTCTTTAAACAGGATATAACAGAACTGGTAAAAAAGCCTGAGCCTCAAAGAATTTATTTTTTTAAATTATTTTTGCTGGTAACGCCGTAGTCCTTCACCTTCAGAATTCCTTCTTAAGTGTTTAGCTTTTGTTTTATTTTTAATTAAACTAACAATGGTTATACTAATGTTCTGTTTGAATTGGTGTGAGATTGCCAGAAAAGGTAAGCAGTGTTCATGGGTTCATGTTCACAGGTTGAGGCCTTTGCCCAAGGCACACATTGCAATCTATCTTACACTTCTTGTTTCTCCTTTGTTAACATTTCCTTAATGTCTTCAACAGAGAAGGGTTGAATTATTTCCAAGTGACATTTGAGTTGTGCCATTATCTGGGACAGAAATAGATTAAGCCACTGTATTTATTCTAAAATAATTATGTCTTTACATGTGGCGATTTGTTAAAAATTTGATTGGTGATGTTATCAATCTCAGTTGAAAATACAGCTGGAATAGAGCCAAGCTAGCATGTGCTGTATTTGTTGACAATCTGAAGAAGAGCTGAGTAATGCTTGTTTCATTTGATAAGGTCAATAATAGTTTTGTTGGCTAATACTTACAAAGTGATTTCTTTCCCTGTTAGAAACTCTTGTCACTTAACAGCATTTCAGAACTGCGAGGAAATGTTCTCTCTCTTTTTTAAAATTCTTATTCTGTAAATGGCCCCGATCCTGTGCAGAGAAACCTCCTTTGCCATGAACCATCCACTCAGCATCCTGCATCTGTGTGGGATGAAATGTCCATACATATGATTCTCTGGGGAAATGGAAAAGATTATTTTGTCACAGACCTAAATTTGAAATACAGTGACTAAAATCTCTTCCCCATGAAATACTGTGTCCTCTTCCATTTGAAGTGGTTCCTCCACAGTAAATTTAAAATACAGTTATTTTTTGAATGAATTTTGACATTAACAGAGACAAAATGTGACTTGGAAACAACATGGTTTTAAAAACATACGTTGGGAATATGGATCACTTATTTTGGTTACTGTCTAAACATAAGGATTTCTGTCTCAGTAGAGTAAACAATGAACATCCAGCATTTCCTCTCCTCTACCACCTGCACCAGCTTCAGCAGAAATGTGTTTCTTAACAATATTTTTGCCCTTTTTTTCAGAGACATACTTAACTTTCTACGATCTGGTGACCTGCCCCCAAGAGAACGAGTGAGGTCAGTTTACAAGGAAGCTCAGTATTATTCCATAGGACCATTGCTAGACAGTCTAGAGGATATCCAGCCTCTTAAAGGAGAAAAAGTTAGACAAGCTTTCCTGGGCCTAATGCCATATTACAAAGGTAAATAAACCAAGTAGTGTTGACTGTCTCTCCTAGTGTTGTACGTCGTGCTTTCACTCTGCTTGCAGCTTCCATTGTCTTTGAAAAGCTTCTTATGTACTTTTCGTGCTGTTTAGGTCTTTGGTTTGTTACAAGGATGGGGATTTTTATTTAAAAGGGAGCAACATCTCGGCCAAAACATGCAGGGCTTATTAAATGGGAGGGTTTCTCTGCATATGTTCCGTCAGGACCCGCAGCTGAATAAACTTGGGCATACAGTAAAGGCACCAAGTTCACCAGATAACCGAGATTGGTTTGATTACTGTGCATTTTGCTACACGCAGCTTCCTGCTGCTGCTGAGAATAACCCATTAAACACTGCAGTGATGCTTCACATCAGATGGTGGCATTTCTTCTCTTAGTAACTCTCAGTTTGGGGGGTTTCTTTCCAGACCACTTGGAGCGGATCATCGAAATAGCGAAGCTCCGAGCCATGCAGAGGAAAGCGAGATTCGCCAAGCTGAAGGTGTGTGTCTTCAAAGAAGAGATGCCCATCACTCCCTACGAGTGCCCCCACTTCAACTCCCTGCGCTTCGAGCGCAGCGAGAGCGAGACCAAGCTCTTTGAGCACCACTGCGAGGTGGACGTGTCCTTCGGGCCCTGGGAGGCCGTGGCTGACGTCTACGACCTGCTGCACTGCATCGTGACCGACCTGTCCGCCAGGGGCATCACTGTGGACCACCAGTGCATCGGGGTGTGTGACAAGCACCTCATCAACCACTACTACTGCAAGAGGCCCATCTACGAGTTCAAGATCACCTGGTGGTGAGTGGTTCGGTGCAGAGGGAGCAGAGGACCCTGGAGGGGACAGTTGCTGTTGGTGTCGTGGCCCCGTGTGTCTGGAAACGCATTGCTGCTAACGTTCCTCGGGATCAGCCTGCTCGGCGTGTGGGCTGAGCTGCTCAGCAAAGGGAGCCTGTCCCAGAGGTTAAAGAACCTCCGGAGGCTTGGAAAAGCAGCCTGAAATCAGACTGTTGGCTCAGGTACCTTAACGAGGCACAAAACAGAAATCACCTCACGGAAAGGATGGAGAGGAGTGTGTGACATCTTCTAAAAGGTGCCCCCAGGCCACGTGGCTTTGGCGTCCCAGGGTGCAGGATGGAATTGCGGATGTCTCCTGCGTTATTGGGAAGCTGGGGTGCCAATAATGGGGACAAGTGGTTCCAGTTTACCCACTTAGAAATGTTTTAGTTCCCACTTCAACTTACCACTTTATACAATTGAGTAATACCCAGCACAAAGATTCTGCAAGTGTCATTTTAATGTAATAGATAATTAAAAAAAATAAAATGGAGTATTCCCTATATATTATTAATTGTTGTCAGGATTAAGCTGTATTTCTTTTTTAATTAAGAATCTGCATTGTGAATTATAATGTTCTATTTCAATTATTATCATTGTTATAACAAGGAATAGCAGATTTGGAATATATTCCTTAATGCTTTTAGGAATAATAACTGTCCATGGAAGACTTGTGCCTGTTTTTAGCCTTAGAAATTCTAAATGTTTACAATATCTACAAAGGAAAAAAAAAAGAAGCTCTCTAGAATCAGGTCAAATGAGAACACCCTATATGTATGTTCCTATTAGCAGAAGTAAGAGGAATATTTAATGTATATTATTTTATTACTGGCTCTTTTTACATCATGTGATATTCAGCTTTGTTCTAGAGTTACAGTCAGATGACACTATACAAGTGCTTCCTTCACCTCACCTTCTTCAGACAATTAAGTCTTACTTTTCAAATTCTTGTTGATCCCCCCTGGTGTCATATCAGGAAAAACAAGATTCACCTTTCATATTCAAGTATTTCTCCAATGATAAATCAGTGTGTGTGGGTAATAAATCACATTCCATGCTGAAAGAGGCAGCCAGTGCACAGTCATACCCTTTCCAGAAGGTAAATGTTGCACTTCTGCTGTGAGCAATCACATCCCAAGGCTGAAATACTTGATGTCCAAAACTCAGAGGGAGATCTAAATGTCTAAAGATCTTAATGCTTTGTGAGGTACAGAAAACTCAAGTGTTTCTCCAAAAGACCCCACTTGAAGTGGCTTCAAAATAATCCTAAGGAGAGAGAAGAAGTAAATATTTGCATTGTCACACTTTTAGGCATTTATTTAAAGAATTTTTAGTAAATTGTGTCTCTGGAGTCCCTAATGAACTCTTTGCAAATGTTTACTTCCAGAGGATCATTGTCAGATGCTGAGTTTCAAGTCCAGAGCTTAAATTTAGAATGGAGGGAAGGAGGGAATTATGTGTATTTGTTTAAATGCTTTTCTTAAGTATTGCCCTTTGTGTTACAAGTTCTTTGTGTTTGGCAACTCAAAATTAAGAGTGAAATTGAGACTAGTAAAGTTTCCCTACAATGAGAGGAACTGGCTTGGTTTCTTCACTGCTTTACTGGCTTATTTTTATTTTTTGTCCCAGGGAATCTCAAACTGCAAACCACAGTTTCTTATGAAATTACAGAAGATCTTAAAGCTGAGGCTTACAAAGTTTTTTTGGCTGCTTGTCCACCTTTAAGTTCAGGATTTTCAGCGTCGTTTATTTAGAGATTACAACGAGAATTGCAGTTTTCCTGGGGTATTTGGTGTTTATTTGCCACTTCCCATAGATGCGTTTCCACCAGACAGAGCTCTGGTTTGAATTTCAACCCCACTCGCAGGAATGGATCACAGCCTGATTTTAACAGTTTGGGTTTTGGTTTGGCTTTAAGAATTTCCCTGCTGTTCTTAATTCCTGTTTTGGCCGTGTTTGCTGTTTCTTGGTATTTTATAACCTTTTTTTCCTGTTCATATCTTCCCTATGGAAAGCTACCTGCCCAGAAAGATGAAATGAGAATCCTGCTCTGTATCAGCTGCATCTCACTCCAAGCTCTCCCCTTCCCACCCTCCCCGAGGCAGCAGAGTCTGGCTGGAAAGGAAACCTGGATTTCGTGTTCATTGACCGTGCCCGTTCTGTGCTGTGGTTTGGGCAGGTTCGCAGGATTTCGCTCGATTTACAGTCTTTGTTTACAGTGATTTAGGTGATCTTGCCTGACCCGTGCTCCCTTGTGGCCAGAAGCAGAGGAGCTGTGCAGTGTGACCTGTCACTGCTTTATGCAACCTTGTTGACTTCTCTTGCTTTGCTCTGTAGCGTCACTTTGGAAATTCCACATTTGCAACAAAAACGTGAGTAGCTGAGCTACTAAATCATGTCCTAGAGGGTTTATGTTTTTGTATATCTTGAATGCTTCAGAATTGTCTGATTAAACTAAATGCCTATGGAATACTGCTTTTCTTAAAAAATTTTTTTCCCTTTAGGACTTGTCTTTACATCTGGTCAGACCAGAGGTTTGGTAGAACATATTTACCTATTTCTCTGTGCTGCTCTTGGCTTTTTTGCCACTTCATCATCCACAAAGCTACTTTTCCACCCACCCACTCTCGATTTGTGAGCTGACCCTGTAAACAAATTGGCCACACAGTAATGGTCTCATGTCACCAGTGTAATGCTGATGTGAATATTGTGTTTCCACATCAGTGCATGTCCATTTAGCTCATTCAGTTTGAAGGAAAGACATTTTTTATTTCATGTTCTGAGACTGGATACAGGCTATTTTTCCATTTTGGGTTTCAGATTGATACAGGAACACTTGTTACAATCAGCTCTTTCATTTTTCCCCCTAAATCAAAGTCTCAGGTGTTTTCAAAGCACAGGTCCCATATCTGGATTGCAGCGAGTGCTCTGATTTTTTATTACTGTGGGTAATGGTGGGACATTTGAGGGATAATTACTTAAAATCAGAATTGTTAGCTGTTGTTTTATGTTGCTGTGTGTATGAACAAAAACATAACAGGACTAATCTTTTTAACGTTCCCTGTATCCATTGTGTAGTGGTTTTTAACAGGGAGCAAAGGGAGGTCTAATTATCAGGTCTCATATTAAGTGACTTGGCCAATTCCACAGGGCATTAAATGCATCTGTTTTACACTTGTAAAATAGGAAGGGGGGAAAAAAAGGAAAGTTAATAAAAGGAAAATAACTCATCTTTCTGCAGCACTCAAAATGACATGAAAATGTACTTATGTGCAGCAGCCACTTAATGACTGTTGATGTCAAGAGTTTAGAAGAATATATAAAAATAACTTTTGAGCTTGGTGTGGGCTTCTTAACTTGAATACCCAATACCCCACGTGGGAACCTGAAATACTCATTGCTGAAATACTCATTCCTCGGAGGAGGAAGGTGAAGGTGCTGCCAGCTTTGACCTGGGAAGCCTTGGAGCCATAAACAGATTCTCTGTGGTCCTCGTGGTGCATGTTTCCTTCTGAGACTGCTGCATTTTTATTTTATAGCTTATTTTAACCAAAACCTCTAATGAGGGATCGGTTTCTGCATTGATGAGGGTGTGGGTTGTTTGATTTGTTTTGGAGCACTTCAGGTCTTGGTTACCTGAATAGCAAAAGCAGTGAGAAGGTTCTGCATAACCCCCTTTTGATGGATTTTCTTCAAGTCTCGAGAAGTCTGCCTGGGAGACACCTCATGATGTAATATATGCAAATACCTGAATTTGTTAACGTCAATATTTTTGTGGTTCAGTTTTGTAATATTCTTCCCTAAAAGTAGCAAAAGTGTTAAGGGTTGAGTTAAATTCTGGCTCTCTGATAAGCCAGCTTATGCCTTAGATATCTCCTGCCTTCATTTTGTAAAATCACTCATCCCAAAGGCATTGGATGTAGGAAAAAGTAAAGTTCTAGTTACAGGAAAACCAGGAATCTTCCTTGGTTCTCCACAGAGAGTCATTAGGAGAATCAGGGCTTGGTAATCCACTCACCCTCCACTCCCTGAGCTGCTTCAGTGACAAAGTGGTCCCAGGGCTGGGTCTGGCTCACACAAATCCTTGAAGGCAAAACTCCAGCACTTCTGTCATGAGAAACGAGCTGATTTGCATAAGCACCTAATCTGGCCTTTGCCGAGTGATTGGTAAAACCCCCGAACTGAAGGATGTTGGTATTTCAAACTGTTCCAAGCAGTTCTTAAACCCCAGTTTGCTTGGAGCCGCTTGGTCCGGGTCTTTTATTTGTGCTTCTCAATGTGTGTGTTTTCCCAGTGGGGTTCCTGAGCGGGTCCGGTGAACACAGCCCGTTTCAAACTGCTTTTTGGAACTCTGAAAGTGGGAGGGAAGTAGTTCTGCAGTGTGTTCCCCGGGGATGACCCTCGCTACCTCTAAAGGAACATCTGGGGGAGACCCTGAGCCACGCTCCCCCACATCTCCCTTTGGTGGATGAGGTGTCCGGGCTGAGTGCTCACAGGGAGATGATGGCTCTGACTGGATCCCCCCTGGTCCTCACCCCCTTCTCCAACCTTCCAGAGGTTCAACTCCTTGTGCTGGAAATGTATTACTCCTCTCTGCTGCGCCCTCAGATTTGTTTGCAAGGTGAACGCTTGGTCTGTTTCAAAAGAAAGGGGTTATTTGAGTATTGCAATATAGTTGCTAAAGACTCAGTGAAAATCCTGCTGCTGTCAAAAATACCTGAGTAAATGAATTAAACTAACTTATAATCACTTTAATTTCACTCTTCTTTTTTTTTTTAATAAAGACTGTTAGGAAATGTAAACTTACTTCTTTTAAGGGCTTACATCTGTTTCATAGGAATATGCATTCAGCCTAAGTAGCTGTATCTTGGGGGCTGAGGGCTTTTTTTATTGCTTGCTGTGAGCTGAAGGACAACAGCACGATCCCTCATCTGTTGGGGGGGTTTGTTCTTAAAAAGCTAATTACAGATATCACTAAAGGCCGTGATTTTCTATCTTCATTTGGCATTTGCAAGCCCTGGGAACCCTCCTTTCCCAGCTTTATTTTCACTGTTCATTCTTTATAGGTGACAGGTGACAGGACGAGGAAGATGATGGAAGTGCCAACAGGGCTTTATGTCAGAGCTGGTGGTTTCCATCGCAGAGCGTTCTTTGTGTTTGATTTTCAGCTCTCGTTCTGTGTGAGGCAGAGGAACATTCAGCACCATTTTTGGGAGCTGAGTGTGTCAGGAATTCAGGGCAGCTTCCACTGGGCTTTTATTTGTGTGTGTGAATTCACTGTGTTGTGATTCTGGGAGCTAAGAGGGTGGGCAAACCCCTGGCTGTGGATTGCAGGGGCACACTGCTTGGGGTTTAGGCCACAGCTGGATCTTTCTTTTCTGCGTGGCAAAGCAGAGCAATGGTTTGGGACACAACTGCCTGACAGGTAAGAGGCTGTAGGAAAATGATCTCTGAACTCACCCTAAAACTCTGGGACGTATTTGTTTCACTTCAGTTAATAACTGTTTTACTCGGAGCAGTTCACAGACCCCACTGGCTTTAGGTTGTGGTTGGCATTACTGAGCCCTGGAGTTGTACTGATCTCTCTTATCATTTGTAGGTAGACAGTGGTCAGTGTTCTGAGGTGGTTCACACACAGCAGAGAGGAGCCAGGATGGTTCAGAGTTCTGGGCTATGGACACATAATTTCACTTAACAGGCAAAAAAAAACCCCTCCAGTCTTTCATTATCTTTCTGCAAAAAAGTTTATTTCAGAGGGTAATTATGTTCTGTTTATTGTCTCCTGTACATAGTTCTCTAACTGGAAATCACTTTGCAGAACAGCAGTTCTTAAGTCATTTTACTTACACAAGCTTAGTATAAGTTTACCTCCACTTTCACTGTGACTTTTATAAATGGATTTTGTTTTGCTGAATTATGAATTGTATGTGTCTATGCATTGTAACCCGTAATGCCTTTGAAAATCCAGCCTGGATGCTAACGATCAGGGTTTGGAATTATCTCCAAATGTGTTTTGTTAATAATTACGTTGATGTGTGATGTTCAATACTGTGAGTACTGCAGTGTGTTATTTCTTAATACTTCTGACTTTTCAGTTCGGGTAATATATAGTCTATGTTTTTTATTTAAAACACATAGAAGAAAATGTGGATCTGAATTTGTGTTGTGCAATAAAAGATTATTATACCGAAAACTGCTGGAACCTGGCTCCTGTGGTGTGCAGCCGCCGTGCTGCCCCTCTCGGTACTCGCTGGGCTGACCTGGCTTTGCATGTCCAGATGAAAATGAAGGCCCCAGTGTGTGTCTGGGGCTGTCTGAGGCCCCAGGTCGCCGGCTGTCCCTCCCTCAGCAGATGGCACCTGTGCTCCCGGGGATGCTCACTGCCACCAGGGCACTGCGGTTCTCCTTCCTCCCCTCCCGTCCTTGTGACACAGCGCACAGAAGGTCCCAGCAGCTGAACCCGGCCGTGCAATGCTTGAAAACAGAGTTTCTGGATTTGCTTAGCTGGCTGTGCTCAGGAACGCTTGTTTCTGAAGCAGCTAAAAAATACCATTTCCTCGCTGTGCGTCTGCCCCGTGTCGGAGCAGTGTCTGTGCGGACACCCACGGGGGCAGGGCAGAGAGGAGAGCCCAAACCCGGGTGGCTGCGAGTGGAAGGAGTGGGTTTGAACGAGCGGCGGCTGCTCCTGTTCGCTGCGGTCACACCGAGGCTCCTCGGGGCCGGCGCGGGGCAAAGGGGGAGCTGCTCCCGGGGCTGGAAGGGAAGAAAACAAGACGCTGACGAGGAGAACTCCGAGGAATTGGGAACAGGGGTGTGTGTGTGAGTGTGAGAGCCCCGCGGGCAGCTCCTGCCCCTCAGGGCCTCGAGGGCCGCTCCCCCGGTCCCCCCTCAGGGCCGCGGCTCCCGCTTCTCCCGGTGCCCCCTCAGGGCCCCCGGGCCGCCCTGCCCTTCCCCGGCCCCGCTCCGCCTGTTCCCCCCTCAGGGCCGCGGCTCCCGCTTCTCCCGGTGCCCCCTCAGGGCCCCCGGGCCGCCCTGCCCTTCCCCGGCCCCGCTCCGCCTGTTCCCCCCTCAGGGCCGCGGCTCCCGCTTCTCCCGGTGC
>VWZF01005463.1:158005-181373 GCA_013396755.1 Sclerurus mexicanus
GTGTGTGTGTGCCTTAACTCGGGGTGTGTGTGTGTGCTTTAACTCGGCGGGCCTGCATCTCCGTCGGTGCCGGGCTCTCCCGTGCCCCGGCCCGGCTGCCCGTGAGCTCCGTGTGTGTCACCGAGCTCCGGGTTTCTCCTGTCGGTGTTGCCGCTGCACGGCCGGGGCTGGGATCTCATCAGCTCAAGCCGGGCGGAGCCTGGAGCACTTTAAGGTGCTGAGCGGTGCGTTTTGGGTGCTCCCGAGGGTGTTTGTGTTCCCCCCTGTGCGGCTCCCAAAACTGCCTTTTTTTTTTTTGTAATTATGTAAATATATCTCAATTCCGCGGTGTGTTCCAGTAGCTAACAAGCTGCAGGTGTCAGTGGTAGCTTTCCCAATGTCCCACACCCACCCCCGGCCTGTTCTCCTCATGAGTTCCTTGCGGATCAATGAGGTTTTCGCTTTTATTCTGTAAGTGTTGGCGCTGCCTTGCTTCGCACTGCAGGGCTGAGGATCAAAGTCCCTGGAAGTCGAGCTGGGTGAAGTCTGGAGAGTATTTAAGATGCTGAGCAGTGCGTTTTGGATGCCTTTGTGGGTGTTTGCCGCTGTTGGAGGCACTTTGGGCCGCGTTCAGGTTGTTCCTTGGAGCAGGGAGTGGCTGTGGCCTCAGAGAGGGTGTGAGATATTGAAAGGTGAATAACGTGCTGGAACTTGAAACAACAAAAAAAAAAAAGTCTCTGAGGGGTTGGTTCAGTGCTGCCCTAAATCCTGCTGGTCTGTGGCAGGGGTACCATTGCTGTGATGTGGTTGCTGGATTGACTGAGGGGGTTTTACAGGAAAAATTAAGCTGTTTTTTTTTTCTTCTCTATGGTTGAGTGGGGCCCTGATGTGGCCCAGTGCTGGGAGTTAGCAGCACTGCATGGTTTTGGAAAAAGGGTGGCATTGTGGAGGTTGGGATTTAAATCCAAATAGTGATCAAACTGGTTTTGTATTGGCAGTGCCTCACCAGCAGTACTTTGGGAAGTGCACTGAGCTGCTCTTGGTTTTCCAGTTACTCAGGACTCCTTTGAGGCCAAGGACTGACCAGCACAGAAGGACGTGGTGTGTTGCAGTGCTTTACTCTGGAACTGGATGTGTTGGCCCTCTGGTCGTGGCCACACGAGTGTTTTGCAGCAGGGAGGGTTCGGAAGGGAATTGCAGCTCAGCGGAATGCTTTGCTGACAAAAATGCCCCAACCAAAACAACATACAGCAGAAGGGAAGAACAGGATAAAAAGCCAGTTATACCAATTCCTAAGAAGGCTGTACACAACAAACTGACTATAAGCTTTAAGATTGTCCATGATTTTGGGATTTAATTTTGTTCTGCGGTGTTATTTAAGCCAGAATAGTCTTCCTTAGCTCCCTCCTTCCCCTCTTAATGTTTGCTATATAATCCCCAATTATGCTTGGTTTTTTTCTGATGATTAACTACTTGTGATCTAAAACTAGGCCTTAAAATTGCGCTTGTGAGGCCCTTTTAAAATGCTGTTAAGTAACAAGTCAGGTACAAAGTGTATAAGATGTTTTGAAGTTTTTCTCTGAGGTTACAGCCAATTTCATTTTAATCTGCATCCAGGTGAGCGTGGTTGACATGTTGGCAAAAATTAGTGTGGAGAAGCCTCTTGCTGCTGTTTCTGAGGAGATTTTAGAAGTTTTAGCTAGTCGTCTTCATATTCTTGAATTCCCAATCAAAGAGTTTTTAGATGTTTCCTGTGATTTCATTTAAAAGCACAGTTGTGAGTCACATGTAGATGGTGAGACACAGGCTGTTAATTCATGAATACAATGCTGCTCCTGCTGGGAGCTGAGTGGTCATTGCTGCGGGCAGGAGCTGAGGATTTAACAACCTGTAGCTTCGGGCCTGTGCTGACTTTTGAGGAGGAAAGCGCATCTCGGAGCCGAGTGAATTGTGAGCTCCTTGGGTTTTGGAGGTTTTAAGTAGTGGCTGCGATTTCCCCTCCAAGTGACAGTCCCCAGCAGCGCGGGCTGTTCGAGGAGGCTGCTCAGCCCTGTGTCTGTCATCACACTCACCACGGTTGCTTTGCTTGGGACCAGTTCTTAGCAGGCTGCACTGTTTATCCCGGGAAACTGCTGTTAGCTGGAATCTCTTAACTGCAAGAAGGATGCCCGTGAAAACTGTGAGCACAGCAAAGATAGCAGCTGGGGTTCTTGCCTAATTCCCGAGTTGTTTAATGGCTTTTGTATTTTCTGAGCTCATATTGCCCCACCCTTTCCTTTGGAGGAAATTAGCTCATGCTTAATTACCCTTCTGCTAATTACGTGTCTGCCTGTTTGGGGTTACACCTGAATCATGACTATTTCAACACATAGGTAGTTCTGAAGAACTTTGTGGCATTTGGGGCAGTGGTGGCTTTTTGGATTAAGTACACTTTAATTTAATTAAGGGCCCTTTTCCACTGGCAAAACGGAGACCTGTTAGAGACCAAAACCCAATCCCATCCTTCCACCCCCTCAGTTTTGATGCACTTTCTAATCTGTCCTGTAAATTTATTTTTAGTGAGAGAAGTTCCTTGCTCCTCTCTTGATCTGAAGTATGAGGTAGAGTTCAGGCACCAGTAAAATGTGAAACAGCAACAGTTAATGTAAGAATTGTGTGTTTGGAGACTTCCCCCGTTTTCCTTTTCTTTCCTGCTCCAAGATCCCGTGTCTGGGGATGGCCATAAATGACCAAGCAGCTGCAGTGAGTGATGCTTCATGAGACATTGTGAACGCTCTTTGGAGTACTTTGATGTTTTTGAATAGAAGGACTTAAAGCTGTTCATTAGACGAATTGAAGTTGTTCATTGAGCGCTGTGAAGACACTTGGAGAGCTGAATCACATTCGCTTCAGTTCACTGAAAAGACTAGTGTAGGTTGTTGCCAATAGTTGTGCCAAAGGTTTTTTTGAGAACACTGTTAGTTTCAGGGAGGAAAAAAACACCGAGAAACAACAGCAACAAGAAGAAACCAAAACAAAGCCACAACCCAAAACAAACCCACGAGTTCAGTCTGTTCTGTGGAGCGTTGTCCTGGTTTTAGATACATTCATGAATGAACTTTGTTACTGATAGTGAAACTCATTACAGATCAGTCTTGCAAAGCAACTACTTTAATTTCCAGCATTAGTATGCAGAGTTTTAACAAACTGTTTGTCATAGCTTGCAATAATTATGTATTGACTTGCAATTACCTCTCACTAGAGGTATTTAGAGATTGATTAAACAAGACCCTTTCTATTCAGCTTTGGTATATGAGCTTTTCCAGCCAGCTCTTCTCTCAGAGGTGACCACAGCAATACAGGACTAATAAATAATTTATAACCCAGTCGATATCTTGTTGTTGTGGGTGACGAAATCTGCAGTGACAGCAGAGGGACCTGTCTGCTTCGAAGTGAGGGAAGCCCATGGTGGAAAAGAACAGGAAAAACAAGCTGGTGGTGTTGGAGCCCATGGTAAACCTGTACTGCTCCTAAACCTTATTTCACACGGTGCTCTTGCTGAAGCCAAAGCTGTGTCTGCAGTCTTTGGAAACCCTGATGTGTTCTGAAAATTATGTTGGGTTTGTTGCTGAAAAGGTGTTATGTAAGTTTAGTCTTTCATGTGTGTGTTAAATCAGCCCTTAGTGACAGATCCTGTTTGGATTGAAGGAGTCCCTTTTCCTACCACATAAAAGCTAAGGATGCACATGCTCTTTACTGTGACTGATACCTGCTTTAATAGGGCTTTGATGATTTTTTTCTGACTGTTTTGTAATCTGGTCTGTGTGAAAATTAAAATGATCTTTTGCTGTTGGTAAGAGCTTTGGGTGTCATACAGAAGGTCCACTGTCCTGGATTGCTGCTCCTTCGGTCCCCACTGTGCGACACTGGCAAAAATGGCCTAAGGATTTACGGACTTGTAACAGAATTCATGTTTCCTGTGTTTTCTTTAGTAAATGTTCAAAGGCGGATCAAAGGTTGTGATGGGGAAAGTGATGTGGCTGTCAGCCAGAGAATTCTGCAGAAAAGTTGGTTTTACTGGTTTTGGTTCATGGTCTGCTTCCCTGGCCGTGGTGACTGAAACCTGAGCTGTTTGCACATATGTTTTCAGTTTCAGTTCCGACAGAGCCAGAGAGGAACTGGTGGGTGGACAGCTGGTTTGTCCTTCCTAAAAAAAAATGATGTGAATTTCCATTTTCTGAAGTCAGAGCTGTGATGTATTGGATATTCTTCTCGGATAACAAACTTGACAGGAAAAGTCTAGGGGTATGAGCAAGGGATGAGAACCTCTGAGTTGGTGTTGCACTTTTCAAAAGGTGTTTGCTCTAAGTAAACAGGTGACTGAAAGAAAAAAGTGAGGTAAGTCTGGGTACAACAGGACAAATGTGTTGATAGGAAGATGACTATGAGAGCTTCAGAATCAATTGCATTAAAGCAAGTGGAGAGCCAATTTTGAATTAAGCCACAGTGGCCTGGGTTTTTTTTTCCACGTGCCAAACTTGATAACAAAACTGCTCTACGATGCTTATGAAAAAGCTGGAGAAGAAGATCTGATCTGTCATTAGAGACCTTTGATGTGCAACCCTTCGGATATATCTAAGTTAATGAGTCACATGCCTCGTTTAGCACCGGTGCACCAATATCCATCTGCTCTTGGTATCTCTACAGTCTGGAAAAGCAAAGCTGGACGTGTAGAACACGATGGAAGGACGTGGCCGTGGGCAGCTGAAGCCGTGGCTGGGTGGGGACCAGCCTGGGAACACTTGTGGCAGCGAGACACGGAGCTCTTTGGTGTCCCCCGTGAGTCGGGCTGCAGACACGCGGTTTGCCAGCAGTGGGACAGTTCTGCGTGCTGGCATTGTCCAGACTAAAGCCCCTTTTGCGGCCGTGGTGTAACAGCACGTGTTTGCAGTGACTCCGAGCAGCCCCGCACACCGTGTGTGAGGTGGGGTTTAAAGGTCCTGAGCAGAGAGTTTCCCGTTTTTCTGTTTCAGAGGAGTGCGGCAGTCAAGAAGCTTTTACTTGCAAATAAGTAACGAGAGGAAAGGCATTTTGTAAGTCAATAACTAAGGGCTCATCCTGTTTCTAAACCTTTCAAAGAATGTTGCTGTGACAGATACTAATGTGTGATGAGGTGTAGTCCTTAAAAGAAGATTCTGTGCCATGGTGTTTGTAAGATGTGAAAGGAGGTGCCGTTTCTGCTTTCCTGGACAGTATTCTCAGCAGAGCTATTTGAGGCACTTAAAGCAGTGCATGAGTTCATTTTAAACTCCAGGTGTTTCTTCCCGGGAGGGAGATGTGGTGCTTCTTGAAGTTGTTGAGGAGTGTTTGAACTGGGATGCAGGAGATGTAAGGAGGATGTTTGGTGCAAATCACCTCTCAAGATTGTAGTAGTTATTGTCTTCTGGTACTTTATTGTCCTTCTTGCTTAGTTTTGTGGGTTTTTTGGTTGGGGTTTTTATTTCTTTTTTAATGTGGAAGTTTGTTGCCTTCCTTACTGTTGTTTTCCTGACTCCTCAGTGGTCAGGTGGTATGAAAGCTCTTCAGAGTTGCCTGTTCTCCAACTCCAGGAAAACAGCAAACTTGTTGTTTGTTTTGTGTTACGTTACTCAGAAATGAGCTTTGAACAAGTCAAGCTTTCAGGGCACGAGTGAAAACAAGAGGTCTGACCATGCAAAGTAGGTGGTGTGACTGTACAAAGTTTATGTTTGAATAAGAAATGATACACCTTTAGCTGGAGTGGGAGGGAGAGAAGAGAAAAAAGGGAAAAAAAAGCATTTTGGATGCTCAAAACTTCCAACAAAACTTTTCTAGGTATGTAAGATCATAAAGTACACAGTGATTTAGTTGTTGAAAATTGACTTGAGAGGGTTTTTTCTACAGTTTGTCAAAACTTGTTGAGTTGTCCTGTTAATTAAAATATTAATGCCAACCAGCAAAAATTGGCTGTGAGACTTTTTGTAACAGTGTTTTCTTTTCCAAGGAGGCAGAAAGCCTGTGCTGTCTGTGCAGCATGTGACTTCTTCCTATCGATTCAGGGTGACCTGTTTTGTCACTGGAGCTGATGTAACTGCCATGGAGAACACTTGAAGGGGAGGGAGCAGAACGGCTTGCTTTCGAGTGCCTTGACTTTGCAGCTGTTTGCAGGCCTGGAGAAAGCTGCTGGACTCTGACACTGAACAGAACCTCGTTTTTAGCTCTAAGGTACACTGAGGATGAGCAGGGTGCCAGAGCTGACTGTGGCTGTGGTGTGTGGGTAGAGCTCTGTGGGCACAGAAAGCCGATTTTTTATGCGTCTCTGGAGATAGTGAAAGTGCACAGCTGGCACAGGAACCTTGTCTGGTGGCTTTCAGAGGGCCAGGTGTTTAGTTTTCAGGCATGTGAGTGTGTGAAGCAGGGTGCTTTTGAATAAGAACAGACACCTGAGTTTGTGACATTGGCCTGCAGACTGCAGTGGCAAAGCTGGTGTGACTTACTCTGCTGTGGTGGGTGATAGGAACAGGGGTTTATTTCCTTGGGTGATACAAATTAGTGCAACATTTCTGTGATGTTTTTGCTATGAAAATGTTTTTATCTGTTGTGTCTTTATAGCTCCTCATTTACAGTGAAAACGTTCAGACTGATCAGGTTTACCATTAATGGCAATATTGAACATGTCTTTTTCTAGTTCAGGCACCTGCAATAGAAGTCTCTGATCAAAATGCTGCTGCAGCTTCAGGAGTGGTCTTGAAACTGAATCAGGAGCAACTGAAGAGTTTGAGGCTTTTGCTTCCCCTTTGTTTCCAGAGCTGGTGGCAGAGGGCAGGTGTGGTGCTCTGAGAGTGGGCTGTGTGTCCAGATCCTGCCCACGCGTGGTGTCTGTCCCACGTGTGGTGGCTGTGCAGCTGGCACACTCTGGCTGTTTCATTGCTGGGCTGTCACTGTGTTAGAACCTACACAGACCCTCCTGGAGAAGGCAGTAATCGAAACCCAAAGGTTTTTGTGAAGGAATTATACTTAGGTTTGTCTGTCAATTCGTCCATATGGGAATGAAAATCTAGGTCTTGGGTTTGTGTTTCCTTTTGCTTTGCAGAAGCACCTGAATGTCTATTTAACTGTCAGATATTTCAGTGGGAAAGAAAAGAATATTCAGCTGCTCTCCATCTCTATAAATGAGAAAATGTCTTTATAAATTATGCCATTAAGACACTGATTCCCTTGATATACATGTCTATACAATGAAACTATTTTTAGATTATTTTTCAAAACTCATTACTTTTCAAAGACAGAAAAGACATTAGTGGAAGGAGTCTTAATAGATAAGATGGAATATTTCATTTGTTCCCCCCCTCAGAGAAAATCATGTGTGTTTCCTGTTACTTTACTTAAAAGAACTTGATTAGATTAATGGGAAATGTTAAACATTATCAGTCTTTTAAGATGGTTGATTTTAGATAATTCAGCTGGGAACAAAATAGCTGTTGCTTCCTGTAGCAGAAAACTGTCAGTGGCAGTGAGAGTTGTGCTTATCACATCTGTTTTGGTGGGTGACCCAGAGAGGAGTCTGGGGCTGAGTGTTGGGGGAAAACAAGATAACTCTGACACAGTTACTGCTGTTCTTCAGTTTAACAAAATCACTTTCTGTCTTGCTTTCCATCCGTGGTGTCTCAGTGTGTTCTGTTTGCCTTGTGTGATCTGAAGGCGTGTGCTGGAGGGGAATGTTGGTTTAAAAATCTGCTTTTCCTGTTGGATGAAGGATGCCCTGGAGCACGTTTGATTGCCAGTGTGAGAGCAGTAAACTGAATTGCTGAGGTGCTTGCTCAGCTGACATGTAGCACTGGGTGGCAGGAAGAAAAAGATTTGCTGGCCAGGACCTGCTTTCCAGTGCCTCACTCTGATATTCCTAGTGTGTTTGTCAGCATTGTAATCCAAACGTTAATATTTAACAGGCAGACCTTAAACTTGCTAATGCAGGTGATCCTGTGCTGCTTTTCTTCTAAAATGAACCCAGCATTCAGCATGAGAACACGGTATCTGACGTGCCTTTGGGAGCAAGCTGGCATGTGGGATGGTTTGTGTCAAGCAAGAGAAGGAAGGGGAGGGCTGCATCCTTGGAAGACAGGCTTGGCACAGTGCTGGTGTAGGCATGAGAACCTTTTTGTTGCAGTGACTATATATAAATTCTACAGAGCTGTGCTCTGTGCAGACACCCAGCTTAACTCTGAAGTAACATGAGTACTGAAGGCAATGGAGATTCACCTCATCCATGTTCGTGTGCCCAGCTGGGTCAGCTGGGAAGCTTCACTGTGCTCTGAACATGTTCTTTGTATCAAAGACATGACACCTAAAGCCTCACCAGAGTGATTCTTTGCAGAATCTAAACACAAACCCGTGTATATCCTGTCCCTTGCTCAGCCTGCTCCCTGCGTTGCTCATTGGAACGTCCCATCTTTCTTTTCTCTGTCGCTTTGTGCCTCTGATGGCAGAACAGGTGCTGGTGAGTTCCGAGCCTGGGGCCCTCCTCCCAGTGTGTGCCTGGCACTGCTGCCCTGCCTCTGGGCCAGCGCCGGTGCTGTTTGCAGGTCACAGCTATGCAAACACATGCTAATGCTGTGCTGCCTTTGGGGCTCCCTGCTTATATAACCGTGCTCTTCCTCCTCTGGCATTTATTTCGTCGCTATGGAACTGTTAAATAATTAAAACAGGTGACTTCCTTCTGAAAGGCAAACCTTCAGAAGGAATTATTTCTAGCAGGCTGTTGCCATGCCTCTGTCTTTAACCCTTTTTCTCTTTCAACAGGAAGAAAATGAACCTGAAATCTGAACGCAGAGGAATTCACGTTGATCAGTCGGAGCTCCTGTGCAAGAAGGGCTGTGGTTACTATGGCAATCCTGCTTGGCAGGGATTTTGCTCCAAGTGCTGGAGAGAGGAATACCATAAGGCCAGGCAGAAGCAAATTCAAGAGGATTGGGAGCTGGCAGAGCGGTAAAGAACCTTCTTTATTCCTTCAGCTTTTGCAGGAGGGTGACTTCACTAAATACTATTCCTGGCTCCCATTTTCTAGTCCTGTTTGCTTGGGCTCAGTTACCTCACAGATTCTCAGATCTGACCTTTCCAGCAGGAATTAAAACCTTCCTCTTGATGCAAAGATGAATATTTATGACATTCTAATCTAAGAGGTTTCAAAAGAAAGTCTATGAAGTAACAAGTGTAAACACCCGCCTACCTCTCAAGAAATACTTTGACCTGATTTGCATACTTAAATGTGTAATTTTATCTAGCAGTTGGAAGGGTGAAAGTGGCAATTTTGATTAAAATGCCCCTGCCTATGGAGCTGGCAGTTATTGTCTTGCATATAGCTTTATACTTCAGTTGTTGATTGAAAAAACTGCTCTCAGTCTTGTCTGTGGTCATTCTTTTAAACTGGAGAGTTAAGCCCAAAAGCATCAAAGCTTTGGCTTTAATAATTTAGGTAATTTTTCTAACCACAGTTTAGTTTCCCTAGTGTGATAAATGCTTGACCCTGAAAATGGGTGTTGGAGGAAGTCTATGCTTGAGTGAGAAAGTACAAGCAGCTGCAACTGCTTTTTGTTGGGTTTGGGTAGAGCTTGGAACCCTTTGGAGAACTGGAGTGATACCTTAACCAAGGTCACTGGGGAAGGAGGAGAAGGCATTAATGAAGTGCACTGTTCATGTCAGCTTACCTGGAGCAGGTGGCATCTGTGGAAGGTCTCTGAGCTTGATTTGGGTCCAAAGTGGTGGTTATAGTTTGGAAAACCCGAAATTTTCTGGTATTTAAGTCCCCTAGACCCTCTTCCCTTAGGCTTGAAGTAGTTATTTTGTTTGATTTTAAAGTTCTCTTGCCTGTCTGGCACTGGAAGAGATTAACTCCAGAGAAGGTGGATGAAACCTTTTCTAGACTAATCTGAAGGTGCCAGGTAAACCAGTGAGTACAGTAGAAGACGTCATTTTTTTCCTCTGCCATAAATTTGTCTCAAACAGCTAATAAGAGCTTAGGTATTTTTAGAGCAGGTAGTTATGCTGTCAGTCTTGTAACTTCTCTTACAATAAAGTGGGGTATTTAGGGAGTTCTTTAGTAAGTAGCTGTCCAGCGGGGAGATGCTAAAGGCAGAGATAAGCTCTGATTGTTTGTTGTAGTGCAGGGACAGCCTTGTCAGCACAGATAAGATACAATTCCTGCCTCGAGAGATTGCAGATCCAAGACTATTTATGGTCCATCCTGAGCTGGATGGATGTTTAAAGACAATTGCTCAACCTTCTAGCATCTTGAAGGGCAATATAATTTAACCTCTTTTAATCCTCCTGAATAGGAAGAAAAGTTGAAGGATCGGTATGTTTGGCCTTCCCTGCTTGGTAGATTAAAAGCTGGGCTTGGTCTTTGCAGAGCACCCGGCAGAGTTGCAGTGAGGGGGGTTGCCTCATTCATTCATTGAAGCAAGTTTATCTCTGCAAACAAATTAGAATAACAATGATGTGTTTCCCAGAATATTTGTGAGATTGTGACAGGGTGTTTCCCTTCAGTAAGATGGTGAAGGATTGCCTGTGGTTGTGAAACTCAGCATGCTGCAGGGAGGGAGGCAATGAATCGATCCCTGGAAATCCTCCCACAGTCTCTGCCCGAAGCTGTGCCTCACACAGTTCAGGGCTGTGACAGGAGGGGAAGGTGACCATCATTATACCTCAGTCTTCTTCCTTTTAGTACTCATTTAATCTCTCCTGGTCATCTTAACCTTTCCCTTGCTTTTACCATTGCACCGTGGAAAGGGTGGATGTCAAGCAGTGAAGGGAGATGTGGTAGGAAGCAAGAAATTAGGGTGGGCATAGGGGGGAATTAGCGTGTCAAATGCGTAATAATTATTGCACAGGAAATTAGTTTGTCTTGTTTTTAAGCACTTAAATTAGGCCTATGTGTTTCGAATTCCAGGCTTCAGCGTGAGGAGGAGGAAGCCTATGCCAGTAGCCAGAGTACCCAAGGGGCCCAGTCACTGACCTTTTCAAAGTTTGAGGAGAAGAAAACCAACGAGAAAACACGAAAGGTCACCACTGTGAAGAAGTTCTTCACTGCTTCTTCCAGAGCAGGAGCTAAGAAGGGTAACTGCCTCCTTTGCTTTTAATGGTTCTGTACAACATGTTACATGAAGAAGTATTTTTGACAGATGTCAGTGTTCCAAAAGGCAGAGTAGGGCTCTGTGGTTTGACTTTAAAAAACTTGGAATAATGATGCTTCTGGAGAGCAATTGCTACTGAAAGCACAGGAAAATGTGGGCTTTTGGGTGATGCCAGACAACCTTCTAAATAGAACCACTGCCAAACCTGTGGCTGTGTTTGTGTGCATTACAGAGTTCTTCCACTAAAGTGTAGCATAAATTGAATTCCTGGTGGGGGTCTGCCACTGAAGCACCCTGTTACTCTTGCACACCTTTGCTGAATTCCTGAGTCAGCCACAGTGTCATCCCGTGGGTCAGGAGTTGAAGGGAAATTTCTCCTGAAGAAAAGGTTCTGACTGTCAGTCACCTCAAAGGAACTCCTATGTCTAAGTGTGATAGAAACAGAGATAACGCATCAGCTGATGCTGCCACAACGGATCACTTTGACAGCCCTGGCAGGAAATATGGGATGTGTGAGCAGGGTGCCTTTAACTGCGAACAGAAGTGAGACTTCAGTGTTTGTGTGTGTGTGTGAGCTGTGAATATCAAGTTTGCGGCAGTCTGAATGTTTGTTCCAAGTAAGAATGATTAGTGGCACTGATGTCCTTGCATAGCAACAGCTTAGACAGACAAAAACCGGAAAATGCTGGGCTGTGGAGCAGGAATTCCAGAGGGAAAATCAACA
This sequence comes from Sclerurus mexicanus, assembly GCA_013396755.1. NCBI lineage: Eukaryota > Metazoa > Chordata > Aves > Passeriformes > Furnariidae > Sclerurus > Sclerurus mexicanus. The sequence continues at coordinate 169,835 of VWZF01005463.1, forward strand.
GGAATCTATCTCAGCCTTAGAGATGATGCATTTCCTTAGTGAGAAACATGCCTGAATTTCACCCTAGAGTTGCCCTGGTGCATGGCAGCAGCTGGGTGAGGCATTCACCTGTGTGATGAAACCCTTTGTCATGTTCATTCTTCTCACTTTCCCTATTGTCTTTGTTTACCCCTCTGCCGACTCTCCTGCCATGCTCCTGCTCTCGATGTCCCGCTTGCTTTTGCGTTTGTTTCAGCTGCTCAGGAGAAAATCGTTAAGCAAGGACAGCTTGGGAGGGAGCGAAATGCCGATAACATTCTCAGGGATTTGAAGGAGATTTTTACTCCCTCCTGGGAACTGGCTTCCCCTTCTGAAGGTAAAGCAGCACAGCCTGAGCAAGCTGTCTGCCTGCTTTTAGTGAGCTTACTTCTTAGTTGGGCTTTGCAAAATACCAACTAGGGTTGTGCCAGTTCGAACTCGTGCTCTTGAACATGAAGATGACAAAAAAGCCAGTCCAGCATCTTGAGGTGAACTTGAATTTCTAAAGCAGTTCTTTGCTTTTTGGTAGGGAGAGCACAGGAATAAAGCTGAAGCTTCCTTGAGCTCCACCTTAGTGTGACCACTGAAGGATTATACACTTCCAAAACCCAAGAATTTTGTAAGAAGTAGCTGGATCTTGTGCTGCTTCGTGTTTTTATGAAAAAAGAATTCCAGGCCGCTGTTCTAAATCTGATTATAAGTTGAAGCTATTTCTGTTTAATAGTTGACACTTCAAGAATTTTTGCATTCTCAAAACATCTCCAAATGTTTGTTACATTAATCAAGAAGACAATTTTGTATCAAGAGAAGACATAATGGTTTCATTTAAACCAAAAGGATGCCAAAACCCTTGGTGCAAAGAGCTTTAGGAGCTCGTCCTGTGTTATTTCTGTGCAATTCTGACTTGTTCTGCTGACTAAAGAAATTTGAAGACTTACCATTGTTTATTTTGCAAATTACATGAAGAAGAAGAGTGACTGTGTGTGGTGGAGCTAATGACAAACCCTTTTTTATATTCCTTGCTTGGACTCGGATCCATGACCATGGCACAACCGTAGTGAATCACTGGAGTGCTCATGTTCTGCTGTGACAATTAGCATTTCTCTAGAATGCCTTGAGAAAGATTTTACTGTTAATAGTGTTTGTTCCTGGTGAAGGTGATCCTTTCTTAACTCCTCCAATGCTCTTGCTTTTCACTTGGGCATATTTCCTCTATGGGGCTCTCTTCAACTTGTTCAAATGGAATTTCTTTTCTGTAATCGGCTTCTTTTTAGTTGAACTTAATTCTTTCAGAACACGTGACAAACCTGAGAATAGTTTATTGCTGTAAGTGCATTTGTTCTTGCAGTCCTTAGTAATCAGTGCACATTGTACAGATTAATTTCCCTTAAATCAGGATTTCAGCTCAGAGATTAATGAAGCTGCAACTCTTCTGAGTGACTGCAAGTAGTTCTTGCTGTGGCTCGTTGAAGACAGTTCATTCTAACATGAATTTTTTTAGCACTTAACAGAAATCTGCCTCTCTCTGGTAACTAAAAATCTATTCTAGATTTGTGAGTGAAAAAATAATATTCATATTCCTTAAGGTCAAGTAGTGAAATGAGGTTCATTATTTTTACCATAGAGTGAACTCAGTGTTGAAGTAAGTAAATAAATCTTTAACTGTACTTCGAACTGAGATCAGTAATTAATCATGGAAGAAATACCTAATAATTCTGCCTTTTTGAAAGCAGACCTGCTTTCTTTATTGTATCAAAACCATGCTTTCCACTTACTGCCACTGTGATACGGAATGTGACAAATTTAGAGCAACATACAGTAGTGGTCACCCTTCAGCTTGAACCCTGTGCAGGCATTTGTGACTCTCAGGTGCAACGAAATCTTCTCTGCAAAAATGTCCTTGTGTAACTAGAAGGGAGTTTGGTTTGCACTTTCTATCTCAGTTGCTACAGTTGGAATTTAAATATTTGCAAAACCTTTTATGTTCTTATCACTTAAATCCCAGAAATGTTCTAATGGTGCCTGACCAGACTATTGCCCAGAGAAGGTTCTGCTGAAGTGCGGAGTCTTGTGCTTTGGTCAGATGATCAGTGTTTGTTAGTCACTGGATGACACAGCTTTGAATTTAGTGCTGGATCTTTCTAAAAGCAAGTAACAATAAAGAAACAAACAAAACCCTCAATAAGGTACCTTAAATCTAGACTAAACCACCTTAAATATATTAATCCCCTGTATTTCTTTTTGTTTTGGAGTTCTGCATGTGTGCTTATTGAAACAAGGATTTTTTTGTTGTGCATGTTAGTGTTTTCAGACTGAAAGATGTTTGTATTGTGTTGACCATGAATATTTTCATGTTTTCTGTCTCTCTGCTGCTTGCTTTTCACCATGTTCATTTCCATCACCTCTGTTCAATCCTCCCATTTTGAACAGTGTTGGCTGGCAAGCTGAAAGGTGGGTGAACCAAACCTGGTTAGTGAAGGTACTGGAGCAGCACAATTAACTTGCAACTTGGAAAATGATGTGTTTGTGTGGAAAAAAACCCAACCCTGTGGTTGCAGCCGTTTAAACTTGCATCCAGTGGGGTGTGCAGGGCTGTTCCTGCCCGGTCTGCTGCTCCCTGAGCCGGCTCATGGGCCGGCTGAGTGAACACTTGTGTTGGTGCAAGCAGAGGAGCAGCAATGCAGAGGTGAGGGGGATGGAGAAGGGACGCTCCCTTATCTTAACCTGCTGCAGAGCCCCATCTGCAAGCCTTGATTCGCTGCGGAGATCCCTGGGAATGAGAACGTAAGAGACCCAGAAGCAAAGCCACGTTACAGCCGTTTGCTGATATAGAGAGACCATTAGTGTAACAGGGGGTGTGGCTGTAAACGTTTCCCTTCGGGAGAATACTCGGTTTCCCGGAGTTCTCTGTAATAATACCCAGCATTTCACTGGCAAAGAAATGATCAGTCATCTGCACGGTCAAAAAAAAAAAGCAACCTGAAATTTTGAAACTCATTAAGCACTTCCTGAATGGATCCCTCAGTGTGCAAAGCTAACCTGTTGTGCCCAAATTCTGCCAGCAGAGATCCAAGAAGCCAAGGCTCCCAGCCCCTCCATAAACAGGCAGGCCAGCATCGAGACAGATCGAGTGTCCAAGGAGTTCATAGAGTTTCTCAAGACTTACCATAAGCCTGGGCAAGACATCTATAAGCAATGCAAGCTATTTCTGGACACAATGAATCATAAAAGGGTAAGTCCTGCCTGCTTTTTGTATTAATAAAATGGGGAAACTGGGGAGAGAGGGAGAAAATGCTGCCCTTCTCCAGGAGTCTGTGTTTTATGGAGGATGTACAGGAGCCTTCAGCTGATGTGCTTAGTCAAATGAAGATCTCAGGGCAGCTTTTAGTTCTGGCTGCCTTGTTTTTTGAGGTGATGTGTGACCAAAGAATCCTTCCAATCCCAGTATCTCAGAGGACTTTCCTTTGCAACCCAAATAAATTAGTCCTGAATAAATGCCATATAAATTAGTCTGTTCAGCCATCTTCTAGATAAATATCACTTGTGGGAATATTACATTCTGAGTTTGTAGGTATCATAAGTCACAGAATGGTTTAGGTTGGAAGGGACCTTAAAGCTCATCCAGTGCCACCCCCTGCCATGGGCAGGGACACCTTCCACTGTCCCAGGGACACCTTCCACCAGCCCAGGCTGCTCCAAGCCCCATCCAACCTGGCCTGGGACACTTCCTGGGGTGGGGCATCTTAAGTCTAAAAGGTTATAAAGATAATAAAACATCAACCCACACATCTCCTTTTGTTTGGGGAAGGGGAGCTTGATTGTTCTTTTTAAAACATGCAATAAGGGTTACATCTTCATTTTCCATTTTTAAAAAAAAATCAATGTTTTTGCAATATTAATCAGTCTGTAGTGCCACCTACAGTTGGAGTGAGTCAGTATTCAGCACGCTTTTTCCTCCTCTTCTACTTTTCCTATTTAGTATGTAGTTACTCAAATTATCTCCTCAAATTGGACTATTAAAGGGAGTTCTGATGGAATTTTACACGCCTTCTACTTTGAGAACATCTTGAAGTTGTTTTTCTTTCTTTCAGATCTGATTCATTCTGAGCACAGAGTTTGTGAAAACAGTGTGGTGTTATCACTGGTTTCAAACACTGAAGGTTCTTTTTTCTGCTTTCTTGATAGTTTGTGCTGGTCAAAAAGAACCCAAAGCATATGATTTGCTGTTACACATAAACCAGGTCTAAAATGCAGTTCTGAGACTTTGTGTTCAGGGCAACTGTCCAGCTTTTGCCCTTAGAGAACTCAGATGCCAAATTCTCTCTGCATCTTTTTAGGTATAGTTTTATGATGCCATTTAATGCTGAAAAGTGATTGATCAGTAAAGTTAATTTTAACCCTTCAAACCTCTGTTATGTTCTTCAGGAGCTCAGTTAAGTAATGTCCAAAAGACTGTGTTGTTTCACAAATAACATTGTGGATGTATTTCAGAGTAAATTTATCCTTAGAAATGTTTATTGCATAGATATTCTTTCAAACTATGACTTGTGTTCTTGGGGTTTTGATACACTGCATATCATCCTTTAAAAATTACAGGCAAAACAGGGCCAAGCTTTGTCTTAGTAGTCTGTGCTATTTGGTCAGCATTGCTCAGGGGTGTGCCAGGGGAAATGGCATTGCACCTGTCCAGTTCCACTTTTAATATTCATCTGTTCAGCAAATAAATGCAAGTCTTTCACATGTTAAAGAGCCAGCATGTCTCAGTTTCTCATATTTGGTAATATAATTTAGCCAATATAAACCCTTCTGGTGACACCTCTGCATTCTCAGACTGTTACTGCAGCTGGACACTTCCCTTAAACTAAAACAAAACATCAGAGGTGTTGCTGCCAATTCTCTCTCACAAACACTCTTTATCTGTGTTCCCTTACAGGACTTGAGCATTGAGGAGCAGTCAGAATGTGCCCAGGACTTCTACCAAAATGTAGCAGACAAGTTACAGACACGTTGGAAAGGTATCAAGTTCCTAACTGTTGACAAAGGAATGATTTGGGGCTACAGCCTCTTGCATTTTCAAGTAAAAACCAACTCAAAGTTGTAAAGTACTGCAGCATTCCAAACCAGCTTTCAGAAGTGCTGGTCACAAATTCCAGTACAATAGTTGGAATCACTCCCAGCAGCACCAGTTCTATAAGGGTTTGCAGTCTAAATTATTTGGTTTTATAGGTTTCGCTTAAACTCTCCAAAATTTGGTTCAATTGTTTTAATTTTTTGTTTTAAGCCCAATACTATTTGTTTAAAACTGAAGGAGAATGTGCAGCCTCCACCCAGGTAACAAACAGGCTGTGAGCCTCATGTTTCAAAGATTATTGTCAAGAAATATTCTTGTGAGTTACAAGAACCTGCTCTGTGTGTTGAATGTGCTTCCTCGTGAACCTCTGCATGTAGTGCCTTTGGCATGTGGTGTTTGACCCATTATATCTTTATTTCTGCTGCAGAGAGTGAAAACACTCCAGTTATACCCCTCGTGTGTGAATTCAGGTTGGCTCAAGTCAGTCATGTTGACTTGATGATGTTGGGATCAAACTGTATTAAATGTTCAAAAGAGCCATGGAATGCTTTGCTTATGGGATTTGTACCTTTCAGTGCCCCCTGAAAAAGTTGAGAAGGCAATGGATCAGATTGAAAAGTACATTATGACTCGGCAGTACAAATATGTCTTTTGCCCTGAAACTACTGATGATGAGAAGAAAGATCTTGCTGTCCAAAAGAGAATTAGGTAAGGCTCTAAAGGAAAAATAGTTGAGTAATCCCCAGAGCTGTAAATGATCTCTGGCACGTTGAAAATCTCATGCTGTGTACACAAAAATGGCAAGATTGTTAAGCAGAAAGGGTTAAAAACACTTTCTTTAATAAACCAGAAGAAATTAAAGACTGGGTAATGGAAGTTGCTAGAGTGGGAAAATAAATTGTTAAATGATGGCAAAAACCCCAAGAAAGTATTTTTTCTGAAAATAAATTACTTCAGTGGAATAAATTGGCTAATGGCTGGACTAGTGCCTCATCCACACAAAGCGCTCCTTGTGCCTTGGGCTCGAGAAGGAGCTGGTCTCAAACACCTGAATGGTACTGGCACAGAACAGTTTAACACTTCTTTCCTCTCACAGGGCTTTGCACTGGGTCACTCCCCAAATGCTGTGTGTTCCTGTCAATGAGGAAATTCCAGAAGTCTCTGATATGGTTGTAAAGGCCATTACAGGTTTGTCAGTGATGAAGTTTACATTTGCAGCTTTAAATTTCATCTCTTGTCCTTATGGAATTACTTTCTGCTGTCATCAGAGGGGAGACCAGGCCGTTAGATTTGCAGGAGGCTTTGTGCTGTTGGAATCTCGTGTGTGAAGCAGGTATTATTTTCCCACCACAGTAGTGTTTAGGCTTAGCTGATCAATTTAAACACTTGGACTGAACCAAGGCAAGGCTGAACAAACAGATATTTTTATGGACCAGCAAGCACCACAGAGAGAAGTGATGCAACATTAGCGTTGCCCAGTAAATGCCCTGCTCCCTCAGGTGTCTGATTCATACACCTTCAGTGATCTGAGAACTTTTTTTATCCTGCAGATATTATCGAAATGGACTCCAAGCGTGTCCCTCGTGACAAATTAGCCTGCATCACCAAGTGCAGCAAACACATATTCAATGCTATTAAAGTCACCAAGAACGAGCCAGCCTCTGCTGATGACTTTCTGCCCACGCTCATCTACATTGTGCTCAAGGGGAACCCGCCCCGCCTGCAGTCCAACATCCAGTACATCACACGCTTCTGCAACCCCAGCAGGCTGATGACAGGAGAAGACGGCTACTATTTCACCAACCTGGTAGGTGCATGTATGCAAGAAGGTTGTCTTGTGTTTGGGTGGAGGAATTGCCAGTAAAGGGAAGCATAACATAACACAGAAGAAAAATTCGATTTAATCTTTAAATAGTAGTTAGAGCGCAGCCAGTTCTGCTGTGTTGTATCTCCTCTGTCTTCCTTCTCTGCTTTCCAAACCAGACGGTGCTTTGCTTTCTTTGTAATATTAAACCCTTTATTTGAACAGTCTGATGCTAAGGCTTGGGTGTATTTTAATTCTGCAAGGAGATAGGTACTTTCTAGTCCTAAAATCCCAAATTTGGACAGTGCAGATGCTACAGAGGCAAAGTTCCCTATTTGAATGAACCCATGAGATTTTTCTCCTGAAGGGACTGCAGAACTAGGCCATAAATGTGTGCAGGTAAACAGGCTTTGCAAAGCTCCTGCAGGAGGCATTTATTGGTGTGCTCTGCATTTCATCATAAATCAGTTCTTGAGGGAAATCATGTAGCTGAATGAAATACTTGGAATATTAAAGGTTTACTTCAGTAGGAGCAGAGCATCCCCAAGGTAAAATGGGCATTTGACATTGCTTCCTTCAGAATATTAATTGAGAGCGTGGCACATCTCTGCTGATCAGATTATTAAATATTAATTTAGTGCTCTTGTCTCATTGTCATGCTCCTTCAGGTTTGGAATGTCCATTGGCCAGTGAGTCACCAAGTTCAGCTGAGTTTTTGACCTCTTCAGACTTTGGGGAGGGGGAAGAGGCACGTGAACTGTCTGATAAAAGCTCATTTGCACCGACCTGTTGAGGATTTAAAAAAAAATCAGTTACCGGTGCAACAGCAGGATGAGGACTAGAACAGCCTGGAGCTTGCAGTGATCTCACTCTCTGCTTTGTTTGCAGTGCTGTGCTGTGGCCTTCATTGAAAAACTGGATGCTCAGTCTCTAAATCTGAGCCAAGAAGATTTTGATCGTTTCATGACGGGTCAGACGTCCCCGAAGAAGCAGGAATCCGACAGCTTTTCCCCTGACGTGTGCCTGGGGGTCAAGCAAATGTGTAAAAGCTTAGACCTCCTCTCTCAGTTGAATGAGAGACAGGAAAGAATTGTCAGTGAAGCCAAGAAACTTGAGAAAGACCTCATAGATTGGACTGATGGAATTACAAAGGAAGTGGAAGAGATCGTTGAGAAGTACCCCTTAGAAATAAAACCAAAAAGTCAAGCCTTAGCAGCAATTGACTCTGAAAATGTGGAGAATGACAAGCTGCCCCCACCACTGCAGCCTCAGGTCTATGCAGGATAATTACCAGTGTTAATTAACTCTGCAAAGCAGCATTATCCTCACCTAGTACTATCTGGGAAGGGAAGGAAAGTTAAGGCTAAAAGTCAGATGAGCTTGAATCAGTACATTTTTAAAGGTACATTTTTTTTTTTGGTCAAGTGTAATGAATTGTATTTATTTTAGTCAAGTAGATTTCTATTAGGCTTTTGTGGGTTTTTGAACTGAATTTAAATTTTCTACACAAACTGGTGTAATTTTTAAGCAACACTAGTCCATTGACATCTTTGCTGAAAGCTTCCTTCTAAGCATGCACTTACTTGTTTTTAATAATTAGTTTAACTTGAATCCAAGTTCCAGCAGAAACTCAAAAAGGTACCAGTGTCTGAATTTACTCTGTAGCTGTAAAGATGAAATATATATTGTAAAATATGTAAAATTGTAAATAGATTTAAAATCTGATGTCTCAACTGTGCATGACAGCTTGTGTATGAGTGAAAATGGTCTAAAAGTGTTCATTTTAGCACCTTTCAGTTCCATCATGTTGCAGCATAAAGGCAAATACACTGTTAGTGTTTGGATGAGCTGATGAATTGCAGAGGATATTGTAATGATTTGAAAACTTGACACTCATCTTTATCTGCTTTGTTAAAAAAAAATCTGCTATTTTAAAGATGACATTTCTTCATGTAAATGTTCTCTCTGCTCTGTCAGTACACCTGGTAGCCTTGAGTGTGCACAAAAACGCTGATATTGCTGCTTTTGGAGCGAATGTGGAGCCAGCCTTCAGAAACAGGAAGAAATATTTGTATTAAAAATGACATCATGTGGAACAAAAGGTGGGAAGGGAGGAGACTGTGCAAGACTTGCACTGGAAGTGGCTTTCTCCTCTGGCATTGCCTGGTCATTTCCATCCGTGGGATAAGTCTTGGTTGCTTTTTTGACAATCCTGGTAGATAACTAAGTTCATAGAATTAGAGGTTTGCTTTTTAGAAGAGGCTTGAGCAGAAAAGTGCACTTTATTTTCACGAAGCATCAGTCTTGTGATCTTTAGTGAGCCCTTTGGCAAGGGATTGACCTTGAACGGCAAGGTGGGTACAGCTTTGTGTCGCTAAAAGTTTCCATCTGTGTATTTCAAGTTCAGAAGAACAGCTCACTCCACAAAAAAGCAACCTCTTGCAATAGAACTTCTTAATGCCAGTGAAACATTTTATATACCATTTGAAATACCTTCCAGCTAACCCAGTCTGCTGTGACTCGTTTGTGTACCTGAGATATCGACCATGGACCTGCTTTTAAGCACTGTTAAGTTCTTACCATCAAGGAGGAAAGGACCTACCTCTTTGTTTAAAGTTCCACTGCTTTAAAACACTGCTAAATATTAAATTTGCACTGCAATAATTTCAGACCACGACTGTGATTTGTCCCTTCCTGTCAGATGTATTTATCCTTATGAACTATGCATCCCACTGCTGAGGGGCAGCAACGAGTTAACCAGAAATTAAATTTAAACTTAAATTCTTCAGTGTATCCCTGTGTCACTGCGCCCAAACTGCTTCGGATCTGACCAGCGCTTGCAGAAAATAATCCTGTAAAGGCTTTAGTTCCTTTCTAAACACTAGGTGCTAATTCTGACATCCAGGTACACAGGTTTTCCTGGGCCGGGGAGGGGGAAGCAAACTTTTAGCTATTGTGTAAATTACCACGTTTAAATAAAAGTGTGTACATTATCCCCTTGTTAATGAGTTCCTAAAAACCTCATCACCGGGTTTTGTTGTGCTGTTAATGATTAATGGGAATATAATTGTGGCTTCTTCTGCATTCTCTGTGATTTGGGAGAAAACAATTCTTGGCCATTCGAGTGCAAGTCTAGGTAATAAAGCCTTTTTTTTTTCCTTTGCAGAAAGGTCATTGTAGTGATTAAGCGCTTAAGAACGATTTACTGGTGCATTTGTAACGAAAGTATCTCTTATTGATGTGCCATGTTGTTATCAAGCCACTGAACTGAGCATGTTTTCGGCACAGAACTCAGGCAGGTAAGATGGATTTCCATAGCCCAGCTAGAAGGCAGCAAGGAGCAGTGATTTCCTCCTGGCAGTAATCCCTGGGCAGGGCTGTAGGGCAGGGGTGCTCTGGTCCTACAAGTTTGAGTGAAAGGCACTGAGAGGCCCCAGTTCTGCAGAATGTTATGGAATTATATCCACGGACAAGTGACTTCTGGAGCAGACTTTAACTGAGCTGTTCTCTGCCGGGGAATTGGTGGCGGTCACCGTGTCAGAAATTGGGGTTTTTTCAACAGCATCACTGGAAATGAAGCCTCTGCAGCTCATTATTGAAAACGCTTCTCTGCGTGCGAGCTCCCCGGTCTGTTTTGTTTAGTAGAGAAGGAATTTTGCAGCAAACGCAGGCTGATTAAACCCTGCAAGGTCTTTGGTTCCACACAGCTGAGTTAGGAGATTAAGTCGATCCTTGTGCCCAGTTAGCAGCAGTGTTCACAGGTGTGTATTCCCCTGGGGCTGGGCAGGGAGGCGCCCACAGCTGCTGGGACAGCTGGTGCTGCTCCCCAGCAGTTCGGGGGGCAGGAGGGCTGGGGGAGAAGGAGCCTTTCCCGTCTGGCACAGGACGCCAAAGCGCTGCACCCTCCTCTGGGCATCCTTGCCTGGCTCTGCACCAGGCGTGGCCAGAACTGGGGAACGGGGGTGGTTTTTGCTGCTCCAGAGGCTGCCAGGTGTGCAGGGGCTGCGCTGCCTCCTGGTGTCCAGGGGTCACTGACTATTGGTCATTAATTCGGAGCTGGCTTGGGCTTCTTTGAAGACACAACTCCATGGAATTAAATAGTTTTACCCTGCTGGAATACCAGAGCCGGGTTCTGTCCCTTCACCCATCCCTGCACCATCCCTGCGCTTCCCTGCCCTCCTCCCGGAGTGTTCCAGCATCGTAATCGCTGTATTATTATTGTCACTATTATTGGTAATCACCATGATAACAATTATTGATGATTACGATGATGGTTTCTTCTGTCACACTCTTTGCTTCAAGCGTTTAACCCCAAACGCTTCAAGGCACTGGACACCTCTAGGGAAAAAAAACCCAAACCAAAACCCAAACAAACAAAAAAAGATGGTTTAGATACTTTTTAGTGGGAAAGGGGTTGGAGGGAAGAGCGGCTGGGGAAGGTCGGGGCTGCATTCCCGGTCCTGCTGTTCCCAGACCCATTCCCGGGGACCATTCCGGGCGGGAGCCGCTCCCGATCCCATTCCCTGACCTATTCCCCAGTCCCCACGTCCCCATTCCCCCACGTCCCCCATTCCCCCACATGCCCACTCCCCCATATCCCACTTCCCCCATATCCCTCCATTCCCCCACATCCCCCATATCCCCAT
>VWZF01005463.1:181724-201607 GCA_013396755.1 Sclerurus mexicanus
AACTTTGCGTCGTACCGGGGGTGTGTATGTGTGGGGGGGTTTGTAAAAGAAGAGTAATTGTGGTAGCACTGACAATATTTCCCTTTCGGGGCACCTTCTGAACAGCGGTTCCTTCGTCAGGGGGTTTTTGGTCTGTTTGAACTGGGGGGGTTTGGGGGATTTGTCGTGCTGTTGGCTGCAGATCTCCATATTTTACCCTCTTTCGCTCTTTGGTTTAACTCGGCTGACGATCTCCTGATGGTTTTAACAGTGGAATCCCCGCAGCACCGTGGCTGCCCCATCCCTCCCGTGCCATTCCCGCCCTGCGTCAGCACCACGGGGAGGGACACCCTGCGGAATGAGGGGAGAACCAGCAGAGCTGGGGCGGGGGGGTCCCCTCTCTTTTTCCCTTTGGTTGCTGTTGAAAGGTTTGTCTTCTCTGGGGAAACTTACTGTGTAATTACAAAGGTGAATTTGCCCTGTTCGGGGTAGGTAAGGACTCGTTAAGGGTCGCTCTCCACATCCCTCTGGAACTCCCCTGAACTTCGGAGGCTGGAAGGAAAACCTGCCGTGGGAGGAGCCCCTGTGGCGGCTGGGCCTGCTGTGGTAAATCATTGCCGCGTTTCTAGAGAGGCTGAGTCCCAGGATATCCTGCTGCTTCCAGGCCGGAATGTTTCGATTCCACCCCCCTGCCCTGCGCCGGGAGTCAGGCGCTGGCTGCAGCCCAGCCCCTGGTCAGCAGGTGTGCACAGGGCAGGGAGAACTTTTGCCGGCAGAGATAACATTGAGTTGTGCCCGCGGGGCTGAGTGATGCTCCCCGACCCCAGATCTAGTGGCATCCAAGGGGATTAAGCCCTTGGGAAGCGTTGTTCCCTCCCGGGGTTTGAGGAGTGGCCCGGGGCCGGTGGAATGCGATTCTTCTCTTCAACTTGAAAGACGAGAGCTTGAAATGCCGCCTGATAAGACAAAATAGTCCCTGTGCTCTGGGAGGAGCGTCTGAGGGCACGAACAAACAGACCTTGGTGTCCTTTGTGTGAGCCGGATGCCTCTGGAGAGGGACAGGAGAGAGGGAGCCTGGCACGGCGTGGGTGCCACAGGAGTGCAGCTCCCTCCTGGAGCACCCCCCGACCTGATCCTGCAGCTCTGTTACCTGGGATCGTCTTATTTTTTATTAAATAACACGAGAAGTTTTGTGCTAATGAAGCTGTTCTGTCAAATGAGCCCTAAACGAAGTGCTGACAAAACTCGCTGGTGCAGAATTTTGTTGCTTTCCCCCAATCTCCCCTCGCCAAAAGCGTGTCTGTGTGGGAGTTTATTTTCTCTTTCAGCAGACCGTCCTTGACCTGTGAATAAAGCTCGTTCCCAGGGCTCAGAACTCGCAGGTTTTGTTTGGGAGGAAAACTTGTGGATGTCCTGGCGTGTGGTGTGAGCTGTCTGTGAAAGGGAGACTCACCTACAGGAGTCGGGCCGAGCAAATGAGAGTCCTGCTTCCTTTGAGCAGTGGAGCTGAGTGCACAGACACGACAATATTACTGCCACAGCCTTGATGTCTCAGCTGCTGCCCAGGTCCCTTATTTCAGTTGGTTTTGCTGCTGTTTCTGTTTTCATTAGTGGCTACTGGCTGTTTTCCTGCTTGTCTCACACAGCCAGAATTGCCTTCTTTCTACGCCCAGAACTCTTATTTTGCCCTTCCCCAAAGCTGCCATTTCCTGCACTTGTCAGTCATTTTCTGCTTGGGATTCAGGCTGTGTATCTGTCTGCAGCCCTGTCTCTTACAGTTCTCATTACAGGCTGAAGAGCCTTTTCCTGGCATTTCTCTCCCTGCTGAATTGGGTACCACATTCCTTGATGGGTGGCTTTAATAAAGTCAGCTATTCACCTTATTAAACTGGTCACTCGAACAGTTTCTGGTTATTAAACTGAGAATGTTCATGCTTCTTGATCACAGCTGTCCTGTATTTGTTTGGCCATTGCCAGTACAGAATTTGATTTCTCGTGGCTCTTTAAAGATTGTGTAAAACAGGATCATTTTACCTTTCTCTCCCAGGTTCTCATGCTAAGCAGCAGTAACCAGAACAGTGTTTTTAAAAAATACAACAACTTCAAAGTGTTTCAGCCTATTATTGTATGTTTTATTGTAGTCTGTGTGATTTAGATTGTGGTAACTCATGTTGTAAGTCATGACTTTGGCTTGTAAAACTTGGAAGGTTTAAAAATGCCCATATACTCTCCTACATGGAAGTGTCCTCGTTCCCATGGCACAGGCTTGTTTGCCTTTTTCAAGTTTGGCACCAAAATGGGTCTTTTCAACCAGAGGTTAGGTTCGTTTTGATTTTACAGCTGGTTATGTTTTAAACTGTGTTTTTCACTTTTAACAAAAGTCAGAATTCAGGGTTCATTGAAACAGTGGAAAAAGACTTCCTCACGTTATTTCTGTTTCCTCACTTACAGCTTTCTACCCTTTGCTGATTCTTTGCTTATGAAAAACTTGTAGCCTTTAAAGAAAATATTTGGAACTTGTTTGGATTTGCCTGTTTCTGCCTCAGTTTTATTTTAAGTGGTAAATGAAAATCGACTTTGCTGTCCCAGGAGCATCAGCTGGCACAGAGTTCAGGTGCTTGTGGTAAATCCACCACAGACGTCCTGAGCTCCAACTCGCAGTGGTTGGGAGGGGCTGTCATGCACAGATTGAGTAATGTTTGATCCACATATTTTCCTTCTCATTTTTTAAGTCATCTACCGCTTATAGTAACTTTTCTGTCTTTATAGAGAGTCAAAAGTCAGGAACTGGGAGTATTTAAAATTCAGTATCAATTTGGTCTTTAAAATTTGCTATTACTGCCCAAATTACTTCCTTGGCTTTGTTTTATGGGCAGAACTGAAATGTTTGCTGTTCATGTAGCTCTTGGGGACCTTGAAGTGCTTAACTATGCTTTGAAAAGTGTTTTGAGGGGTGGAAAGAAACATTTCCTGCAAGTATGAAGCAAAATGCTTCATTCTGTTCTTACCAGTCCCCAGGCTCTTGTTAATAATCTGCCTCCTGACTGTTATCAGAGTAACAGCAGGAAGGAATGTCCTTTGCAACAGGTGACATTCTGTCTCTCCTGCCCTGTGCAGTGTCCTCTCCCTGTGCTTTTTGCATGTGCAAAGGGCCAGGCCGTTTTCCTGCCGTGACTTCGTGACTTCTGCTTCCAGGCTGTAGGAAAGCGTGAGGGTTTTTATCAGTAAACGTATTTGTAGAATAAAATAGCTCAGCAAACAGATAAGCCGCTGTCTGTTTTGAGCCAGTTCCCTGTTATCTCCCCCTCGGGAGCTCTCTCCTGGAGCAGTCCTGGGGGAGCGGCTGCGTTTGTGCACATCTGGCTGCAGCTCTTTTGGCTGGACTTGGTTGCCGTGGCTTCAGGAATCCAAGGTGATGTTTTCCTCAGGTTTCTTCCTCCACGATTCCTAATTGCTTCTCTTGGTCCGCATTGTAGAGGAGTCCAGTGGCATTTACTAGGAGGCTGTTTGCTTTGCTGGGTGGTTTTAACACTGAAGGACAGAAGGAGAAGAGGCTCAGCTGCACAGAGGTCCTCTGCTCTGGAGGTTTCCCTCCCTTTCATTCCTCTGGGATGAATTCCTCCTTCCTGTCCACCCTTCTGATGTTTTAGGCTGTACAATTTTATCCCACGTGGCCTTGATTTGCTTCCTAAAAAAGATGATCTGAAGCTGCTGCAGATGCTGGCACCTCTCTTTCCCCACAGATACCAGCATGGTAAAGTCTTGCACTCGGCCTTGTTGAACTTCATGAGGTTCTCACAGACCCATCTCTCCAGCCAGCCCAGATCCCTCTGGATGGGATTCCTTCCCTCCAGACTGTCACCTCCCCACACAGCCTGGGGAGGGTGCCCTCCCTCCCATGCCCATGCCACCCCAAGGATGTTAACCAGAACCAGTGCCAGTGCTGCTCCCAGCTCCAGCCCCGGTTTCCCAGCTCACACAGCTGGGATCTCCTCTGCTGTACCCATGTTAGATAACAAGTTCAGTTTGAAGAGAAGAAAACCAAATTCAAGATGATTTTGGTACCTGCTGCTGTTCACTGTTCAGAATTGAGAGGCACTTTAATTTGAGATGAACACCACTGCTTTGTTTGCCTGTTATTTAGGGATGGTTTGCTAAGAAAATCACCCTCCACTTGATTTGTGTTAGTAAATATTTTCCTGGCAGCAACATTATTTTCATTCCAAGTGGTTAACCCTGATGTGCCCCACTTCCTAACCCCATTGTACTGCCGGTAATGGGGCATCTTAGAAAACATAATTGATTTATAAATAAACTGAGCTGCCCAGCTCAGATTCAGCTGAGGTGGTCAGGCTTGGCAAACACAGCAGCTCCTAATGGAGCAGTGCTGGGATGGGCAGTGCTGCCTGCTGCCCTTCTCTGCCACCCACAGTTTTCCTCCTTAAGATATTTCAGTGGGGGTTTTGTATTTAAACCCCTCCTCTAGACTATCTTACGTGCACAAGAAGAATGGGAGTTATTTGTAAGGAAAAGTCATAATTTTCAGCTTGCTACTGGGAAGATGGTAGTTGACATTATGGCAAAATACAGGTAAAAACGTCAAACAACTTTGGTCCCTTTAAAATTCATGTTTGGCTTTGCTTTTTTTCCTTTTGGCAGCTGCAATTTTGCTTTTAATACCTGCTTTAGTACAGCATCCATTTTTTTATTGTTGTTATGAATTCAGTTGCTTTGATACTAAGCCCCGAAATGGGAACTTAATACTTAGCTGTGACTCATTTCATTGACGTTTTGGTCTTTGCAATAGGCCTCAAGATTTTCCTTATTTGTAATTTATTCTTGAAAAACTCATCGGTCTATTTCAGCAGTTTCCTTTTCTACATTCTTTCATGTATAAATAAGGAGGAATTTACTCGTTTCAGGTTGCTGTCTGGCCTTGAGTTACACTGGAGGAAAATTCCCTAAACTGTGGAATACATGATGATTTTCTTGCTTTTCAGACAGATGCTCAAAGCTCTGTTTCCCTGGGACTCTGGCAGATTAACTGTTGTCTTTCCAGCCTTTCCCTTTTATATGTCTTTACCTGCCTACCAGCACTTCCAGGGTTTGTAGGGCCTGATTTCAGAGCACAACGTCTCCCGTGCTTGTCCAGGGTTTCCCAGTGAGCTCCGTGAGCTGTAACTCTGCCTTTGGTCCTGATGAGCACCCCTCATACCCAGCAGTGACTTTGGAGCTGGTGGCCAATGTTCCAGGCTGGCAGTTTTCGGTCTTCCCCTTGTACTTGAGCTGCTTGTTAGTCTGACTGGGGAGATTTTTACTGCACAAGTATTAAAAGGCTTAGCCAGAGTGGAGAGAGAGGCAGCAGAGTCATTAGAGCCGCTTGCTAAATTATTTATTTGGCTAAAAAGTGAAATCTGATCTTGCTTGCCTGACCTGCCAGGAGGCAATAGCATTTGGTTTCTTTTTTTAACTGTGTGAAGTAAAAGTTTAAATCATATTCTTTAAGTTATTCATTTACACAGAGGAGGGAGTTGGTTACAACTAGAGCTGGTAGAAGAATGGAGTTTGTGTTGTGATTCTAATGGGTCCTAACGGAAAGGAGGAGGTTAAGAAAGCCCTCAAATCTAGTGGGAATATACATTTAGATGTACCTGCAGTGATCTGGTTCACAAATTCTTTTAATTATTAATGTTATTTAAGCACTTTGATAAAAAATCAGTAGTCCTTCAGGCAGAAGCTTGAAAACATTTATCATTCTGGTTTGCACCAGCCGTATCCAATTGCTATTTTCATGTCATCTCCAGTACTGAAATCCACAGTTGTTCCCTTTTCTCTCACAAATGCTCAAAAGGCATATTATGCTTTGGAAATTGCAGCTTATAGCATTTTCTAATTGCTTTCAAAGCCATTGAGTTATGGGAGCATATTAAGCAACTGGCACTTAAAAGCTGGTGATCTCTTACATAAAAATATTAGCCCAAATATTTTTCTCTGTGTGCTTTTCAGCACATCCCGTTTTATGGCTGATTTTAGACCTTGTGGTAAACAAACATGCTAATGGAGCTGTTGGAAGCCCCTTTAAAAAGGACTCTCAGCCCTGTATGTGCTGTGAGTGACACTCAGCTCTGATTAAATGCTGCAATAAACCCCACATCTGTGTTATTTTCAAAAGGAAATTCAGAAGGGAACGCTGAACACAACTCTGCTTTTGGTTTATCTTTTGATCCGTCTCCGTCTCAACATGTGCCTCCAATGTTTCTGGCTGGAGTGGTTGGGGTTTTTGACTGGGGCTCATTTCAGAAGTTTGCTGCCAAGGGACAAGACAGGCAGAACGTGCTGGAGGGCGGATCGTCCCCAGCATGATCCCTGCCAGCACCAGCTCTGCCTTTCCCTCTCCTCCCTGCCTTCTGACACCTCCGCTGGCCAGCTTGGCTGCAGCACAGCTGCTCTGGGACACAGAGAGAGGTTCTGGTAAGGTGCACATTCATCATCACCTTCCCTTTCCTCTCTCCTTCCCCTTCTTTCCCTGCGCTGTGCTCTCACTCAGAGACACGGCTTATTCTGGTAGAGGTGTTTGCAGCATCCAGTTGTCCTCAGCGATAAAAACTTGCTGGCTTTCCTGGTCTGTGCAGAGTGGTCGAAAATCGGTTGATGGTGCAGAACAGTAAGCCCAGGAGGTGATGCTGTGCTCTTCAGAGCACTGTCTCAGCAGTTTCACCAAGGACAGCAAGTGGGGGTGTGGGGAGAGCCAGCAGGCACGACTCAGTGCTGTGTTACTGGCACAGGACCTCAGGGCTCTTCCCTGGGAGTTGAGTTTTCCCCTCTCTGGGGCAGGTTTGCAGGTTTTGTCAGTATTTCTGCTGTTAATACTGACGGAAGCATTTCTGCCAGTGAAATCCTGAGTACACACAAGGAAGTTGTGATCACTGGACACTGAGGGATCTGTAAGAGGCTTTGTCTCAATGCTTGTCCTTTACCCTTCTCTTGTTTTCTTTTAAATCAATAGACCAGATCAAAGAGCACTCCCTCCCTTGCCGTGTTCCTCCAAACCTGTCCCTCTTTCATCCCCAGCCCTGCTGCACCTGGACTGTAAATGACAACTGTGTGCTTTTAATAAGAGTCCCTGAGGATCACCCAGACCTGCAGGGAGCACTAACCCTGACTTAATCAAATGTAATCACACCTGTGTGGAGGCTCAAACATTAACCCTCGCAGTGTGGAATTCTCTAGGTGCTAGTCCTGGAGTTGGCCTTTCCCTGTGAATTTTGGAGATAGGCAGCACATTGGTAGGAACAGTTACTGCCTTTCTAGTTCAGTTGGGGTTAAAAGCCTTTTCAGCCAGGACTTTAGGTATGACATAGATAAGAGGTTGGCTTGAAGTTCCTCCTTGCAGAGCTTCCCAAGGCTGCCCTTTAACACTGGACTGTTTTGCTTTTCCTTGTGAGTGGAGGTGGGGAAACTGATACAGTAAAGTTAATTTGGGTCTTTCTGCTCTGCAAGTGAAAATTCAGGAGGGAAACGAGATGAAATATTATATTTTGGGCAAAAATTAATGATTTAATGCATTTCCTTAGCATGTGTTAGGTCCTATCTTTGCTTGCAGATTCTAGCAAATGTTCTAGATTCTGTAAGAATCAAATAAAGACAAGGAGTCTTCCAGCCTCCACCTTGTTGGGTGTTTCTAACCACAGGATTCTTGATGCAGAAGCCTAAAATGCTTCTCAGATGCCGTTTTGAAGGTATTTACTTGGGGCTAAGGATCAGGTAAAGAGGGATCCTTGAGGCTCCAGCCTCAGTTTTGAGAGTATGTGCAAGGATGAAGAACATTTGACCTGTGGGCTGTGTTCCAACTCTGTCCACACTGTAATTTGGGGACTCCAAGCATTACTGGAATTAAAGTGTAGCAGTGTATATCATGCCTTGGTGTGTGGGGAAGGGAAAGAACTGGGTTTATTGCTTATCAGTGATACTGGGCCATGCTGGAAGTTCTCATCTCTTAAATTGTGTTCCCAGCTGGCAATTTCAGGTGCTGAGAAGGTGATGCGGAGCGTGCTTTGATTTATGCTGTATTTAAGACACACAGTCTGTGTTCACTGAACAGTGCAGTCATATAATTGAATCTCACTTCGGTGTATGATTCCATTTCTTGTTGTCAAACTTTTGTCTGGTGTGATCTGCCCGCCCCCACCCTGTCACACACAGCCCAGTCACTCTGTTGTAATATTCCTTCTTTGCAGGTGAACAATCAGAATAATGTTCTACATAAATCTCTTGGAGAACCTGAAGGTTTATATCAGCAGCCGACCTCCACTCGTGGTCTTCATGATCAGCGTCAGTGCTATGGCAATAGCTTTCCTGACACTGGGTTATTTCTTCAAAATCAAGGAGATCAAGTCACCAGAAATGACAGAGGTAGGTCCAGAAAAGTTCCTGAGCTAAGCAGTGGGAAAACTAATTTGAAAAACATGCCTAAAGCTAATGAGGTTTAGGAATGGTACTCCCCGCTGAGTGTTACCCCCCTGCCCCCTCCAGCTGGAGGCAAAAAAGGCAAAGATCCCAGGCTGAGATAAGAACAATTCACTGGAACCAGTAACAACATAACAAAACAAACAGGAACAGCAAAATATTAATAACAGAAGGTGTAAGAAAAGAAATTATTTCCATGGACCACCATTCCTGATAATGGACAACACTGGACAGCTCCCTCGTTTTCTCAGCTGGAAGGAACACCCTTTTCCCTGGAAGTGAGGATCCCTTTTCCCCACCAATAATGGGAGGTGGTACAGAATAACCTACTCCCTCCCAGCTACTGCAGAAAATTAATCCTGTCCTGGCTGCAATCAGGACATTTGGGGAGAGCACAGCCTTGTGGGAGGTTGTTTACATTTATCCTTGCCTCTAATTTCACAGAGGAGAGGCTGTTGGTGTGAATGTTTGGTCGTCTTGTTTTATTTCAAGGATCATCTGTCACGGATCTTCCCTGCCATGGCTAGAAACCTTCCTGTTGGGCCAGCTGGCTGGTTTGGGAACCTCCTTCCCCAGCAGTGCTGTTCTGTAAGGAGGGAAACCTCACCAGCAAGCTCTCCTACCCCGAGCATGGTGAGAAGAGCCCAGGGATGTTCCCTTTGCAGCTCAGAGGATGCTGTGCCGAGCTGTGCTCAGCCAGGGCTGGGACTGAACACCTCTGACTTGTGGAAGCAGCTTGCCCCTCTGCTGAGATATTCCTGGTTCTGTTTGTGCTTGCTTTGTGAGCCGTGTCATTTCTGCTCAGTGCCTTGGCCCCACTGGCAGGATGGTGCCTCTGGGGCGTGTGCTGCTCCAGAGAGGTGACAGCCAGCTAATCTGCTTGAAATCTCTGTTTGTTTTAAGGACTGGAATACTTTCCTCCTGAGGTTTAACGACTTGGACCTCTGTATCTCTGAGAATGAAACCTTGAAGCATCTCATCAACGACACCACAACTCCCGAAAGCACCGTGACCAGCGGGCAGGCGAGGTCTTCTACACAGTCCCCCCAGACCCTGGAGGACTCGGGGCCAATAAACATCTCAGTGACCATCACGCTGACGCTGGACCCTCTGAGACCTTTTGGAGGATATTCTCGCAATGTCACACATCTGAGCTCCACGATTTTTGGGCACCAGATTGGACTTTCAGGTATGTAAGCCTGAACCTTTATGAATTCGGTTTCCAGCTGGATCTTAAAGGTCTTTTCCAACCTTTCAAGGGGGAATGGCTTCAAAATGAAAGAAATTAGGTTTAGATTGGATATTGGGAAGGAATTCCTCCCTGGGAGGGTGGGCAGGCCCTGGCACAGGTTGGGCAGAGAAGCTGTGGCTGCCCCATCCCTGGAAGTGTCCAAGACCAGGTTGGACGGGGCTTGGAGCAACCTGGGCTGGTGGAAGGTGTCCCTGCCCGTGGCAGGGGGGTGGAATGAGGTGGGCTTTCCTTTCCAACCACCATTCTGTGATTCTAAATGATTCTGTTGTTTGAATGATAACTGTATAACCAAAGAAA
Source organism: Sclerurus mexicanus (assembly GCA_013396755.1). Taxonomy (NCBI): domain Eukaryota; kingdom Metazoa; phylum Chordata; class Aves; order Passeriformes; family Furnariidae; genus Sclerurus; species Sclerurus mexicanus. The sequence continues at coordinate 191,719 of VWZF01005463.1, forward strand.
AGTTTTGCCAGCTTATTATTGGTGATATAAATCTCTTGTGTAGGGCACAGATGTGTTTCCAGATTTCTCATGAGGATATTCCTGTATGGAGCTCTTGACTTGTTTGTTAGAAGAACTTTTCCCTGCATTCAGAATGGCAAAGAACCTGCAGGTGTGCCCAGATTAGGCTTTGCAGTTTTAAATTACTAACCTAATGACAGTGGATGGTAATTTTAAAGCCAACAGCATTCCAAACAGCAAAAGCTTGTACAGTGACTGCCTTCAGTTCTGTCTTGATACATCTTCAGGTCCTTAACTGACACTGTAAAGGCAGTGTGACACATACGCAGTAGAGAGCAAGTAAAAAAATCTAGTTTATCTAAAATTCATGTGTGAATAAGCTGTAATATCACAAACCACAGCAGATAAGATGATTGCAGCTTCTGTGGGGTGGGGTGACCAACCTGCTGTGTGGCTGCCTGCCTCTAAGTTTCGACAGGAGTTTGTAGAAATTTAATAGAAATGGGTAATAGAACCTCACTGAATTTTAGCTTTTAGCCAGGGTTGCATATTATAATAATCCCTGAAGGTGTCTTGAACCTGAGAGACATTGCCCATAGCTGCAAATCTGTATTTTCTGTTGTTATTTTGTTACTGCTTTAAGAGCTATCAAATGCAAGTTCCATTTCCAGCAGCCTGGATTTATTTTCAGTCTGAATATATCCACGTGGAGTTATTGTATATGACTTAATCTGCAGTTCAGTAGCTGCTGACACCTTTTTGTCTACACGAATATCTCCAGCTGGAAAAGGGAACATCAGAAAAAAACAAATGTGGACCAGAGTTTTTAGGAGGAGAAAGCCTAAAGTTCTCTGAGCATGCATGAGTTCACTTTTAAATAGCTTTTGATTTCTGAAGGGAGCTTAATTACCCCAGTTCTCCTGTGGTGGGAGAGATTAGGAAGACCAGCAGCTGAGGTTTTTGTAGTTCGTTTTGGTTTTTAACTTTTTGGTTTTGCTCTCTTTGTTGCTGGTAAAGATCCTGGAGACTTCAAAGGTACAGACTCAGGGTGGTTGTTGCTGCCTCAGTCGTTTGTGTGTTGTCCTTATCCTAGTGATTGTTGCTCAGATACTTTTGTGAACGAAACCCAGCTTTCCTTCTCTCTCTCAAAGGCAGAGAATCCCATGAGGAAATAAATATTACATTCACCCTGCCAGCTGCCTGGAATTCAGACGACTGTGTTCTTCATGGCCACTGTGAGCAGGTCGTGTTCACAACCTGCATGACTGTGACAGCAGCCAGCAATGTCTTTCCCGTCACAGTGTAAGTGCATTTTAAACTCCTTCACACACTGGTTACTGGGTGATTAATTCCTCAGCTCCTCCTCTGAGGATGTTAGCTCCTGATGAACATTCCTGTTGACCATGGAAATCACGTACTTTCCCTCCTTCTCCCCCCAGTGACACGTTTGTTGTGAAAATTCTGCTGTCTTTTAGCAACACTAGATTTTTCTGAGGCTGTTTTAAACTCTAGCCCATACCTGCTTTTCAACATGCTACCTAAACTCCACTGGGAGCAAACAATCTGTGGAGATTTAAGAAAGATACCCAATAATCTAGTTCTACTGTGAGAGATCAGATTGGACACTGAGGTTCTTATCCTCTTCCCTGCTGAGAGATCAGCATCAGCCAAGTGCTGCTGTGCCCTCTACCCCAGCAGGTATAGACCTTCCTTCAAAACAGCTTCCCTTTGTCTTCCCTGGGTTCCCTGGCACTCCAGTCCACCCTGAGAACCAGCCAGAGTCACATGGCTGTGTGAAGCCTGATGGAAACCAGTGTTTTTCCAGTTAAGCTGTGGGATGTTGACTTACTGGAACAACATGCAGTTAAATTCTAATCTTAGTATAGGAATCATATGGGTATTATAGATCCTTTTGGTTAAACTTTGGGGTTTGTTGTTGTTTTGGAAGGTCCAAACTAAAACCAGGTTTTGAGAAGACATAAAAGTTGTCCTTAGTGAACATGGAGAAGGCAATCAGGCTGCTAATTGTTTCTGTTTTTCTGCAGTCAGCCACCACATTGTGTTCCTGAAACATACAGCAACGCTACACTGTGGTACAAGATCTTCACCACAGCAAGGGACTCTAACACAAAGTATGCACAGGATTATAACCCTTTCTGGTGTTACAAAGGAGCAATTGGAAAAGTCTATCATGCTTTAAATCCCAAGCTAACTGTTATAGTTCCAGATGTAAGTGCTGGGGTGTTTTTCTATATGTTATTTTGGAGAAATGCGTAGCTCTGTTTCCATTGAATATGGTTCTGTGCTTGTCCTAAAACAGTCGTGTTCAGTGCTGGTAGGGCTGAGACAAAGCTGGGAAAGCTCTGCCCCCAGTGGGTGTGATGGTCTTCATGTCATCTCATGTGCCTCACAGCTCTTAATAACTAACAGTTATGGTTTGAAATCATTTCACAAAAGCCTCTGCCAGTGCATGGGAAAAGATCTATAGCACAGATTTTTAACACAAGGAACATTTTGGCTCTTTGTGCCACAATTAGGAACCACTTTCATTACTACACCAGCTGCATAAAGGGGGGAAACTTGATTCATTAAGTAATTTCTGTGTTGATGTGATAATTACTGCTTTAATATAAAATGCCAGCCTTTGGTGCCTTGTCAGTAAATGGCTTTAATTCTCCCTGCAGGACGATCGCTCCCTAATAAACCTGCATCTCATGCACACCAGTTACTTCCTTTTTGTGATGGTGATTACAATGTTCTGCTATGCAGTTATTAAAGGCAGACCAAGCAAACTGAGGCAAAGCAATACAGAATTCTGCCCTGAAAAGGTGAGTCTGTGTGGTAAGAAAATATTGACTCTGATAAGACGACATAGAAAATGGTTTTTACGCAGGACAGACTGGTTTTTCTTGTCTCTGGAGATGTAGGTTCAGTTGTCTTTCAAAGAGACACGGGTGTTTCATTGTGGACAGTACAGGTGGGTGCTACAGAAGTCATCCACGTGCTTTGTAGATCCCAGGAATTAGATTTCTGTCTACACAAGTGGATTATTGCAGCTCAGTAAGGGCTGGATTGCAGCTCTTCTGCCATAATTCTGCTGTTACTTGAACTGTTCTGTGTGAAGCACTGAATAGATGGCACTGAGTAGTTCTATTTATCTTTTATCACAGCAGCCTGAAAACTTTGTAAAACATGATACATAATTCTAACGTTTGTTAATCAGAATTAAGTGAAAAAGAATAAGAAACCCATTGAAACAGTCATTGTTCAATAATGCATTGGAGGATTTGCACTTTGCTTGAAGGATTGAATATTCAATTTATTAATCGGTGAAGCAGAAAGCCAACACTGACACCTTTTGATCTTAATGGTATTTTGTAGCATAAGCTGGTTTGGGCTTTTTGGGTTTGGGTGGTTTGGCTTTTTTATTTTATTTTATTGATTATGCTCAGTACGAAACACCTTCAGACTGACTTTGATTTTCCAAGTTAGACTTTCCAAGGTTCTTTGAAAAGGCAAGGACAGATATGCCAGCTGCACAGAGATAAGTAATATCATTATAACTGGATGAAGAACTTGCCTTTAATGAAATATTTTCTTTTTCTTTTGCTTAGGTTGCTTTGTCAGAAGCATAATCCATCCTCTCCTTTTACCGAGAACGACTGAGAACCGTAATCATTGCCTGCTGAACCCAGAATGGGTCTTTAACACTCTGTGAATACATTATCCTGCAATGTTGGTTTATTCCAACCAAAGACATTTCAAGTGCCTGTAATTGATTTGTACATATTTATGAAGTCTGTTCCGGGCAGGTCAGAGGATGCACGGTGGTGCAGCCGGCGCCCTGCCCTGCGGACACAGCGGAATGTGTGTGTAGGTATGGTTAGTGATATGGCTACTTAGAGGCAGAGCAAGAGATTTTTGTCTAGCTGCATCTGGGCAGGTTAGATGCCTCTGCCAGTGTCTCAAACAAACCGAGAGATCTTTGGTTTTTTGCCCAATATGTACAGTGTGTTTGAAAGAGTATGCACCTTTGATATAATACTGCATTTCCAAAGCCACCAATCTACTACATGAATTAAATGTGTATTTGTGTGGCCTAATACTTTCTTCCATTTGCTCCTTGCTTGCAAGAAAAGATATCAACATTTTAGGTTTTCTTTTTTTTTTTCTTTTTTCTATTTTTGGGAAAAAGAAATACATATTCACATTTTAATAGTGCTGTATTTAGGACAAACTTGTGCTTTAATTCATAGTAAAAAAAAAAATTAAGAAGTGAAGTCCCATTTAAAAATGTTTCGTACTGAAAAGTACTGTTTGAAATTTATTTTTGTTTGGTTTTTGTTTTTTTTGTTTTTCCTTTTGGCTTGCTGAATGCCAGAGAACCAGTCAGCATAGAGACTATCTGGAAACCTTTCCACTTGGCCTCCCATCCACAGCCCTCCAGCCAGGATTGTGTGTCTCTGCTGCAGAGCAGCTTTCTGTAAACTCTTTTTTTTTCCCTTCTAGAAAGTGAAACTTAATAAAAAGATGTATTGTATTAACAGTCTGTTGGGGCTCTGCACAGCCTTGGGCAAGTGCAAATAATGAAAGGAAAAGAAATCCCAGAGTGTGTTATAGAGCTTCACTTTGGGACCCTCCATCCAGCTCTGAAGGGCAGCTGAAAATGACACTTTGCTTAACTTTGTCCCATTCCCATTTAATGCTGTCCACTCGGGGGGAAATGACAAGAAGAGCAGGGCTGTTGTGATTCAGGGCAAAGAAACCACACAGTAAAACCCTTTCTGTTCTCTCTGTCCATTCTTAAACCAGAGCTTTTATTCCGTGCATTTCTCCCTCTCTCATTCTGCCTTCTGCTGTTTCTGGCTCCTTATTGAGTAGCCTCCTTCATTTCAGGAGTCAGGGTCTTCTGCAGACATTTCCACCACTGCTTTTAAAATCTCACTGGTTGCCTTAATTGACCTTTCATCCTGTCTCTCAGCTTTCTCAGCAGTGTAACAGGTCTGCATTCATACCCACAAGCTCTTTCTGCTCCTTGTGCTCCAAACCACACAAAAGAAGAAAGCCAACTCACAATTTCTTAGTCTCAACTATGCTGGCCTAAGATTCTCCTTTATTACCTGTAGACACCATTGATTGGTACCTGCTGGTCTCTGTGTGTGCGACTTCAGTAAGTTCAGTAAGTCTTAAGAGTGTTTGAAGCAAAATAGTCACAGTTTTCTTCACAACTTGTTTCCTTATAGAATTTCAGTTACTTAGGTGGTATTAACTAACATGTTTTCTCCAGGGATGTTAAGGCAGAGCTTTAGACATGGCCTAGTTTGAAGTCTAGGGATAAAACAAAGCTTCCAGTTTTCTCCTGATGCTGCTATTGGGCTAGTGCTGCTTCCCTGAAAGGAGTCAGAGAAGTCAAACAGGTAGAAAACACCTCCTAATTCACACATGCCCAGCCCTCTGCGTTAATCCTGACTTGGAGAGTTGCCTACCAGGGTGGCTTGAGCTGGGGACCAAAGGCAGGGATAGGAAATGCATTGGGGGGAAGGTATTTCTGGAAATACCTAGAAAACACCCAATGTAATGTGACCCCTTTAAAAAAGCAAAGCCAAACCCTTTCTCTTTCACCAAATTAAAAATCAAATGTCCAAACTGGAATTTAGTCTGTTAAGCAAACCAGAGTTGGTTTTTTAATCTGGCTTTACTCATTGCTAAAGGAACCTCCTTGAAAACTTCTCACCCACTGTATGGAAGCCCCCAGAATGCTAAGATTGTGAGCCACAAATGCAAAAGGGAAGATGTTAGAGAGTTGTATTTTTGGCCTTAGTTTATCCCTTTGCACCCCTGTATTGCAGCAGAGAGGTCAGGGTGTGCCCCCAGGTGGATGTGCTGTAACACTGGGGAATTTGGATTGTTCCTAGGCATGGTGTACAAAGTTAAATGCAGCCAAACAGAAGAGTTAAAACTTTAATATTAAAGTTCAGATCATATTGATCTTTCCTTTTTTTGTTTTCTTTTTTCTTTTTAACTATGACTTGAATCAGTTTTGATTCTATTTGTACGTGTTTTCTTGTTCTTAGAAAGCTGCCATTTTCTTTTGCGTTTCCTTTGGCATTACATAGAAAATCTGAGCCTTGGTTTCAACCCTCTGCAGGTGATTGTAGGGTTAAGATGGCTGTTTTGTTTTGTTTTGTTCTTACATTTCACTTGTCTTGTTGCATGATGGTTAATAGCTGATTTGGAAATGACATTTCTCTCCTAGATTAATTTTGTGTTTGTAAGATGTGCATATTGCTTTGCAGAATAAAAACTATGAAGTTTATTCTGTTGTCTTTATTTCGACAGCCCCGTTGCCGCAGAGGTTTCATAAATCACCCACATTAGCTGGGCCACTGGAGGAAATCAGTAGTGAAAATCTGCAGTAGACTGGAACTTCAAAACCTTCGTGTGAGCACCTCGTGTAGACTTGTTTCCTTTACCTTTTGTGCTGTAGGCAATGTAGCTGATGCCCATCATGCAGAATTTGTGTCCTAGACCCATCTCTCCTCTTGCTATTCCTCGATGATGACCATTCCTCCTCTCCACAAGTGCTGTGTAACTCGCTGAGATGAACCAAGAGCAGACGCCGAGTGTTTCCCAGTGTCAGCAGGTGGCTGGAGGATTTGGATGGATGAGGGTTGAAATGAAGATAATGTGGCTTGTTAAGTTCTAGCCCCAGCTGGAACAAGTTGCACCTGCATGTTTCCAGTGTTTGAGAGAGTGGGAACATGGTTGTTTTGCTCTTGGAAGCTCGTTAAGAGCCAGGCACTGTGTGTTTGACAAGTGCAGGAAGGCCAGCCTGCCTTGTTTCTCTGAAAAACACTTCAAAGCACCCAAATTAGGGCCTATTCAGATCTGGGGGTGAATGAGGGCATCGTTTGAAAGCAAATCTGTGACATTGCTTTGTCATTTTCACAGACTGAGAATTAGTAGAAAAAAGTGATTTTAATATATTTTCCTCTCCCCCTTGGGATAGCTTTAGGAAATGTGGCTTGTTATGAAATGCCTGGAAGGGGCCTTAATGCCCTGTGTTAACGTGGTCCCAGGTTTGAGTGAGTCTGTTGCCACTTCAGGGAGCAGAGCAGTCCTTGGCCCCCTCTGAATCCTGTCCCTCGGCCAGCAAAGAGGAAGAGAAAGGCAGCTGGACACGTATCCACTTGTTTTGTTAAACAAACTCTCTTTCATAACCAGCAGCTGCTGTTTGGCAAGTGCAGGGCTTTGTTCAAAGAGTTTTATAGAAGTGCAACTTCCTTGAAGAAAATCCTGGTTTCATACTCGGAGAGTTGCTCTTGAGTAAACTGACAGGAGGATGTGTGGTGAGTTCCTGCTGGGGAAAAGGGACTGAGCAAATCAAGATGTGGTGGTGGAATTTGGTTTGTTCTAAAGTCAAAGGTGAGCAACCTGCTGCCTGGACTATTTCCCAAGCCTTTTACATAGGGAAAGCCTCGCTGCAGTTTGGTGCCACAGCCCTAAGTCACGTGTTCCCAAAGCTTCCTCCTGGCTTTTGATAGTATGAGCAGCTTAAAAATAGGTGTTTTAAGCAAGTGGTACAAGGAGGGGAGGGGGAAAGGCTGTTTTGCTGATATTTCCAGGTGCTCCAAGGGTGGGGTGATTCACTGGATAACGCTCATCAGGTGTTTGCTCCTAACTGGTGTTTGTTAACAAACCGAAATAAGGGCAATGAAAAAATTACGTAAAGGTTGCTCATCTGGAAAACAGGCACGTGCTGTGTTTGCAAGCAGATTACACCCCACGTTAGCAGGGCTGCTGCAGGCTGGGATGAGAAGGGCCATCTGCCATCAGCGATGGCATTTCTTTAATCGGCTGCTTTGTGCCAGATATTTTGGTATTATGTGAAAGCACTTCTGAAAATCAGGAGCAGCATCTGTCTCCTTGCAGCAGCACCTTCTTCCTGCAGATCACCCCAGCTTTCTCTGTAAAATGAAGAGCTTCAAGGAAATGTTGTTCTCCAAAGTTCACATGAATGAGTGTGCCGCCAGCTGCTGGAATTTGGATTGTAAATTCTCCTTTCCTCTTCCCTCCAGCACAAATCAAAACTTTGCTAGTGATGAATTGCCTGGCAGAGTGGAAAATAAATGTGTAGCTAAAGGTAGAAACCCATGTTTCTGTTAAACTCTTGTGACTTGTTTGTCTGCTGTCACCAACTAACTCGGTGACTTTGAGACTTGATTTCAGAGCCCCACGACTGCCCTGGAAGATCCTCAGAAATGGCACACACAAAGGTTCCTTTGTAGTATCCTTTCTGTCAGCTTCTGCCAACTTTCTGGATGCAGTCTGTGGACTGACCTTGAGGTGTCTGTTACCCCTGGGTTGGAAACAGCTTGGCTAAATAAACCAGCCATGCTGAGGAGCCAGCTGGGATTGCTGAGCGCTGTCCCTGTCCCTCTCCGGAGCTCCAGGATCCTTGCTGTGCCTTTTGCTGGGTCACTGGGACGGCCTCCTTTGTGCTTCTCCTTTACAAAGGGCTTTTACAGCTCCCAGTGCTGTGACCTTTACTGATAGCAGTCATTTATCCTTGGCTTGCAAATGCATCCACCCCACCGTGCTGCCACAGGGAGGGGGAGGCTCTGAATTGCCCTTCAAGGCTTCCAAGCAGAACCAATATTCCCTATTTCCCTTTGGAAGATGTTTCTCTACAGGATGTTGAAGAAACAGGTGGGATCTAAGCATAGATTTCCCTGTGCTGTCTCTGTTGTTAGCTCCTTGCAATATGATCCTCGCACCTTAATGAAATAAATAACAACATAAGATTTAATCTATAGTGACCAAAAATAAAATAGTAGGGGCAAGGCAGAGATCAGCTCTTTTGTAGACCTTATTAATGTTTGTGAGTAAAACATTTTACAGTACACTATCATTCACCCTTTGAAAAGATCCTTGCTGGTAATCAGCTCTACCTTCTAGCAAGAGGAGGGTGACAACATGTTTTCTGTGGTTTTGGTGTAAATCACACCATGGAGTTGTTTTGTCAGTGGGGAAAGAGTTCAGGAACAACTTGAGTAAGGTGACTGAGAAACGTGGTTAAATTCATGATGTCCTTGTACTCATTTCACCCCAGAGCCCTGTAGGAACAAAATTGTCATCTCTTAGCAGGCACAGATGGGTAAGAAAGGTGCTCGTGGGGCTGCAGCCTCGTGCCCAGGTGGGATTTTCACCTGGGATTTCACTGTTGCCCTGCTCTGTTCCCCTCTCCTCCCCCCGGCAGCAGAGTTCGTGGGGCAGCTGGGGCTCTGTTGTGGCGGCTCCAGGTGTGTGGGTTTACCATGTGGCAGAGGGAGGAGGACGGCAGTCCTGTCTGAGGAGGATCCTCTGGATGGGGTTTGCTGAGGAGGATGAGGATCCCCTGGACAGGGTTTGCTGAGGAGGATGACCTGGACGGGGTTTGCTCTGGCACCGGGACATCACCAGGTAAGCCCCCTTGCCCACAGGTGCTGCCAATCCCCCGCTGACCCCTCGGGGCTGGGGCTGTGCCCCACCTGGGGCAGTCGCCCCTCAGCGCTCCCCGCTGCTCCGGGGGTCGCTTGTCCGCCCTGGAGAGACACTTTAAGCCGTGAATTGATGGTCGGGGTGTGATGGAACCAAGTGGAGCCGCTGGATTCCCCTGGTGAGTCCCTGTGGGCGTGGGGGGCTTTTGTGGGGGGCAAAACCGGTCCTGAGGGGGAGCCCGGGGGGTTTGGGAGACTGATCGGGGCTCGGGGCAGGGGACGGGGCTGGACGTGCCCTGAGCGCGATCCTCGCCCTCCTCGGAGGCTGGAGGGGTGCTTGTTACAGCTCGGGGGGAGAGGAACAGATTGAGAACGCACATTTCCAGGGGAAATCCTCCGCGAGATCGCGG
>VWZF01005463.1:202660-218582 GCA_013396755.1 Sclerurus mexicanus
CTTGGTGGGGCTGCTGCGCCCTGGGCTCTGCATTTGTTGTGTTGTGGCCGCGTCCGTGTAAGGAGCAGGAGTGCGAGGCTGCTCCCCTCCTTCCCCTGGTGAACCGCTCCTCCCCAGGCGCTGGGGATTATAATACATACATATATATATATATATATGTATATATATAATGGGATTCGTTTGGGAAGGGATGAAAAATTCCCTGAACAGCAGCAGTTTTCCAGCCTTTCTCCCGCGATGTTCCCAAGCAGTGTCTCAGTTCAGGTGCTGTTTGGGCTCTGTCAGTGCTCAGGTTTTTTGTGGTGTGTGCAGGTGAAGGAGTGAAAACAGGGTTTTTTTCAGCGAGGTTGTGCCCCTGGGCAGCCCCTCTTGCAGCAGACCCAGCTGAGGTGCTGATGGGGACAAGGAGAGGCATTCCCAGCCAGGACACAGAGACATGAGGATTTAGGGGGGCTCTGGTGCCAGCCAGGATTGTGTCTGTGCCGCTCCCTCCTGCATTCCTGCTCTCCACCACGTCCCAGACTGCCTCCAAGCACAGCAGGAGACCATACAGTGCCAAAACACCTACCTGACAAAATGCCCCCTCTGTCTCCATCTGTATTTCCGATTAACAACAAGCCCAGCCCCAGCACTCACGTAGCAGTAGGCATGTGGTATCCTCTGAGAAGCATCCAGGCCACGGATGCATTCGTAATTACAAACGCTCCACATCTGCAGTTGCTCAGGGAAAGTCTGTGGAGTGAGTTTTGTTTTTTCCTGGGTCTTACTTCCAGGCAGGGAAAGGGAAGAGCAGGAAATTTGTAAGGAATAAATTGGGCTTATGGATCTCCCCCATCAAAGCCCAGCCTGGCGAGCTGACAGCTTTACTAAGCAAGGGTCAAAGCAATTAGACAAGCCTCTTCCTGCTATCGATTAAAGGAGGAATTCCAGAGGATTTGCTTTTTCTCTGTTGTGACAATTGTAAAGCTCAGCCCCCAGGCCTGGTACTCGTGCTGGCTATCACACATGGGGTCTGCCTTAATTCCGGATTAATACCAACAGTGGTATGGGGAGGAGTGAAGTGCTGTTTCCAGGACTATGGCTCAGATCCTGCTGGCAGCAAGACTTTAGGGTGTCTTGACCATGACCCACCCCCCTGCCCCGTGTCTAACTCTGCCCTGAAGGCAATGGGAATTAGTCACCTAATTGTTCTTTGGAGGATCTGAGCTTTTCCCCAATATCCTACTTCAAATAAAGCCACAGTCCCGCGTTTCTTGACCCTGGTGGATGAGGGAACTCTTCTCCTTTCCTCCTCTGCTTTGGATCTTGCTTGAATGAAGATGCTCTGTGCATGGTTTCCTCTGGCTGTTGGTGAGGGAGGCAAGCCCCTGGCACACTGTGCTGCACCCAGTGCTCTGGGAGCACAGTCTGCGTGTAATTATTTATGATGCTCCATTGTGCATGAATAAAATGGTTTGTAGGAATACGGGAAATCTCCCAGCAGTGCCTGCCCTGGGAATGCCACTGGCATGAGGATGCTCTGCTGTGGCTGGAGCACCATGCAGGGGTTACTGTCGTCTTAACATTTTGTGTGCAGAAGGGATGTAGACTGACACAAAGCAGCTTTTCAGAAGAAAATCTCTCTCCCCCAGGCATTGCCCAGGCCTGACTGTTCGTGTGTGGAACAAACAAGTGGCTGTGGCACAGGGCAGGGAAGCTGTGCCCTGGCACACAAGGTGCCCATCGTCTCCTCAAAGCCTGGGCACAGCTGGAGGCCGGCAGAGCCCCTGGGGTCAATGAGAGCAGCTTGAAAGCTGCCGTGTTGGAGGTGACTGGCAGGAGGAAGGAGCCCCCAGGAGTCCAGGGCTTGTTGGAGCCCAGCCTGCTGGGACTTGCCTGCTTTTGCTTGGCTGGGGAAGCTGAATATGCAGGGGCACATAATGGCCCTCCAGAACGGTTGCCCTGACAAAATCAAAATACTTAGAGAAGCACTTCTCTGGTTGTTGAGAACTGGGATCTGAGCAGATCTGGTGAAAACTGGAGGGCTGAGTGGGAGCATAACACACCCTGCAGCACTGACAGACACCCTCGAGTCATTTGTGGCATCACAGCAGCCGACAGAGCTAAAATTTACAGCTGCCCAAAAATGGGGTCCGGGCCACCATTCCTGGATGGGATGGGAAGATATGGGAAGCTCCCTGGGAGGAGCAGCAGGCTGTGCAGGGTGGGTACTGGCACCTCCACTAAACTCTGCCAAGCCCCAAGTGCCCTGAGGCTTCTGGTGCTGTGCAGATCCAGCTGCCACGGGAATACCTTAATCATCAGATCAGAGCTCAGGGGTCCTTACCCAGGCATGGGGAGCTGACAGGGGTAGGAACAGGCCTGGTGAAGGTTTGCTGGGTGGCACGAGCTACTGGGGATGAACAGGGTCAGTGTTTCAGGTCACAGGCAACAGAAACTTGCTGAAATCAACATTTCTGGTAGCGTTGAATCCTTCCATGGGTGGTTTATACCCTACTTTGAGCGGTAGGTGTGTGATGGATGTTCCGAATGCTCTCCATGTGAGTCTCATGGTGTGACCCCAGGAGGGTCAAAAGTTTGACTCTTAAGAATAGCACGTGTCTGCTATTTTTGGCCAAATTTCCTGAGAGCAGCTTGCAGATGCTCATGTTGTTGGAAGCACGGTGTTTCCAGGAGATGGCTGAGACAGCCCAGGAAATCCACTGGGTGCCTGCTGGAGAAGTCTCTGGTGGGGTCTTCTTCTGGGGCTTTTAGTCATGCTGCCTCGTCCTCCTCCTCCCAACCTCATTTCATGTGACACCATAAGTGTACAATTAATTGCAAAACCAGATGGTGCCTTGCAGCCAAGAGATTTTTGGGAAACATCCCTCCCTGCTGCTCTCCCTGCAGGGAGAGGGTGCTCTGAACATCATTCTGCTCAGTTCTCCAAACCAGGTCACTTCCAGCCACAGAGCTGTGGGATTTCTGCTGTTGCAGAAAGCTGCCAGTAAAGCTGCAGCGTTCAGCGTGGCTGGGGGGGAGCTCGTTCCTGGAAATGGGAAATCCTCCACTGGGCTCACTGTCCATCCCACTCATCACCCAAACTCCTCCCTGCCGAGTGTTAGCAGGGGTTGCTCTTCCTTCTGGCAAATGAAAGCGCTGGGATTTGTTTGTTTGTTTGTTTTAACCTTCTGGGAGAAGATGCCAAGGATGTGTTAGAGGAGTTTAATTTAATGTCTTGGGTTTGCAGAGGTGCTGAAACCAGAGGGTGAATCACTAATCCAACCCAAGGTTGGGATCTCTGTCGTGCCAGAGTGGAGGCTGTAAACTGGGGGGGGCATTTTTGAGGCTCCTGCAAAGAGAAGGCAAAGTGATTTATGAGCTACCAAAGCCACAACAGAGAAGAACCCCCTTGGCAGAGCCAGAAAGAGCATTTAATCCAGAAATCTTTGATGTCTCTGGATTTGTTTGGGGCGTTTAGCCTTGTTTATCCAGGGGTGCTGTTATCAGTGGGCCAATTGTTTTTGGTGCATGGGGTCATGTCCTGTGGGTGAATGAATGGAAGGATGGGGTGGGAATTGCTGCATGTCAGGTGGGAATGGGCAGGCTCACAGGTTTCTTTTTGGGGTGTTTTTTTGGGGGCCAAGCCAGGCTGCCCTGCTGTGATGTAGGACCTGACCCAGACAATTTCCAGGCTGCAGCTCTACCTCTTCCCTGGATGGAAGTGGCTCTGTTGGGCTCTCCCTCACCCACCACAACCATGTACTGTGACTGTGTTAAAACACCAGCATCATCTCTCACCTGTCTCGGTGCCTTGGTGCTGAGGGATCAGTGTCTGTGTGTATTTCTGTGAAAATTCATGGCTCGCAATAAAAACTGTGGCCAGACTAAACGCTGTTCACGAGGAATTGAAGACTTTCTGGTCTGGAAATGCTTTACAGGGCTAGGGGTGTGTTAAGAGAAAGCAGGCTTGAAACAAAGCATGGCTCTAACTCTGCAGTTTAGCTTTTAGCATAAGAAAGTATCAAATCTCCTGTTCTGGCAAAGGTGAATCTGAGCGAAACGCTGGTTTTTGGGGACCACCTTGTGCTCAGTCTTCCTCTTGCTTCATGTCCTCATCTGCAAAACAGGGATAAAATCTCTCTGTCCTGATGGTTCAGAAGATGGAAAGAGCCCTGGACTGGGAGGGGATGGGTACAAAAGCTGCTGCAGTTGTGGGTGGCAGTCTCACATGGCTGCATCGATGTTTGCTAAATGGGAGGTGGTGTTTGGAAGGATTTTGTGGGGGTGGCAAGGTCTGTAAGCCTCCCTGGGATGGCCAGGAGGAAAGGCAGGGCTCGCTGCTTCCCACTGTGCTCTGGGTTAATGCTGCTGGTGCTCATGGCGCTGTGGCCTGAATCCAAAATCAGATGTTCAGAGCCCTCTCTGCAGGAATTCAAAGCACTCCTGGATTATTTCAGTGCTGAAGGTTGTAGTGAGATGGAGAGCTGCAGCATTTAGCTTTGATTTGATTTCTCTTTCTTCTTGTGCCTTTTAAGACTTTCAGGCCTGTAACTTTCCCTCCTATCCCCCCTGGATTCACCACGGCATGTCCATCTGCTCATCACTTATCTGCAGCTGCCAGACAGCCAGCCTTGCTCCCATCCTCAGCTGGTTGTGTTGACAGCCTCAGACTGGAGATTTCCCTGTGCCTTCATGAGTTTTCCCTCCTATTTACAGCCAGGGCATTCCCACGTGACAACAAGGGGAAACCTATTGTGTCTCTTGTCCGTCCACAGGTTGGCTTTCCAGTGCCAGATGTGCTGCTGGGGTAACAATCCGAGCACAGACTTCCTTCACGTGGGAATCCAGGCTCCTTCCACTGCAAATCACAGAATGATTTGGGTTGGAAGGGATCTTAAAGATCATCTCATTCCATCCCCCCGCCGTGGGCAGGGGCACCTTGAAGCAGATCAGGTTGCTCAGAGCTCCATCCATCCTGGCCTTGAACACTTCCAGGGGTGGGGCAGCCACAGTTTCTCTGGGCAGAGTGAGAGAAATCACCTTCAGAGTGACCCAAAGAGACACAAGCTCGGTTTTCCCCCAGGAATTTGCTTATAGGTGACCTTACTGTAGCATTTGGGTCCTGTGTAGTCTTACAAACCTGGGTCTAAAACATCTGCAAATGTGAACACACATTGGCAAAATGATTATTTCAGGGCTCTGAGTTATGGCACAACCAGCTGAAGAGCTTTGGCTCTTTGCTGGTGGGGTACAGGCTATCCCAGGTCACCTGGTGATTTACCAGCAGCTACAAGGAAGGGTGAGATTGGGAACTTTTCGTGCAATATCTGAAACATCTCATCACCTTCTCTGAACAGCAACACTCCCCTGGCTCTCCACGATTTAACACCCTCATCCTCTTACTGCAGAAAATAAGCTCTTTGCTGAAGAAGCAAGGGCTTTTATCTAGATTAAGGCTGAGAAGACTAAGCAGGGAAGAGGCCTTAGACTTTGCTCAGGACTGCTACCATCTGGAGCTTGAATGAGCCTTCTCTGTTCTCTGCTGAACCTTTTTGTGGCTTTGGGTTAATTTGTGCTCGTTTACTGAAAAAAATAAGTCACTGAGTGTCTGCCTGGTTGTCCCTGGGAAGAGGCTCTTGCTAATGGGAGATGGTAATAGCAAAGGCTCTGGGGCTTTGAAGAGCTGTGAAGGGATCGCTGTTATCGTTGTGCTGATGAGAGAGAGCCCTAAAAATGCCACCCTGGACATGGCAGGTGTTGGCTGTGCAGAGGAGCCCCTGCCCTGGAAGGGTTTGGAGCACTGTGGGGCCTCAGCAGAGGTGAAGGTCTGAGCCATGGCTGGCTGACTTCTGTGACAGTCGGTGTTATTTTTGGGAAGTGCTGGTGGCTGTTGGTTTTAACTGCTCCGAGATTAAGTCCAATGGCTACATTTAAAAAAGTGGTTTTCCTAATTGTGTGGTACTTTTTCCTTGCATGTGGTATGGCTGAGATGCTGAGCAATGCCACAAAAGGAGCCCTGCGGTAAAGGGAAAGTAGAGCCACGCTTCTCCACTCCATTTCTAATTTCCCCCTAGATTTTAGGACTGTATTTTGGGTTGTGGCTCATCGGCACAACTCATTTCTCCTTCTAAAGGGCCCTACGTTTTTATGCTCCCATCTGTGGGAAGGAAAGGTCTGTCCACCTGCATCCTCTCCCCCTAGCCCCATTCTTCTTCTTCCTTAAGCAAGATGCAGTTTCTTTCCCTCTATTTACCTTCACCAAGTGGTTTGTGCTGTTATTTTCTTGTCATACATCCACTTGTCCCGATGAGAAAAATAACCCTGGTTGTGCTGTTGAAAAAAATTGAAATAAATAAAACTGGGAGGAACAGATTTTGGCTTTCCTGGAGCTGGGCATCCCCTGCAGGGGCAGGCTGTAAGTTGTTCCCCTTCCATTCCTGCCTGTCTGCATTCCCCCCCAGTTGCTTTGCATTTAACATCTTCCTTTCATGAACGCATTTTCCATCTGGGCTGGATTATTTAGGCATCCTAGGGAATGTTTTAAGCTGCGTCTCCCCCTCCCCCTCTTCCCGGGAAACAAGTATTTTATGCAAAACGCTTTACCCGCCCCTCGTGGAGCGCTGGTTAATTAATTTTCTGGCAGTGAATGGGGCTGTTGGGTACGGACAAGCCGGGAAGGTGGAGATGAATGAGCTCCAGTGACTGAGAGCCCGGGAAAAGGGAAAAAAAAATCCTTGGTTTCATCAACTCTTCTGACCCTTTGGGGGTGACCAGAGGAGGAAGGGAAGCAAGGTTAAAATCTGAGCTGTGCCACTGTCTTGGGCAACCGGGCTGGGAATTAGGGCTGCTCACCTGGGGATGCGCTCGAGGCAGCGTCGGGATGTTAATGCTCGCTTAAATCGCTTTGATGTGATCTAAAATCAGGCTTGGTTTGGCAAAGCTCCGCTCCCCTGCTGTGGTGGGAGGGGATGGGGAGCTGTGACCCTGCGAGCGACTCGGGATGGCTCGGTGAATTCCCGGCTCAACACTGGGAATCTGCGCCAGGGCAGCACGTCCTGCCGGATCAGGGCAGCCTGACTCGCATTACTGCGTGTCTGGAGTGACCCAAAACTGCGGGATTATTTCAAGGAAATGAAATTGAATCTTGCTGCTGCTGCACAAGGTTTGGGGGGGTTTTATTGCTTATTTTATCCCACGGATGAGGCTTCCCAGCACTGCCTGGCAGGTACCTTGGAGAGAGGATTCATCCTGGAGTGCAGCCAGGCCAGGGACCATCCCCGAGAGGAGGAAACGCATTATTAAGGTGAAACACCGTGTAAAGTTGATTCCAGCTGACTTGATCTAGTCACTTCATCCCAATAATTTTGATAACAAAATTAGTGTTTCCAAAATCAGAAAGTTTTCCTCACACAAGTGAATGCAGATTCTGATTTATAATTATTATTTTTTTGAAATACCGACTTTTTACTCCAGCTTGGAAAGAAATGTGATTTAAGCCTCTCTATGGAAAGGAGGTCTTGGATGTAGGTCAGTTTTAGCCCATGCTTGAGAGATTTGAACTGAAAACACAAAAGATTTTACTTATTCCTCCTCAAAAGAAGGGTCTTTTTAGTTTTATGAATAGAGAAGGTGCCTGAGCTGGGCCATGGCATCACTTTGGACTTTGGGAAGGTCCAGATCTTGGTGTAATACACACTGGGGGTCTTATTCCTGCTTGGAAAAATATGCCGTTCCACTCTTTCCTCTAAATATTATATGCTCTAAATAGAATATGGTTCAGCTTTAACAAAGTTTAAATGAGGAGTGTAAAAATTTTGCAACTAAACTATGTCTAGGCTGTCGCACTGCACAGTGGAGTTTGCAATCTCAGTGGAGCATTTAAGCCCAAATCTTCTGCCTTTTTAAATGCCCTGAAAACAGTCCTTTCATCCCAGATAAAGCATGGGATGGCAACACAGCTCGCTGAGGGCACATCCAGTCAATGAACACTTGCAATCCAAAAGGCAGATGAAATTATGAGGCTTTATTTGTTGCCCTCCCCCTCCCATCTGCATTTATTTCCCTTTCAGCCTCCAATGAGCAGCAGGTAACAGAGCTTAGAAATCACAATTTATTTATTATTCTAATCCCAGGGAGCTGCAAACTTCTTGCCTGCCTGAAATGCAGCCTCCAGGTGCTGAGGCTGGTGGCAAACCCAGACTGTAAAGTTGTTTCTCCCTGACCCTTGCCAGCAAACGTGCCCAGTGCCCGCATCGGGCAGAGCGAAAAGGCTCCCAACCAGAGGGTTTAAGCAGCTTTGCACAAATAGGATTTGGACCCGTTTGTTTGTGATAAACAAGCCCTGAGTTCAGCTCCTCCTGCTCAGCCCGAATAGCTCCAGTGCAGAGGTTATTTTGTTCCTCCTCTAACAAAAGGGACTGTGAGCTGGGCTGGCATCACTCTTCCTCTGCCTCTGGCACCCAGATTTGCCAGGGCTGGGGCTGCCAAATGGCTGCAACTCGATCTCCAGTGTGGAACTCTGGGTCCTGGATTGGATTATGGAAGCAGGGAGAGGGAGGGCCAGGATGGAGGAGCCTGGGTGCACACACAGCTGGGCATGTTGGTGCTCCTGCATGTGAAACCTGTCACCTTTGCAAGCCACAGATTCAAATTGGGAACGGGAATTGATGGCTGGAAAGGCAGTGCCTGCGGTGGGAAATGCGCCAGCGAGCTTGGCTTGTGTCCTCATGTCCCCAGAAGCCACCTCAGGCTGGGGCTTCCAGCAGCACATCCGTCACCTCAGAGCTGCTCCTCCAAAGGGGCGTCAATCCCAAGCAGAAATCAGAGAGCAGGTAACCAAAGTGCTTCCTCCCAGGACTCTGGCACGTGCAAAACAGGCTCGATAAACTCCTGTAATAACTGATCACCCTCTTCCCAAAGCCAAACATGCTTGAAGTTGGGCTGCGGCAGCGATGGATGGGGTCAGCCCCTCCAAAACATTCATCTCCACGTCACGGCCGCATTCTGGGAAACATTTGGAAAACATCAGGAGCGTGAGTCAAACTGACTTGTGGCTCTTGGCTCCGACCGGGTCCTGTGCTCGCTTCAGGCTCCTCCAGGAGGGCTGGGTGTGATCCTGGTGGGGCTCCCCTTCCCAGTGCTCATGGTCGGCTGGGATGGGTCAGCCCCTGTGGCACTGCTGGGTGTTCACATCCCGTTCTGGGTCTGGTGCTGGAGCCCGGGATGGGATGCAGCTGTGGCACAGAGCTGCCTTTGGGGAAAAATCCAAGAACACGCTCCCAGAGTTTTGTCTCCCAAACCCACATGTGAACTGGCTGTTTTCCTGAGAGCACAAAAAGATAATTCTCCATCAAAATGCTCACTGGTTCTTTTTCCTTCTAAAACATCTCAAGGCAATAACGTTCCCTACAGACCAAAGTGCAGAGAGTTGCCCAAGACTTTTTAATCCCGCTGGAAGGAAAGCAAAGGGTAGTTTTCAGGATGACTCCAGAAAAATGTTTGGCAGCTTTAACCTCTTGCTAAACAACTTTTGGACAGTGTGTAAACAGTCTTTTGGTTTTATAAACACAGCATCCAGATCGTTGAGTGGGAAATGAGCTGAAGCCATCACGTGAAGGGAAGATGAATTGCTTCCGGCAGCTTAAGTATTTTTATATTTGCTCAGGGTTAAGGGTTTGACTTTGGACATATTTTGCCTGGGAAATCTGGGAGGAGAAAGAGGTGGCACTGCAGGGGGGAAAGCACCTGAATTTGGAAAAATATGAGGTTACAAAAGTGTTTCTTGCCAGCAATCCCCACGCACATTTGATACCCACGTGTGGGGGGAGGCCACCCTGCTCCACAGAGGGGTCCATCCATCCTCCCAGCACCTGTGGGTCAGTGCAGGCAAGCACCTCTACAGACCATCCCTTTGGACTGAGGAAATGCCTCTGGGATCTAACAAATATTTTTCCACTCTTCTGATTTGACTAAATGATTGAACGCTCATCAGTGGCCAAAAAACCAACCCCCACTCAAAAACCCAAACCAGCAAATCCCCCAACGTCCCCCCACTGCATTCTCTGGGAGATGAGTACAGCCTTTGCTGCAATTTAAATTTTTTAAAGTTAAAAACCCCACAAGAGAGCACTGGAGGGACCCTCTCTTGTGCCTTCCCAGGGTAGTGAAGGAGAAGCAGCGGCTGTTGGTGGGATAATGGGGTGACAGCACATTTTGGTGGCACCCAGTGAGGTTTGGTGACAGCAATGTGGCAGCAGGAAGTGGTTTGGCCAAGGGTGTTGCATGAAAATCCCCATTTCCATCCGTGGCAGCCGAATTGCTTGGAAGGGGTCTGAGGTTTGCTTTGAATGCAATTTCTTTCTTCCAAAAACTCTTGTGCAGCTACAGATGTTGCAGTGTAACGAAGGTGATGAGGTGCAGCAAATTAATAATTAAGAAGAAAGCTTTCCAACTGTGGTTTGGGGATTTTGGCAGTTCTGTGCTCTTGCCTGTAGGAATTTTTTCCCCCTGGTACCCAGGCCTGAGGAACACATCTGCTTTCCTCATCCCTAACCCTGATTTCAGGCAGCAAGGGAGAGCAGGAGGAAGGTGCTTCCCTCTGTATTACACTGGTATTTCTCTGGTTGCTCAGGTTTTGTTCTCCCTTGGTTTGGGGAATGAAGATTTTAAATTCTTTTCACCTGCCTTTTGTAGCTTAGGCCAAATGTGGGGAATTATTCAAAGGTGAATGTGGGATGACTTCATCCATTTCCAGGAGGAAACACAAGTGCTACTACGTGAGATTCTTTCATTTCTCCTTAAAAACATCTCTCGGTACATGTAACGTTCCTCATCATTTTACTGCCCCGTTTATCCTGGAGTTTAGTTCATCTGCAGTTGCATCTTGCAGCATTTCTCAAGGCCCTTCAACCCTGTCTCACTGCTGTGCCTTGTCAAAGCTGAATTGAATCCAGCCTAGGAGACAGATAGCCTTTTGTTCTTTTAAAATCACATTTTTCAATTTGGCCTCCTTCCCCAGAGACTGTTGAGACTGACTGCTCTCCTCTTGCTGGATGTGGTGCTGTCTTACAGTAAGGTGGTTTTTTTCTTCAAATAAGAGACAAAAATCACATTAACTGTGGGATTCCTTTAAATGTCATCTTCAAAGTAATACTTCTCCTAGCCAGCTTATTCTCTTCACATAGTGAGTAGCGCTAACTTTAAGTTGATGCTGGCATTTAAAATTAATCCTCATCGTTCCATCCCAATCAAGAAAAATTGGCAAGTCCTGCACTGCCCTTCAGAGCAAGAGGGTTTGATGAGAAACTGACCTTGGTCCCAGCTCAGTCTCTGGTTTGAACCTTTGGGGAAGGGACAGAGGTAGATGAGATGGTGGGTCCTGCACATGTTGGCAATTGCTATGGCTTTGTTCAGAGGTGATGACGGGAAGCTCTTGCAAGACACCCACTTTCTGGAGGACAACAAGGGTAGACCCTCTTTTGAATATCCCACACTGGATCATACTTGTCCAGAGTGGATTTTTCAGTTCAGGAGAGGAGTCCTGGGCAAAACCTGGGATTAGAAAAGGCTTTTCTCTTAGGGGATTTATGAAATTAATCTCCCACATCCAAGTCTTTGAGAACATGGATAGAGGGGTGAGCTCCAGCACTTTAAAAACCACATTGCAAAAGACAGCACAGGTGGGCTGGTAAGAGAGAAGTGTGACTAGATTGTGAACTTCAGTAAAACCAGTCCGTGCTTCCTGGAAGTGGGAAGTTAGTTCTGTCTGTGACTAATCTGAAGCCAAATGTATATTCTACAGGTGTGTGCCAAGGGGTTTGGTGGTGGGTACCCCCACCTGGGATGTTGGGGAGCTGAGGGTGAACGTCTCTGCTTTCAGGCTTTTGGTGTCAGACTTCCTGCACACCAGCTTATTCCATCAGGTTACTGACTCACGTGGTCTGGATGTTCCCTGATTTCTACATAATGCATTGAAAACCTTTAATTTCTTTTTTGCTGTAGAAGTGAGAACATTCTTAAATGGTTTGTGGGAGAGGAGAAATTGTTGTCTTTCATGATTTCATTATCTGAAGTTATTTCCCTTTAAAGCAGAGGACTTTTCTAACTCACTGTTAACATTAGATACCATAAAAAGGAGTTAAAAAAAAAACAAAAACCCTTAGACAAACATCTACTAGTTTAAAGTTTGCACACATCTGCACTAAGGAAAAAATGCACATTGGCTGTGGACCCACTAATGAGTTTAGCAGAACATTTCATCAGTCAGAGCTGCCGAGAGAGCTCCAGCCCCCCGAGCAGCGCAGGACAGCCCTGCTGCTGCCAGCACTGGGGAACCTGCCGGGGGCAGGCTCGCTGCTGCTGGGGGGGCTTGGTTTGTAGGTTTGGAGTGTGTGTGCAAAACTGTGTGCACGCAGGGAAGCTGAGGCTGGGGGAGCGGCTGCATGAGACCTTTCTGAGGGCGCAGAAGTGGATAATGCTCCGGGATGGAGCATTACTGAGGGATGTGCACATCTTGTACAGCTGAGCCTGGAGGTTATTCTTGTGCTGCCCTGAATGGTCTCGGTTCCTTTGCATCCACTCCCAGGGAATGTAAATCTGAGTCGTCCACACTGGCAGCACTTGGTGTTTGCTTTGCATTGGTGTAACAGGAGTACACCCCACACTCTTGTTGTAATTTTCCCTGGCTTTGTCCCGTGTGCTGCAAATAAGTCTGGAGGAGCAGTAGATGAACTCTCTGCCCCGCTGAGTGAAGTGTCAGGAGTGCAAAGGTTGGTTTTTGTTTATTTACTCAAGCCATGGTTGCTGTGCAAAGCCACCTCCTTGGCCAGGATCCTTGTGGGCTGACCTTGCCTCTCCCGTGGGGCAGCAGGTGGGGAAGGGAGGGGGTTTGTAGCTTTAGTCCCAAGGGAATAAGTATGGTGGTGTCCCACAGATGTGAAATGGCCCACTGGATGGACCTGACATGGTAGAGAGATGTCCATGCCTCCCTGGCGTGGTCAGTCCTGCAGCCTGTGCTGACAAGGCTGCCCCATCTCATGGGAATGGGCACAAACTGCCTGTTTGGAAGTGGTTGAAAATCAGTGATGGGCTGGAATGGGTTCTGTGTGCCTGCAGTGAGTGATGGCTCTGGGCATTAGGGAGGTGTGCGCTTTTCCCTTCGTCCTGGAAGAGATGCTCTGTTTGTGTGGCTCCGTCTGTTTGAAGGAGGCCCCGTGGCCTGAAATTCTGGAGGAGTGCAGGGAACAGGGGAATCTCAGCCCTGGCAGGGGTTTCTCTTTCTGCTTCTTTTCCATTATTCAATGTTTTTGTTGGAAAGGTGAACTGACCTGATCTCACTGGCTTCTTGCTGTACCACAGACTTACAGATATAAGTAAAGAACAGGCTCTGAGATGAAACTCAGGGACAGGCAGAGGATTTTAGGGCTGGAGGCACCTTGTCTGCCAGCTGCTGTTAGACAGGAAGGCTGTGTGTACCAACAGGACTGACACTGCAGTTGCTGCTTGGGAAAGTACTGACAATTGTCTATTCCAGTGGGAAAACCACCTTATGCAGAATCTTGTATGAGGTGACTAGCCCTGTCCCACGGATTTTGGGGCACAGTGTCAGGCTCCAAGTCTGAAATGATGCTCCTTCAACTGGGTTTTCAGACACGGACCCCACGCAGCATCTTGCAGGGTGACAAAAGCCCTTCTTGAGTTTCATTGTGTCATAACCCTGCTAAGAGGACTGACCCTTTCAAACGGAGGAGGCTGTACCCAGCACGTCTGCAGGGGGAAATGCTGCTGGAAGGGTGTCAGGCACCACTTCCTGCTGCCTCCTGTTGACGTTGGCAAACTGGCTGCCTCTCCCTGACTTCTCCAGGGAGATTTACTGCCAGGTGAGGCCTTTGGTTAATACAAACTTGTGGTTTCTGCAAACCATGTGGCTGCGTGTTTCCTCATCTGACTTCACCTGATACGGCTGAACCACTGAAGTGTAGTTTTTGGCTCGTGACAGCAGTCATGAGCTGACTTTTGGGGGAAGATACCAGTGTTTGGTCCTGATTTTGGATCGCGTGCAGCATGGCTCTGTAAACCAGAGCCAAACCCTAGTGAAATCAGTGGGGCTCTGTGTTGTTCTTGTGGTCTCTGTACAAAAATGCATTATATGAGTTGGCCTTTGGAGTTTTGGAAACAATTCCATGGGCATCCAGCTATTTGGTGATCGAGGAGAGCTGCTTTTTATCCATCAATGAAACACGGTATTTGCGTGTTCCTGCAGTTACACAGGATGCAGAGGAGGCAGAATGTTCTCAGGTGTTGCTTTGGGATTATTTCTGATTCAGTTGCAAAGTGCCCCCATAGCTCATTCCTGCCACAAGAGGTGATGCTTTCCCAGCCTGGGCACTCCTCAGTGGCTGCAGTGGCTCTTCTCCTGCCCTGGCCAAGCAGAGGGGTGGGGCTGGATGGAGAGTTTGCTGCATGTCTGTGTTGGAAAACAGCCCCTCATATGGAGAGAGGGGCTGGGGCCTCATCAGTCCAAAGCTTATTCCTCCCAGGCACTTCTTGAGCAGCAGGTGAGCACTGCCTGCCTGGAAGACTTGTTCATCATGAGCTTTATTTGTGCCCTAAGTCCTGCCAGCAGAGTTCCTGGCAGATAAGGACTGATTGAATATTGGAAGGGGAGCTGCTGGAAGGAGCAGCACGTGCAAGGGATGGTTGGAAGCTTTGGCCGGGGCAGGGGATGGCAAGGCACAAGTGGTGACTTCCAGATGGGCACTGGAGCGGCTGAAGGCAGGGATGACGGAGAGGGAGAAGGCCAGCGGGTGCAGGAGCAGCCACGGTTCGGTGCTGCCCGGCATTCGGGAGTGCCCAGCATCACCCTGCCCGGAGAGGGGACACACCGGGGGCCCTCCCCCGTTCCGGAGCGCATCCCTGCGGGGGGACGGGCACGGCCAAGGAACGCAAATCCCCCGGGGGTGAGAACACAGCGGGAATCCCTCCGTGCTCCTCCCCGGGAACCCCGGCAGGGATGGCCCCGGCTGCCTGGCGGGGGGGCTGCGGCAGCCGAGCCATCCGAGCTCCCCCTCCCTGTGCAGCCCTCTCCCTTATTTCGGTGTGTGCATCCCCCAGCCCCGCTGGGCTCCAGGAGGCGGCGGAGGAAGGAAAAGCCCCGTCCGGCTCCGGCTTCCTCCGCAAGCCCTGCCTCGGTGCGGGGTGCCCGCCCCCGTCCCTCCCCCGGCTCTCCCGCACCCCTGTGCCGAGNAGCAGCAGGTGAGCACTGCCTGCCTGGAAGACTTGTTCATCATGAGCTTTATTTGTGCCCTAAGTCCTGCCAGCAGAGTTCCTGGCAGATAAGGACTGATTGAATATTGGAAGGGGAGCTGCTGGAAGGAGCAGCACGTGCAAGGGATGGTTGGAAGCTTTGGCCGGGGCAGGGGATGGCAAGGCACAAGTGGTGACTTCCAGATGGGCACTGGAGCGGCTGAAGGCAGGGATGACGGAGAGGGAGAAGGCCAGCGGGTGCAGGAGCAGCCACGGTTCGGTGCTGCCCGGCATTCGGGAGTGCTCAGCATCACCCTGCCCGGAGAGGGGACACACCGGGGGCCCTCCCCCGTTCCGGAGCGCATCCCTGCGGGGGGACGGGCACGGCCAAGGAACGCAAATCCCCCGGGGGTGAGAACACAGCGGGAATCCCTCCGTGCTCCTCCCCGGGAACCCCGGCAGGGATGGCCCCGGCTGCCTGGCGGGGGGGCTGCGGCAGCCGAGCCATCCGAGCTGTGATGCCCCGCTGCAGCCCCCTCCCTGTGCAGCCCCCTCCCTTAATTCAGTCTGTGCAGCCCCTGCCCCGGTGCCATCCTTGCTGTGCAGCCCCATCCCCTTATTTCGGTGTGTGCAGCCCCCTCCCCTTAGCCCGGTGGGTGCAGCCCCAGCCCCGCTGCAGCCCCCTCTCTGTGCATCT